>JBCNJP010000007.1:33650518-33677698 GCA_039602395.1 Deinandra increscens subsp. villosa | reverse complement strand
CATGGTCATAAAATAATTAGACATGAAATCATAGAATAATCTACTGTGTAAATGAGTTGCGAATCTATTAAAAAATCCAATCTGTGAATTATCATGTTCTATGAAAGATTTAGTCTCAACAAAAACGAACTTGACTTTCAGGTGGTTAATGGGTTGATTAGGGAAAATCCTCGGTCTGACTCCTAGTCCACTCCCCAAATACCATCAGTGCTTATATATAGGGTGTACCGCAGCTAACCCACCACACTTTTGGTATACTAGAGGCGTACTAGTCACCTACCGGTACCACCCTTTCAGTTAATGCATGACAGTCACTAAGAAACTAAGTTTAAACGATATTGAAAAGTAGAAAGAAGAATCGAATAAAGAAATTCGAAAGTGCAAAGATTATGCCTCATAAAGTGATTGTGTATGTGTGTGATTGTGAATGAGATTAGGGGTTCAAATAACATAAGGTAGATATACTTATGCACATAAAATGTAAGACATGAGATACTCATGTTTGGACACCTAAGCTATAGTCTAGCTCACCATGTCTAATAACCTAATTCCCTATAGCCATGGCTCTGATACCAATTTGTCACACCCCAACCGACGGCGGAAACGTCGGGGCGTGATGATTGTCCATAAGCACATAACACTATTTAAAGTTTCATTATTTAATAACATCCAATTCCAAAGTCATACATTGAATACAAATAACATAAACAAATAAAATAGTATCTGATTTATTTAACTAGGTCCGATAGCGTCCTATGTGTAGCATTAATCATGAAAGCTTGATTCTCAATAACCTGAAAAACAGGCAAAAAATGGGTCAACTATCTACATAGTTGGTGAGTCATAGGTTTAATAGAAAAATAGTTTAAGAAAAACATTTTGAACTGTTAAACTAAATGTACAAGTATTACTCTAATTACACATGTATTCTTCACCCAGTATAAAATGATGTTCAATTCTCTCAAAGGAATCTCTACGGTTATGATGTTCAGTTTCCTCAAAGAAACCTCTACGATTATGATGTTCATGAGACTTACAAGTGTTCAATTCCCTCAAAGGAATCTTTATGATTATGATGTTCAGTTTCCTCAAAGAAACCTCTACGATTATCATGCTCATGAGACTTACATGTACAGGTCCCTAGAATACGGTATAATGTCGATAAATACAAGCAATTTATTTAACAGTTTTTGATTTGCATAGATAATAAATGATTTTAAAAAAAAGGTTTCATAAAGTCATACATGAATAAACATTTATGCACACATATTCATCACATAAACAAATATTCATCACATAAACAGATATTCAATACATAAACAAGACGCCTGATTGAGGGTTCGCAAACCAACAATCGGTAAGAAAATTTGTCCACGTGTTCAATCCTTCTCAAGGAACCTCTACATATCTTGAGCGGTCCCTCTCAAGAATCTCAGCGTTGGGACAACGTTCAGTCCCTCGCAAGAACCTCAACATATCTTGTGAAGTTCTTTACAAGGAACCTTACATATGATGCTCCGAAGTCTTAAGCATAAAGTTTCTCACATAGCATACAATATCAAGCATGGCAAAGTATATATTCAAATGATATCACACAGATACATACAAGTAAATGTATTTACAGTAGTTGACTTTGCATAAAAAGTATGAATGTTTGAATGATTTAAGTCTTGAAATGATACATGATGATAAGCATGATAAATAATATGATTTTCTTGAAAATAAAGTAATTATAAATGAAAATGTTTATGCGTGTTTTCCACAACAAAATCGTTTGGAAAATTTAGAGAAAAAGAGGCTATGAACTCACCTTAGGTTGCTTGACTAGCTTGACATAACGAGAACGATGTCAAGTGTGAGGAGTCCTAAACGAATAAAGAGTTCGGTCAACCCCAAGTTACAAGAACGGATAAAGAATTCTAACTTCTAGGGATTCGATGGTTTTGACGGATTTAAGAAGATGGGTTCAAGTTTCTTTGGACTCTTGGTAAACGATCATTCATCTTAGTTTATAAACAAGTTGCATACCCCCCCCCCCTCCCCGCGCGTTGCGGTGGGGAGCTTGATATTGAATGTTATTTAACCTGATGTTTTCCTTAGAGAACCAGTCATAGTCATGAAAATTAAAGCTGTTCCTTAGAGCAAACCAACCAAAATCATTAAGTTGAAGTCATATTACCACTGCCACTTCACCATCATTGTCAGTTCGAAACTTTATTTTACGACGTCAAATATGAAAAGATCTTTCAGCTCAAAATCATCGGTTTGATCTTTTGTTCTATGGAAATTTAATTGAAAAGGTGATTAAATATTGTACAATAACATATTATGCTAGCTTTGCATTGCATAAAATTCTTATATTTATGTGTGTCTCGAAAAAAAATTAAGTTAAACTAAACGTCACAGATTCCCTACAATACAAAAGAAAGAAACATAAAAGAAAGAAGACTTTCACGATTAAAAAGTTTGTTAACATCATAAGTTATTAATAGCAGTGAACCTTTCTTAATAGTAATGAATCAACACTATAAAAAAGATATAAAATAAAAATATTAGAATATATGACAATCATCATAGTTATAACCGCTGAGATTGTATACAAAACTCAAGTGGGGTAACAACCAACTTAATATCTCATTCGCTGAAAAATGATGTTAAATTCTTATTGGTCGTAGCCAACAATTTGAACAAAGTGTCGTTGCCAAAACCACTCGAGCCTAAAACCGTAAAGTCAAAAATCATCATAGCCTAACAAAATTGTTGTCAAATTCCGATCGGACCAAATACTGTGTCCAAACACAACACAGTAAACCTCATCACAGCAAACCAACCGATTTTGTTATATATATTAGTAGTATAACTTATACGGCTCATATCTAATATCCGGTTGTGATAAACGCCATCACATTATCAGAAAACCAATCATAGTCGATAAACCCAAAGATATACACCAGGCAGAACAATACCCAAATCATATATCAATCACAGCTGTTCACTATGCAATTCATCAAAATCCAGCCCCAATTCTTTAAAGTAAAATGCATCATTGATATCATAATCTTTTTTGTGAACTGAGGCAAACAAAAGGAATCTGATATTGCTATATGAAACAACTTGGCTCAGATATATAAGAAAGAAAATCATAGCCAATGTAAGACAATCAGAATAGGCTCAATTAAGGGTATTAATCAAAACCCTAGCCGTCGTTAAACAACAAAAGAAACAGTCCCCATTATCGATTAGCGGCGGCGGCGATGAGCGCCAAGCTCTAATCAAAACCCTAGCCGACGTTAAACAACAAAAGAAACAGTCCCCATTATCGATTAGCGGCGGCGGCGATGAGCGCCAAGCTCGCCACGACACATATCACAAGTACAAAGCAACACCACAACACTTATGACGGCGACGACGATGAACGTAAATCCAGCCGCCACACATATTACACCTACAAAGCAACACCACAACAGTCATCATCTGACACTTTAGCCCTAGATCGCCGTATAAAACGGCATAAATAGGAAGCGCCTAAAAATCTTGTCAAATGCAAGTCCTAATTTTAGCCATGCCCTAGCAAACAATCATTGTCAGAGGAAACAATAAGAAACCCCTAAATCCTAATGATCTGAAATATGTAAAACAACAAATCTCATGTGTGAGTTGAAATATGTAAAACAACGAACTCAACTAATATAATATATATTAAATCTCCTTGGCGTTTCGTCGAGCATGTGGTGGACACCAAACTCCACAAACTTCCATTTCCATTTTAACAACCGTTATGGTCCTTTTGAAATGGATTCTCAAGTTAATTAAAAGATGAAAAAATGTAAATAAACGAAACTCACATATTACTCTTTATATTAGGTCATGTAGGATGCCAAAAGAAATTGAAGAACACAAAATAAAAAAGAAAACAGGTTTAGCACATTAGGGTCATTCTAATTTTGCAACAAATAAAAAAGATACAGAACACAATTGCAGTGGATATCACACAAACCTCCAAGATCTTGGAATTTCTGAGAGGATAAATTAATTCTAAAGAACGGAGGCGGAACAAACACAAATTGAGTAAAATTCATCAGGGTTCTCTGATGCTAAATCAGAAGATGAAACAAAAGACAAAGCTTTTTAAATTAAACTTAACTTTGGGGCAGATGAGTCTGATTTCATCATCGCGACAGTTTGTAGCCAAATTCATCAATTACCATGAAACATCAAGCAGATAGTAGAAGTCAGGAGCGCCAAAAACGAAAACCGGTAAACATGAGTGTAGGCAATCAAAGAGTAGACAGGGACGGACCCTTATTAGGCCCAGGGGGTCCCCGTGGACCCCTCAACCTCGTACGCAAATTAAAAAATTATGTGAACGGTTTTTTATAAAATAAAAAGTTTATGAAGAGGAGTTAATAAATACTTAGTTTGTGAAAATGAAACAAAGCAATTAACTAGCCTAGTGGTAAGAACCCTTGTTTGATTTTTAAGAGGTGCAAGTTCAAATCTTGTCCTTAACATTTTTTTCCCAGAGCTTTCTTTATTAATTTTAGTGCTATAAATGAGGAGACTAAATGATAATACTTCATTTTGCACCTTTTTTATTAAATACATTAATTCTAGACCCCTTTTATAATGAGATATTACAATATATAAAACTATAGACTTTTTTTTAATAGACAAACATTTTCTCATATTATTTTTCTTCACACGTTATTTTTTCTCTTATCTTCATTTCTAGCCATTTACTATTATTTTTTACTATTATATCGTTGTCAATGTTACGGTATAGATTTTTTTATCAAATCATGTAGAGTTTCTTTTAATCAGTTATTTTTTTCTTTACTCGTAATTTCGTGTCGCAACGTGCGCCTGAATTAAAAACTATTTAGTAAGTAATAGACCAAATTTCTTTATGTACGTTTATATGAAACTGAAATATCAAAAACTAGTGACTCCGTAAAAAAAACAATTGTGGACCCCCTCAAAAACTTTTCTAGTTCCGCCCCTGAGAGTAGAAGTCGGAGAAACTAAGAAATTGAGAAGAGAGAAAGAGAGAGATGTGGTCTTTATGATGGGATCAAGGAAGATGGCTATGTGCTGCCACTATCTCATTGGCTAGGAAAAATTGTTGTTAAAATATTAGTGGGCAAGATGTTGAACAGTGAACTCCCTCACAACATACTAATCTAAATTGTTAATATATATAATTAAAATATATTAAATTAAATAATCCAGGTTTTAAATAATAAAAATAAGAAAACAAGAAAGAAGAAACCAATAAATGATTTCCCATTTTATTCAAGTGTGTGTATATATATATATATATATATATATATATATATATATATATATATATATATATATGTATATATATATTCTTAGAACTTGAAATAATATTTTAAAACGACGTTTCGTTTTCTCAAATAACCATAAAGATCATTTTCCAAAATTAATTATTATTATTTTACTAAAAGAATTGCTATATCGTACATATATATTTTCTCAAAAATATGTGCGGTTATAAAGTGTAAAGTATATATTTATGTTTATAAAAAATTAATAACAAAATGATAAATAATATACTAAATTGTAAAAATCTCTAAACGACTAAAGATTTGACAACCGGCATATTATTAACAATATGGAAGAAATAATCATATGAATATATTTTAAATGAAAACGGATTAGATCTCACGACCTGACCCATATAAACAAAGTGCTAAACACTTTAAGTCAAAATAGATAGGTGTGGAATGAGTTGGAACAAAACTAAAAAAAATGCGCTGGCCACAAGATTAGATCTCACGACCTGACCCATATAAACAAAGGGATAAACAATTGGGACAATATGTGTTTTAGTGATATCAATTTGATTCGAAATATACTTATCAAGTGCCCAGTGTTCATCTTCCCACCATCTAACCCTAAAACAAGAATCCGCCATTGATGTTCAGAACCTTACGAACCCGAGTTTAGCAGGAACAATCGAAATGGAATGCTTAAACTATTACCTTTCATCGTTGGATTAGAATCCAGGCCCCGTGCTTAACATCGTTGTTCTTTAAAGTCCGTGTACGCCGCAACCCGGAGCGAGCAGTGGTTGCGATGGTGACCGTGTGTCTTCCTTGCCTTTGGTGTGGTTTCGGGCAGACGAGCAGTGGTGGTCGGAAAACAAAAGCTTCATGATGGTCGTAAAGGTGGTGAAACCGCGATGTAACCATGGTGAAACAAGTGGCGGAATTGGTGATCGGAGGTGGTGTTCTTCCTGGTGATTGAGGGTTAGAGGGTGATGGTTCCATGAATCAAAGTTTCAACTATATGGTGAGTTGGTGATGATTGATCGGGTTCCTAACAACAGTTGATAATCGAATATAAGTAACCAAACGACAATGATCATCCGTGATAAATGTGTTCTATGGTGACGAAAAGTAACCGGCGAAAGAAATAAAAATAGCGATTGTTTTATGTTTCAAGAATGAATTTTATTAAATGGAGATTTATCAAATGACATTATATACTCTCAATTGTTTTATAGTATACATACTATCCCCTTAGAGTTTATACTTTAATTTATTTTGAACCATCCATCTAGTACTTAATTTTACAACTTTATAACACAATATTTTAGCCCCCACTTATCTTTTATAAAAAACTGTTTTAATGATAACATATTCATAGAATATTATTTATAAAATAAAATAAAAACGTTAAGGTTACCCATACTTTACAAAGTAACATTTTATATAAAATAACGTGTATATAGAATATGCTATCACACATTTGATATATAGAAAAAATAATAATTCAAACTCATTTAATCACTCTTATTGTATGCTACAAGGTTCAACAAAATATTTCAATCTTTTATTTTTTATTAAAATGATTTTGCTAAAACAAAATAAGATATTGCCCACATTTATCTAAACATGTTGGGTTACCAATACGGATATTTGACGGGTGTCACAATATCAATATTGCTTTAATATTGAGGAAGATCCAAGGACTTTTAGCGAAGCAATGATATCTAGAGATGTTGCTTTCTAGAAAGAAGCAAACCCATATGAAAAGGATTCTATCATGCATAACTAAATATGAAAGTTGACTGATCTACCTCAAGGTTGCAAGCCATTATTATTGAAGACTACACCAGACAATAGATTCTTTCGAATCTCATGTACATACAACACCATATTCAAACCCAAAGTCTTTCCGGAAGTGAACACAACATTAACAGCTCTAGACCCCAATTAGGGGCCCTGCCCCTTGGACCCCTGCTAAGGAGGAACCCCTAATGAGGTTTTCCAAGAACTATGACGGCATCAATACAAGCGTGCACCATGCACCTCTGGACTTGCTCGATGTAAGTCGTAATTTAATTTGGTCAAAGTCAACTCAATTACACTAAAATAGCAATAACCAGTTTTATATGTTTCTCACCAGATCTCTCCAATAAGTCCTTAATAAAAATAGTTTTGTTCGGAAGTAGCTCTGTTTCAAGAGTACAATGGTGAAAGATGATAAGTTTTTAAACAAGTTGCAATTTAATGATAATTTAAATAAGATTGAGAGAATCAATGGTGGTGTTAAGGAGATATGAAGACACGCAAAAGAACAGATGTTAAGCAGATATGCAGCCATGCAACCCAATTAAAAACACATTATGGCCAATGTTTTTGTGGCCGGACTGGTTGGATCGGGAATCGGAGTCATCGAATGTCCGGTTAAGCCTAGTTGAGCCGCCTCTGAATTAATTGGCTGGTTTTAGGCGATTGTTGGTTGAACCGGGTCCGGAGACCACGATTGGACTGGATTAAAGATGAAAATGTTTGTTGAACGCCAGATCTGGAGTGAAAATCGCTACAACTTACTTGACCGGGTCTGAAAACTGAAGAGAGGGGGAGAGAGAAAGATGAACGGAACGAGAATGGAAATGGGAAGGAGAACGGGGATTAGAACGGCTTTGCTTCATCATATATTAGATCTATCGATCAATCATCATATCATGAACTTGAAACTTAAAGTTTATAGAGAGAGAGTTGAAGGCGGTGGGGAAAATTTTTACAGAGAGATGACAACTATAAAAATACTTGAATGTAATACAATACACTTCTAGAATGCACTTTTAAACTAAAAAGTATGTATACTTTTAATGGGTCTTTATTGTTGATTAGAAGGTTATAAATGATTAAAATGGATAATTTTCTTCCTTCAATTAATATACTTCCCTAGTAATTTCGTTTTGAATTTATTATAACAAGTAAATAGACCCCCGCGTGTTGCTGCGGGTCAAAAATATTTTTCTTATTTTTTTTCTTATGTGTAATTGTACTATAGATTAGTAAGGTAGCTACAACCATGAGCGTAGTAACATTAGCAACATACCCCGTAACGGGTACTTACAAGAAGTTCATCTAGTCTTGAAACGGTATTTACTAAGTACTGGGTATTTACAAAAAGTTCATCTAGTAGTCGTGAAATGGTATTTACTTAGTACCGTTTACGGACAAAAAGACCAAAGCGTTATATATACCCTAATGGGTATTTACAAAAACAATATCTATTGATCTTCAGAGGGAGCTTAGTAACTGCCATTTATAGACAAAAGATTTTCCAAATACGGCACCTGTTTCCCAAAGTTTTGTATAGTGGTCTTTAAAATACTTCCATTGTAGCAGCTTCATATTTCCATATCCGGCTTAACTTATCCATATAGAAGAAGCTCTTGATCATGTTTTATGCACCAAAATTGCTTCTTTCTGTTGCTAACGGATACCTATTCATTCCTCCTCCTCTTTTGGTTTTTTGGTGGGAGTAACACATGTAGTTATGTGTGAAAGTAAAATGAAAAATAAGAAGAATCCTTAATCGGAACCAAGTGTAATACTTACTGAACTAATTTTAAATTTCTATTTCTATATTAAAGATGAAATTAGTTTAGTTCATTACTCTTTAAGTACTTGTTTCTTGATGAGCATGCCTTTTAGGTGTCTTTGTTGCTGGTATCGCAAGAATTGTTGAAGAGGTGCTTGGCATTCTGGAACTTGTTCCCATCAGACCTGTAGTTTCTGAGCTAGTGACATCCATAGTGTCCTATTTAATGGCAGTATTTAGCACCAATGTTTGTTGGATGGATGGTGTGTCCATTGCATGGAAAAGGAAGTGGTAAATCTTTTCCTTTCCTATAAGAGACTTAATCTGTGGTGGAAATTTTTTCGCATCGATGTAACCTTCATTTATGACCAGTTTTTCACACTCGACACCAACGATTTGCGTCATTGCCTCGTCATAGAAGACAACCGGAAGGGTAGATCTACCATCGAAAAGGGTACCGGTTACACGGTATCTATTTGTAATAATCAGTAATAATCATGTGTTAGTTGATAGAAGATAAAAGTAAATTTAACATGCAAGACATGAATAAATTTTACAAATGAATCTATTATTATAGAATGGATCTTTTATTGTAAAGGAAAAAAATATAGTAATTTATAAAAGAAAATTTCAACAGATAATAAGAATAAGAAAACGTGACCAACATCTAAAATGGATAACATAATGGTGTAAGGAATATTGCATTTGATATTCCGGTTGAAGTCTTATTTTGTAGCAGTTCCGGCTGAACTAGGTTTAAGCGGAAATCTAAGTTCAAGCGTAGAAGACCAATCAAACAGAAGAAGCACTTTTGTACCAGATTTGAATATTCCGGGTGAACTCTGTTATCCACTAGATAAAGAGTTCAACCGGACTTTTCCTGTGAAGTCTTTTCAGTCATCAAATCCCTGCAAAAGCTTCCTGGTTGCTTCTAAATCTATCAAAGCCGCTCTCCTAAAGTAGAAAGTTGCTGATCACACGTCATCAATCCCATCTATCAAAGATTATTCTTTTGGTAGTATAGTTTAACTTTTGTAATTAACGGTTTAGATGAGCGTATGGAAATCAATGGCTATCATTGATTTCCCTTAGCACTATATATAGCATAGCTCGTCTTCAACATTTGTACACATGAATCTATGTAAGATCTTGGAATTTTTGAGTTGATACAAATAGTGCCGAGTATATTTTACTTCGTATGTTACTATATTTATGCAAACAACCATTATTCACAAGTCTTAATCGTTTAAGTAAAGTGAAGACTAGCTTAATTCCGCAAGGTTAATCTTGCAAGTAAATCTTGTAACTTAACTAAGTGTTAAGAATCTCGATCCTACAAGTGGTATCAGAGCTTTGGCTCTAACTTTGAAGACTTTAAGTGCTTCAAAGTTGATATTTACTTGTCTACTTTACTGCTTTTTAAGTTTTTCTTTCTCAAAAACTTTCAAAATGAACGATCTCAGTTTAGTGCCTTCGAATGGTAGCACAAACAAACCACCCATGTTCACTCCTAATGATTTTGACAAATGGAAGCTCCGTAGGGAGGGGTTTGTTTGAAGTTTAGATCACCATTTTTGGAAGTCACTCACTATAGGACCAACCATTTTGACCGTACCATCTGCTGATGATGAAAGTATAAAAATTCCAAAACCACTTGACAAATACACTGAAGCTGATCACAAGTCACTTGAGCCAGACTTCAGGGCCTATTGTACCTTGCAAGCAGCGATACCCAACTCCATTCTCGTTGGTTTTAAGGGGTACAAAGCTGCATTTGGCTTGTGGAATGCTCTCAATGAGATGTATGAAGGAACAAGTGTGGTTAAAGTGAACAAAAAGGACATTTTGAAACAGAAATATGAAAACTTTAGTTACAAAACTAGTGAAACCATGACCAACCAGTATATTCGCTTTGTTTCTCTACTTAATGAGCTTCAAAGAGCTAATGTAACTCTGGAACAGGATGATGTTAACAGAAAATTTCTAAGGTCACTACCTTCAATGTGGATTGTTTATACAAGAGTGCATGAACCTTAAGAAAATGAAACTGAGTGAACTCCACGGTATCTTATGTGCCTATGAGATGGAGATAAACTTTAAACAAAACTCAGTATCTGAACCAACTCAGCCACAATCAACTGCACTTGTGACAACTGATTTTCAAAGCCAAAGAAACATGAACTCAAACTTTTCTGAAATTGTGTCTCATAACTTTGAGAACAACCATCATGCTTTTGTACTCACTGACTCACACTCTAACTTCACACGTGAAGATTTAGATTGTATTAGTGCAGATGACTTAGAGGAGATGGACATACTTACTCAACTTACTATGGTCTCAGTAAGAGCCCAACGTTTCTATAAACGTAACTTACAAAAGGAGCCAAAAATATACCTATTGGTCTTGACAAAAGCAAGGTCAAGTGTTATAATTGTCACCAATTGGGTCATTTTGCAAGAGAGTGTTCAAATCCAAGAAAAGAAGGTCCGTTTCAGAACAAGACTCAAGCTAAGAGTCAAGGAAGCCATCATCAAAACAACAAAAACATCAAGAACAACAACACCCATGGTTCCTCATGCTCACAACCAACACCAGCAAAACAAAGCGGAAGTGGAAGTAACTCCAAATCAGTTGTGGCTAACCAAACGAAGTTTGTTGACTAGGAAGAAGTTATTGCAGAGTTTGAGCCAAACAACCATGCTCTTATGGCCAAGGAGGAGTCTTCTGCTCAGGTAAACTCTATCCCTGAGAAGGTGTTAACACACTTATGCTACCTTGCATGTGTTGAACAAGTTGAAAGATACAAAAATCATAACTCTGAGTTAATTGATGAAGTTTCAAACCTAAAAGAGTTAAAGGAATGTTTTAGGAAAACTGAAAAAAAACTGAAAGCTCATACATTTCAAAAGTCACTTTTTTAAATGAAGAAATTGAGCAACTAAAACAAACAAACTCAAATTTAGAAACTCAGATTGATGACTTGATTTCCAAGCTGAACACCTCAAGGAAAGAAACCCAAGATGCTAAAACAGATGTGGGTGCTCTTGAGGTGAAGCTAACTGAAGCTCAGCTAACTTGTGATAAATTTCAAAAGGCTAATGAAAAGGCTGAAAAACTTTGGAAAGGTGCTATGTATGGCAAAACTGGCATTGGTTATAATTCTATCAAACCACCCGGTGATTATTTACCAGTAATTGAACCAGTTTCTGCCTTAAAAATTGAAAGTATAGTTAGTTTAGTTGTGGATGATATTGCTCCTGTAAAAGTATTTGAAAAGAAAAATGAAGCTGTTGAAACTGAAACCACTGCTGCAAGCACCTCTGCAGCAGTTGATCAATCAATAATTTTGAAACCAACATTTGTTGTCCCTCCACCTAACTCTTATGAACCAAAGGATTCAAAAGTTGGAGGTAAACAAGCAAAGGTCATATTTTTGGTAAAACAGTTTTCAGTCAAGAAACAAGTGAAATATCCCCTAGATACACTCAATCTTATGACTCTTCTAGAGTCTCTATGGGTATAGTTTATGGTAAAACTGGTCATTTAGTAGCTGATTGCTACTTTAATCCTTTGAACAGAAACCAAGCTTTAAAACCTAAAACTATGAAAAGTTAAATTTTGGCTAAGAGACTAACAAAAAAAGTCTCACCTGTTAAGAGTCATACAGTTAAGCTTTTTGAATCTAATTCAAACAAGGTTTTAATTGGTAATGAAAGAAATGGAAGTTTCTTAGTTTTTAAGCAAAATAATTTTCTGGCTGAATTTCAAGCGGAACAATTTTTCGCTCGAACTCAAGTTTAACCGGAGCCCAAGAAAAACTTCAGGTCTGTCACTGCTTTGAAACAAAGACCTTTAGTGAAATTCAGTGAAAATTTTGAAGTGTTTGAAAGTCAAGGAAGAAGAGATCCTTCAAGAGGAAAAGTGAATCCTCAAAACTTTTTTCAAATGGAAAGGAATTTTGGTTAAAATGAAGTTTTAGCTAGTTCAAGCGGAAGTTCCACTTTTCCGGTTCAAGGTGAAAAATTTGTTAAAAATAGCTTTGCATCACGAAAGTATGCTGCTTCACCTGAGAGAGCTAGAGTTCCAAGTTAAAACCAATTTCCAACCAGTGATTTGGCAAAAACATAGTCAAATAAACAAAGAAAGTTTAGGGAGTTCAGAGAAGAAAGGCATTAGAAAGAAAATCAAAAATAGGAAGTGAGAAATTTCATCAACAGAGGTTCTCATCAAAACATAGACTTTGAAAATGATGACTTGCTCACTGAGCAACCTGTTTTGAATACTTTAGTACTGAAAGAGTATAAGTATAACGATGAATTGGGAAGACCCAATACCACAAAGTCTTGGGTCAATAAATTTGTGACATGCGCAAGTGCAAAATAAAAGTCAAGATCGAATGTGGATCATTGACAGTGGATGCACCAGTCACATGACAGAGAATAAAAATATTTTGGAAAATACAAAAATACACAATGGAGGATCAGTTACATTTGGAAGCAATAAGGGGTACATCTCGGCACAAGGAGATGTTACAAATGGTTCGGTAAGCTTTGATAGAGTCAATCTTGTTGGTACTCTAAATTTTAACTCGCTTAGTGTCTCACAAATATGTGACAAGAAGTTAAATATTTTGTTTAATGAGAGAGAGGCAATCATACTAAAATCTAAAATCAAAATTCCTGAGGAAATGATTCTGCTTAGAGAACCCAGGAAAGAGGGTTTGTATGTATTGGATATGTCAGTTTCTACACCTACCAGTGGAACTGCTAGTTTTATATCCAAAGCCTCAGTTGATGAGTCTGATCTTTGGAATAGAAGGCTAGGACATGTAAATTACAAGAATATAAACAAAATTGTCAAACTTGGTTTAGTCAAGGGTCTTTCTGTTAAACAATTTACTTGTTCTAAGCACTGTGTGCCTTGCCTCAAGGGTAAGCAACATAAGTCTTCCTTCAAGCCAAAAGCTGAAAGTTCTATCTCACAACCCTTATAATTGCTACACATGGACCTTTTTGGGCCAAATAGGGTAATAGGTTTGGGAAAGAAGTCATATTGTTTTGTAATAATTGATGATTTCACTAGATACACTTGGGTTTTCTTTCTAAAAACAAAATATGAAACTGTTGAATTGTTGAAAACTCTTGTTGTCAAGTTGGAAAATCAGTCAAAATTTAAAGTCAAAACAATCAGATGTGACAATGGCACAATATTTAAAAATCATGTTTTAAATTCTTTTTGTGAAGAAAAGGGATAACAAGGCAGATCAATGCTCCCAGAACTCCATAACAAAATGGAGTTGCTGATAGGAGAAATAGAACATTGATTGAAGCTGCTAGGGCAAAGTTGGCTGATTGCAAACTTCCTGTAATCTTTTGGGCTGAAGCAGTAAACACTGCCTGCTATGTCCAAAACAGGATTTTAATTGTTAAGGGCAAAAACAAAACACCATATGAGCTTTGGAGAGGTAGAAAACCAAACATCTATTTCTTTAAATCTTTTGGGTGTTCTGTTACCATCTCTATAACTAATGAGTTATTACCAAAGTTTGCTGAAAAGGCAGATGATGGATATTTTGTTGTTTACTCTGGTGTGTCAAAAGCATATAAAGTATACAACAAGAGAACTAATGTTGTTGAAGAAACACTAAATGTGTTCTTTAATGAGAAATCAAAACTTGTGCTGATGAACCTTGGAGGAACAGTATAAAGAACTTCTCAATTGACCCTCCATTCTTTTCTTCAATCAACATGAAACCATTAAAGCCAACTGTTGTGAAAAACACTCTTGATGTCATTCAAATTGAAGCGGATGTTGTACCAGTTTAAAACCAAGCAGAAGAATTTCCGGTTCAAATTCAAACGAAACCTGCTTCAACTGAATCTCCAGTTCAAATTCAAACGGAAAATGAGAATTCAGGGTCTTTGGTGAACTCTGAATCTAGGATCACTAAGCCTTCAAATTCAAATGATTTTATATCAAATGAACTCAGTTCTGAACATGAATCCTATGGGTCAATGCCTAGTTCCCAAGAGTTAAACACAACACCCAATCCCATCTCACCTATTGGTAATATTGAGTCTGATGTGATACTTCCACAACTCAACTTTCCTACCAATGGAAGAAGTCATGACTTCCCAATGTTTCAAGATAGAAGAATCAGCAAGTATTATCCTTTGGAGAATGTTATTGGAGATGTGTCAGCACCTGTGTTACCAAGAAGCAAGTCTATTGATGCAAACATTTGCTTGCATGCTGCCTTTCTGTCACAAGAAGTTCCTACCAAGGTAACTGAAGCTTTTAAAGATAACATTTGGGTGGAAGCTATGCAGGAGAAACTGTTTCAGATCAACATACAGAAGGTATGGGTATTAGTTGATATTCCAGAAGGGGCAGAGCCAATTGGTACCAAATGGGTGTTTAGAAATAAAATGGATAACCGAGGAATAGTGGTTAAGAACAAACAAGGTTGGTAGTGCAAGGGTATGCTCAAAAGGAAGGTATTGATTATGATGAAGTATTTGCTTCTATAGCCAGACTTGAAGCCATTAGAATCTTCTTGGCTTATGTTGCATTCAAGAACTTCCAAAGTGTTTCCAATGGATGTCAAGAGTGCCTTTCTCTATGGGTTACTTGATCAAGAAGTGTATGTGTGTCAACCTCCAGGTTTTAAGGACCCATACTATCCCAACAGAGTGTGTAAGCTTATCAGAGCTTTATATGGTCTCAAACAAGCTCCTAGAACTTGTTATGAAACCCTTTCTAATTATCTCTTGGAGAATGGGTACAGGAGATGAGAAATTGACAAAACACTTTTCATTAAGAAGTTTGGTAAAGATATGTTGATTGTTCAAATTTATGTGGATGACATCATCTTTGGTTCCTCCAATTCTGCTGTTTGTAAAGAATTTGAATCTCTCATGCAAGCAAAGTTTGAGATGAGCTCAATGGGAGAACACAGTTTCTTCTTGGGGCTTCAAGTGAAGCAAACTGACTATGGTATTTTCTTGAACCAATCTAAATACATTCAAGATATGCTAAAACATTTTGATATGCAGTCAGCTTCTTGCACCAAGACTCCCATTTCCACATCCCATAAGCTTGCAAGTCACTGTAGTGGTGAACCTGTGGATGAGCACATGTATAGAGCAATGATTGGATCCCTGATGTATCTCACAGCAAGTAGGCCAGACATTATGTTCAGTGTTTGCCTATGTGCTAGATACCAAGCATCACCAAAGGAGTCACACATGTTAGTAGTTAAAAGGATATTCAGATATTTGAAGGGTCAGCCTAAATTAGGTTTGTGCTACCCTAAGAATTTTGATTTCACCTTTCAGAGCATTCACTGACAGTGATTATAGAGGCTGCAATTTGGATAAAAAATCAACTTCAGGTGGATGTCAGTTTCTGTGGGAGAGGCTTGTTTCATGGCAATGCAAGAAACAAGACTGTGTTTCTACTTCTACTCCTGAAGCTGAGTATATTGTTGCTTCAAGCTGCTGTGGTCAAGTCCTATGGATTCAAAATTAAATGCTAGACTATGGAATCACATTGATGGAGACTCCCATCTTTGCTGACAATAACAGTGCTATTTCAATCACCAACAACCCAGTGAAGCACTAAAAAACAAAGCACATCGACATCAGGTATCATTTTATTAGAGATTGTGCTGAAAAGAATTTGATCAAATTGCTTAAAGTTCACACAGATAACCCATTAGCTGCTTTATTTACAAAGCTTTTGATGAGGCAAGATTTTTCTACCTCATTACAGGAATTGGTATGATGAACTTTGATTAAAATGTTTTTCAGAAACCTTTAATAAAGAAGACCTTTGTGTCTAAGAGTC
Source organism: Deinandra increscens subsp. villosa (assembly GCA_039602395.1). Taxonomy (NCBI): domain Eukaryota; kingdom Viridiplantae; phylum Streptophyta; class Magnoliopsida; order Asterales; family Asteraceae; genus Deinandra; species Deinandra increscens. The sequence goes on along the minus strand of JBCNJP010000007.1, from coordinate 33,660,984 downwards.
CGTCTCCTGATACAAAAGAAAAAGAAAAAGAAAAGAAAATCTATGTGTTAATTAAAAACCATTTTCATTCATAGTCAGTAACTTCTGTCAAACTATGAAATATTAACACAAGTTATTTTCAAAAAGTCATGTGTTTTGGTTCTCCGTTTCAAGTTCCGGTTCAACCTGTGAGAAAACAAATTTTGAAAATCTTCGGGTGAACATCAACCGGAAAGATGCTTTGTTTTAAACATGGAAAAATTTTTGAAAACAATTATTCCAAGCGGAACAATTGCCCGCTTGAAGTTCAAACGGAAGAAATTTAGTTTTTAAAATAAAGGAGAAAATGGGTTCCGCTTGAACTTTCGGGTTAAATAGTCAAAAACATTTTACATTTAATTACCCGGAAGGCACTTCTTTCTAAGCGGATATGCATTGAATTACCCATTAAAGTTTTTTTTAACCATTAAATATCTGAGGTTCAGTTAAAATTCTTTTGGATAAAGACATGCTTCAGGGTTTGTACCGTATAAACCCCAAAGCACAAGTCACATCAGTTACTGAACGGTTGCTTAAGAACCTCTCTCCTCCACATCACCCACGTCAAAGGTAAAAAACCCTAATTTACCGTCATTCCTCACATTTCTCATAACCCCCACACCCGATCTCTCTCAAATTCTCCATAACCTCTAAGAAAACTGTCAATTTTTTCTCAAAATCCAATAAATCTCATGGCTCCCAAAGCAAGTTCGAGTGGCAAACAGCCTGCCAGAAATTATAAGTTCCCAATAGAACATAATCTGGTGGCCTATCTCGAGAACCCGAGTAAAACCGATGAATACTCTGGGATGATAGAGTTTCTGAAGAACTCTCATCTTCATCACGCGCTTACTGTTCAAGCGGGGATTTATGAAGAAATCATGGAATAGTATTGGTCAAATGCTCAAGCGGTCCAAGATCGTGACAGTGGTGAAGTTATTGTGTCAACGGTAAAAGGCACAAAGGTGGTGATTGATGAAGCAAAGGTTCGAAACGTTCTGAAGTTAAAGGATGAAGATGGTTACGTAATGATTGAGGCCAAGAAGTACCTGCCACTGTTCAGGGCCATAGGCTACGATAGTTCTCGTACCAGCAAAACAATTAAGAAGGGACAACTTCCATACAAATGGAGATTCCTTGCCCACGTCATTCTCGTGTGTCTAACTCCTAAGAAAGGAGGCTTTGACAAACTTGCTGTTGAACAGGCATCGGCATTCTATGTTGTGGTAAAGGGTGAAAATTTCAGTTTCCAAATTAATTTTTCATGCCCTAAAACTAAATGCCACACCCTCTTATTTTTACATCTATCCAAGGTTTCTAACCCGAAGTTTAAAAGAGGAGTACCCTCAAATTGTTTTGAGTCGTAAAGTGTTACAAAAAAAACTTCTCAATGGGAAGACATTTTCGAACCTAGTTGTCAGCAAATCAGCATTTATCGGAAGGGACACTGACCATCCTTTGCCAATTCTGAGGCAAATTTTGGGTGAGCCCTCACAAGTTGAGGATCAAGCGGAAATAATTGCTTAAACTGAGCAACATGCACAAGATGACAGGACTATTAACCCAATAGTCTCTGAACGCACATTGGTCCCCACTTTCTCTACCCTTTAAATTTACACATCCAAAAAGAGGAAGTCTACTAGCAAGAATACCACTCCTGCCAATTCATCATCCGAATCCCCACCTGACATTTTCAAAAGGCACAAATATGTGGATTCTAGGTCTCCTCCACCTATGCCCATTAAACCAACCCAAGCTTCTAGCCCCGCTCAAGGCAAAATGTCTAAGCGGAAGTTAACCAAATTAGGATTATCTCTTAGGGATGAACCTTCATTTGAGGGGGGGGGGGGGTAATTAGACAAGGATGCACAATCCCCATCCGATAGGTTTTCACCCCTACTTTCCTTATCACCTAGGAGTGACAATGCTTTCAATCCTAATCCAAATGATGGTGTTATTAACTCACCAACCTCACTACATGAGAACATACATATGGATTTGGACCCTGTTACATTGGACCCCCAGTCCTCTTTGGAGGTGAATCTCGAGAGAGAAGAAGAGATTCATGCAGAAAGGGATGTTGCTGCCCAGGTGTCCTCACTGGAACCTCGTGTCAGCAGTACCATCAGTAAGACCTAATTTACGGCAATCTTCTCTGAATCAGCTTCTGCAGGTCCTTCATTGGAACCAAGGGTAGCTGAAACAAATGAAGAGAATCCCATGTGCCAAGAAGGCATGGGTACTAGGCCTGATCAATCTCGGATTAATAGCTTAGTTATGTCCAAGTATACTGGTAAAAAGCCAGTTAAGGATAGTTTGACACTACCTGAATTGACGAATTTGTACAAGTCACTACATCAACAGGTTGAGAATCTCAATGTCATTGTTATATCTTTAGTTCAAGCTCAAGTCAACCCTGCAGCATAAGCTACAGCTTAGGTTGAAGAAGGTCCTTCAAAACTAGACACGGTTCCATCAATTTAAGGTGATCCTGTCAAATTAGGGGAGAAAAATGCTGCTTCACCATCTCTTTCTGCTGAATACAACCAAGAGATTGAAGAGACAGAGATACTTCCAGTTAAAGTCAGAGAAACTGCATTCAAGAAAGCAGGAATTCAACCATTCTCTGTGGAAGAAAGTTGGGAAAACATAAGGAACAACTAGTTAGTGGTTGTGTCACCATTCAAAGACCCAACTTTTACTTAGTTGGTATGATCTTCAATGCTCATCACTGATGCCCTCTTTGAGCATGTCAACATGATAATAAGGCTGCTGAAAGATGTAATTTTTCTAAGGGAGAATGCCTTCGTTCAAGCGGGAAAGGTTGTAGCTTCCTCCAGCAGAGTTGTGGCAGCAAATGTGGTAGTAGAAGAGGTTGTAGAAGAGCAAAGTGGAACTGCTGTGATTGGAACTGAAAGGTTGGATGAAAATGTGTTGGGTGAAGGTGAAAATACTGAATTCATCGATCAGTTGACAAAGAAACTGAAGTCACCAAACCTCAGGTGGTGATTGAAGTTCAAGCTGAAGTCCAAGCGGAAGTTCAGACTGAAGGTCAAGCTGAAAACTAGTTCGAGGTGATAGAAATCGATGAAAATTCTCCTGATGTAGAGTGAACTAGAAGGATTGATGAAAAATCTTCATCTTTGGAACTGACCAGTTTCCGGTAGTTCAACCAGAAAATCAGCCAAGAGATGAGACTGAAAATGTTGCTCAAACACTTATAGCTTTGAAGACTGTTCAAGGTGAAGAATCAGTTCAAGCTAAAGATCCAGTTTAAGCTGAAGAGCCAATTCAAATTGACCCTGCTTTGGTGATTCATCAAGCTGTGCATACAGCAGAAGCTGAAGCTCTCAACAAGTTTGTAGAGGATGCTAGAACAGCAGCAGAAGATGAGAGGTTAGCAAAAGAATATCAAGAAGAGTTAGATTTATACTCTGTTGATTTTGTGGTTGAAGGAAAACTTGAAGAAGCTAAAAGGAGATATGCTGAGTGGAGAATGTAGATATATGATTTGGTGAAGATGGATGATAAAGAAAAGGATAGGTTGATAAGCATTGCCTCAAGGATGCCAACAAAACAGGATAAGAATGATGATAACTATGAGCATCTCAAGTAAGTGAAGAGAATTATAGTTGTGAGGGAATGGAAATCAGAAGAAAAGGTATACAACATGAGGGTGAAAGAACTTTGCAACTATATTGACTTGATTTATTATAAGCTGAAAGGAGATGAATATGCTGCTGATCCTAGCCTAGTTGTGCCTGATCCTTCTACAACCATCTCAGGTATGTCGAAATTGCCATTTATTAAACCTGAACCTGAAGTAGAAGATGTTGATGCACCAGTGCCACCACCTCCCTTCATAACTGAATTATTATCATCCCTTAGACAAACCAGTTTATCATAATTACCAAAAGGGGCACCCAGGTACAAGCATTACCAACCAAGAAAACCCAAATATCTTCATCCTAAATATAGTACTGATAACTTCACTCCATTCACTTCTGCTGTTTCAAAACCAAAGCGTACCCCTGTCCTTGATATGTCTGATATCTTTCCTTCATCACCTTCCTCCAGCCCTGCACCTAAAGCCCGTAAACCACCCTCCCAAACCCCAACATTATCTCCTTCACCATCAGAGAACCAACCACCATTGCACCTCCACCACCACTTACCTCTGCCGAGCCTTCTTCTTCTTTAGTCAAGGGGAAAGAAAATATGACTGAGAAGATTATTCACAGGAGGAAGAACAGTCCTGGTGATGACATCAATGGGACTGAGAGTTGAAGATGAAGTGACTACAAGTCAATTTTGAAGATAGCTTCGAAGATGGTAAATAATTTGACAGCATCAGCTTAGGGGGAGATTGTAAGGAATATTGCATTTGATATTCCAGCTAAAGTCTTATTTTGTAGCAGTTCCGGCTGAACTAGGTTCAAGCGGAAATCTGAGTTCAAGCGGAGAAGACCAATCAACCGGAAGAAGCACTTTTGTACCAGATGTGAATATTTCGGGTGAACTCTGTTATCCACTAGATAAAGAGTTCAACCAGACTTTTCCTGTTAAGTCCTTTAAGTCGTCAAATCCCTGTAAAAGCTTCCTGGGTTGCTTCTAAATCTATCAAAGCCACTATCCTAAAGTAGAATTTGCTGATCACACGCCATCATCCGTCGAAGATTATTCTTTTGGTAGCATAGTTTAACTTTTGTAATTAACGCTAGATGATCGTATGGAAATCAATGGCTATCATTGATTTCCCTTAGTACTATATATAGCATAGCTCGTCTTCAACATTTGTACGCATGAATATGTGCAAGACTTTGTGTAATATTGTTGAGTTAATGCAAATAGTGTCGAGTATATTTTACTTCATGTGTTACTATATTTATGCAAACAACCATTATTCACAAGTGTTAATTGTGTAAGTAAAGTGAAGATTAACTTAATTCTGCAAGGTTAATCTTGCAAGTAAATCTTGTAACTTAACTAAGTGTTAAGAATCTCGATCCTACAAATGGTATATAAGAATGAAGATCTTACACTTGGGAAGTTATAACCACGACTGAATGAAAATACTAATAACTAATGACTAAAAGTTTAAGTTTTAGATAAGGCTCAAACTATTCTAAGAAGATACCTGTAATTAAAATATAGACTTTTAGTGAGAGCTATTAAAGGAGTACGTACATGATCTTTCGGCTTTCAATATCTCCACAATGTTTATATGTAATGCGACCATGGGCGGAGAGTAATATTACAATGTGGGCCTTTACGACTCAACCATGTACGTTGCTCGTGAATTTTCTTCAAGCTTGCAATGCATGAGAACATGTGGTTCTGTTTGAACACAATTCATTAGAGTCAATGTTTTGTATGAAATGTAAATGTGGGGTGGTGTGGTTCATACTTTACGTTGATAGACATTGGATCGTTTGAAAGTACAACTGCTAAAGTCGTGATATTTCTTCTTATGTACTGCTCGATCTGGTAACCATAATGAGAAGCTGCATTTGCAGTCATTGTTTTGATACTGTATTTCAGTGGCAGTAAATATGTTAAGAGAATTGATATTTTACAACTTATAGATTTTAGCTATTACCTTTTGATTCTGTCACTGTAACCTTCTATTGCCAACTACAAGTCAATAGTTGTTGCAGAGGTGGATTCCACTTGTAATTTCCAGTAAGGTCATTGTTGATGTGAGTATTGGAAGCTTGATAAATAAACGGAGTAAGAGCTGAGCAAAGGATTTTTTGGAACCTGCATGCTTTGTAACTTTTAGAGACATGACTGCAATTACTTTCCTGGGTGATAGGACATTAGCATATGTGAATGCAATCCTTTCCCACAAAGTAATTTCTATGAGATGCTCACTGTTTTTTGTAGAGGCAACATTAGAAAGACAAAGTAAATAGCATTTAAAGTTTGATTTTAAGAGAGTATGAGTGTTAGCTGTTGTCAAGCACCGTCATTTTTAGAAGGTCACTGTTCTTTCTTTTTAAAACAGCACTTGCGCTTTCGATGTGACTCATATAATCTGGAAGAATAATTTGGCATCTTACATAGGAGTGATTATTGATAATCGAAGGAGAAGTATACGTACCAGTTAAGAGAACCGGTTTGCCAGTTTCACCAAATCTACTTTCAAGAATATTATACGGCGTGAAACTGAAAAAACTGTTTTGGGACTGGAGCATCTGGAATTGGCTGAAAGACAGCCCCATCGCCAATGATAATTGTAGCTAATTGGTCTACTACCTTTCCATAACCTAAGGGAGGATCGCACGCGTAGCCATCAATATTGTAACATTTATAGAGAAACAAACTTTTAATAGTCTCAGATACACATTCAAGTATTATGTAGTGGTTAGAAATAACTCTGAACTCAAACAATCCCATTAAACTGTGTGTTGTAAATATTTTTATGATTTTTAAGAGGACAGTTTTGTTTAAAAAGCAGATAAAGAGCACCTACATACTGAAAAGCACAAATTAAGTTAATACTTGCAACCTAGAAAAATAACAATAAGAACCTGCGACGAAAAAATTTGAATCCATTAGGTACTATTGATGAAAACGAGATAAAAAATCACCTACAAACTCAGAGGCACAAATGAATATAGGCATGCAAAAAGGTCAAAATAAGTTAATACCTGCAACTTAGAAAGCAACCATAACAACCTGCAGTAAAAAAATACGAATCCATAAGAATCAGTTATGAAATCCGTAATATATATCGATCTAGAATTACCAGATAAAGAACATGCATCAATAAGAACACATGTAAACATGCATTCAACCGTAATGAGGTAGAAAACGACATGCGTTAAAAGGAAATCTAAGAAAGATGAATATGAGAAAATAAATAAGATTTCAACTCAGTATAATTGTCGCTATATAATTTCTTTAAGTTACTACATGTACTCTGATCAGCTAGAGCTATTGTACATCTGAATTTACAGTTACAAAATTTTAATAGTGTTACATTGCATAGAAGATGTCCCAGAAGCAAAGATCACGAACTGAAAATAGCACAAAGGGGCTAGAAAAACACAAACAATCGCCAGTACGAAACCCTAGAATTTCGTGAACAGAAAATAACATGCATCAAACGATATCGTACAAAGATAAATTGCAGAAAGTAAATCAAAATCAGGAATTCAGCAACGCAATTCGAAAAAAAAAGCGGCCAAACAAAGAAAACCCCAAAAGATTCGTGACCTAATGGTTGTAAATGGTCACTGGCGTGCCATGTAATCTGCGGTCTAATTCTTTTGAGTAAAACATTAAAGAGGCTGTAAAGATTGAAATACACTTTGGGTCGATTGAAGTCTTCAACCCATTTGTGCCTTTCAATTTCCGATAGGATTTGCTACCAAGATAATTGTAATTCTCTTCCTTACATTGTTTGAACGCTTAAACAGCATAAAGTAGTTATACAAAACAATTGTGGGGAGAAGCTTGGTGAAATCAACGATAAGATCAACCAACATACTTAACTGCAATCAGCATAAGGAAGAAGCCAGAAGAAAAGTGGAAAAATGAACAAAGCAAAGCTAATAGCTCAAGAAACAAATTACACGTGTACTGGTAATTATCAGATGACTTCTCAATTAACAGTTGTCATACAAAGATTAATGATAAGTGTATTCATTAAAAAAAATATTAAAATCAAGAAAATCATGGAAAGCAGAAAAAGTGTATGCGCATAGATTAGAACCCACAATGACCATGTTAAAAACCACTAACATACAATCCGACCAACAATCAAGGTTAGAATACTTATGAACAATATAAAACAAAACATTGAAAAGCAACTGATAAAACAAAAACAAAAAAATTAACACAACATTAAATTCCATATGGCATTACACCTAAATGCCAACATGGCAGTAAGAGTACCACATTGTTGTACACATCAGCTAAGAGATTCAATAAATAAGGTAATATAAAGATTTGGGTTTTTTTGTTTATATTTTTCTAAATTATAAATTTATGGTAAAGCATAAGTTACTTTTATGTTTACTTTTAAATTATAATATAATTCTATTTTTTATAATATTTGTAACGTCATCTAGTCCTTAATTCTGTTTTAACCGATTCGAGTGGTCCGATCACTAGGACGAGTTGTTCGCTGTTCCATCCGGTTCTATAAAAATTGATTAAGACAAATGTCAAATATCAAGTTGAGCCTTTGCCATATGCTTTGAACATTACCTGGTGTGAGACAAAGACTTACATTTTGTTAGATTATGTAATTTCAATAGTTATCTTAAAATTTTATGAATTTTAAAATTACTCATCAAATAAACCTCTATCTCAAATTAAAATATTTTTTTTTAATTATACATCTCTTATTCAATGAGTGGTAACTTTAACACTCAACTTATAAAAATAACACCTTATTAGTAAACAGTCAAATATTACCTGATTAAACTCTTCTAAGAAATATCCGAAATAACAAAAAGAAAAAGGGGAGTAACAAACATTTTGGTGCTAGTCGACCACTATGGTCCGGTTGTTTCCCTAAAACACGTTTAGGCCCACTCTTCCTACTACTCTCTCACAACCTTCCAAAAATTTAAAATCTAAAAAGTCATTTTCTCATAATTTTGCTGCCCCCTTTTAAATCCTTTACCAAATTAGGTAGGAAATTTTCACACCAAAAACTTTGTCTACTAAATTAACATGAATTATAAGGATCGGTGAGCCCCACTTTCATCAATTATATAGTTGTAATCCTCTATCTTATCCCAATTTGTGTTTTTGATTTTTGGAATTTTTTATTCTGATGTGTATATATCAATTGGCGATTGACTATCTGCAATTTAAGAAGGGTTTTGTAAATACTTGAAAAGGAAAGGAAAAAACTGGTGGGTTGTACTCTCATCAATAGATTGGAGCTTTGTTCTTGATATTCTTTGATTATTTTTTTGGGTATTGTTTATATGGAATTTGATAGATATGGATTGTCTAGAATATGGGTTATGTCCACCATGTGTTTGATGAAATGTTGCTTAGGGTTTGAGCCTAAAGATAACTATCTGTTAGATTGTGAATCTCCCAAAAACACTTCTGTAAGTGATAGGATATTCTTATCAGATTATAGTTTTCTTTCAAACCCATATCAAGAATCTGTAACTGCACCAAATTCTCAACCAATCCTTTCATCCACCTATGGACCTTCATTGCTCACACCTACTAGAGTTCTCAATACAACATCTAACTTTACGTTTTCAACAATCAGCATGGGCGTCACTTCAATCGCCTCTATTTCTTCCCTTTCAATTCAAACATTCAAATCTACAACCTCAGCATTTCTAAATTCTCTGTATCTACTCAAGGTTTTACTCTACTTAAGGATTTCAAACCAGTTATCACCCCTACCATTAAGGAATATTCTTTAAACATCACCTCTGATAAATTGGTCATCACTTTTGTTCCTTCTGCGAATTCATTTGCGTTCGTAAATGCTTTAGAAGTTTTTTCTAACCTAGATAAACTCATCCATATATCTGTCTAAACCGTAGAGCTTCCAAGAAACAATCACAGTTTGATCACACATGCACTGGAAATAATATCTAGGATTAATATGGGTAACCAAACGGTTTATCCTCATAACGATTCTTCTTCGCGACGTTAGAGCTCAGATGGCCCCTTTATAAAACTGAACAATTTCATTCGGTTTGCTTCGAATATTAGTGATGTAAACTACACAGATAATGGCCTATCTGTTGATATAGCTCCATTATCTCTTTATGGTACTATTACTAAACTAGATACTGAGTTTAATCCTGGTGCACTTCTCAATATCACTTGGTCTTTCAATGTTCACCCGGGCTTTTCTTATAATGTGCGGTTCCATTTCTGTGGTATAAGCGAACGCACTCCTTCGGAATTGGTCCTTAATATTTATTTAAATTCGATGTCTGTTGATAAGGATCTTCATCTAGGTCAGAAAATGTCAAACATCTGGGGTGCTCCTTACTTCTTGGATGTTGTCACTTGGGTAAGCGAGAATGGTGTGATAAATGTAAGAATAGGAACTAGCCTTTCAAGCGGGGAAGCATTCTTAAAGGTCTAGAGATTATGAAAATAAGCAATTATAAAGGGAATCTGATACCAGGATTGTGTCTTTCACTTCACGATCGAAGCAGAAAGTATGGGTCATAGCTGCATCGCTGCTGGTGCGTTGTTAGTTGTGAATGTTTTGGGTTGTTTGATCTTCATCTTATGCAGAAGAAAGGTAAAAAAAATCATCAAATGAGGTCCATTCTAAACAAGAAAACCTGGGCCCGAATGAAAGTATCATTTTTTGAAAATCAAAGATCGGATATCGTTTTCCATTGACAAAAATTCAAGAAGCTACTGACAGATTTAGTGAGAGTTTAGTAGTTGGAATTGGTGGTTTGGGAAAGTATATAAAGGAACATTATTTGATGGTACAA
>JBCNJP010000007.1:33522816-33650018 GCA_039602395.1 Deinandra increscens subsp. villosa | reverse complement strand
GAGTTGAAACGGATAGCGAACGAACAAGAAAAATAAATAAATAAAAAGGGTGTTGGCCGGCTGGCCGCTGGAATCGAACCAACGACCTCCACCTTAAAATCCAGCGCTCTAACCATTGCGCCCAGCAAGACTTGGCCTTCTAATCCGTTCCTGTATTTCTTTAACCATTATTACGCTGCCCAGATTCCATTTCCAGCATAGTAATACGACCAGCTCGTTTTTTTCACAAATAGAGTCCTAGAAACTTCATTTTTGATCCGTTTTTCGATCCGTTTTCTTCTATGGTTCACCCTAAACGTGTTCTTCAATAATTTCCTTCAAAAGACACAATAAATCATGATTCTAATAGATCCTCAATTGAATACAAAGATTTGACTTTGTCTCCAAGACTTGCCATTTCGAACATCGAAACCCTAGCTTAACCATCCACTATAAATACCAACTCCTATGGTCTTAGAAAATCGTACACTACAATTCCCAACCCTCGATTTCGTTCTAAAGCCTCTCGTTTGAAGATTTAAGAGTCAACGGGTCAGAATTTGACCACCCGATTTCTCAACCTTCCTTCGGTTTTCTCAACTAAGTTTCTACACGACAAGTGTTTGTTTTATTATTTCCTTCGAGAACCTACTCTTAGTTTCTGTTCATGTTAATTATATCAAAAAGTCAACTCTGTGTTCTTTATATGTAATTGGGGAATTTGTCTAAAAATCAATTAAACATACGATGATGTTGTTTTCTGATCATAATCTATTTTAAAGGTATGTTATGATGATTTTGGAACAACAAAACCTATTTTTGACCACAGAGAATAAATCTTTGATGTTCGACCCATTAAAAATCACGACTTTTCATGCATAACTCTTTAATCAAAGGTTTTGAGTAGTGAATTAATGGTATGATTTTGTTCTGGACTTTTCATAATCAAGACCAATTAGGTTGGAAATCGTGATTTTGACCAAATATACAATTTGGTAAACTTTAGGGTTATCTATGTAACTATTAGAACTTTAGGAAAAAATTGTAATTATGCCAAAGTTATTATATTTCCGTTTGAACCCTATAGTGTTTTAAAAATACATATGGAACCCTTTAGTTTAATAAAGTACATATTTAATCTTATAGTTTTTGAAAATACTTATTGCACCCTGAAGTTTAGGAGTTTTTATATTTAAAGTTAAGTTTTAGTATTTACAAAACTTTAGAATAGTTTATAAAAACCTTATCAAAAGTCCAGAATATATTATTTTAATAAAATATTATGATTATTGAAATGAAGTGGGCGTGTACTAATCGATAGGCCAAAGCATGCTCGGGGCGTTTAAAATGTCAATACAATAAAATTTGAACATTTTAAACACAATATATAAAATTTTCCCAATTCCTTAAGAACATAATCCTTAATCATTTCGTATCTCGTATTCATTTGGGATAATGATTTCGTTAGGATTATCTTGGGTTGCTTTTCCCTTCTTTTTGGTGTTTGCTCTCGACTTTCTCGCACCTGCTGCAGGTGAGTATTCATAGTCCCATTTTTTTGGGGGGGGGGTGTAACATGTACACTTATCGAACTTTCATACTATATATTTTTCATTTAACTCAAATGCGATTCTTGTTCGTTATTGTCTGATTTGCTTGTATGTGAACTGTATGTCATATTGCATGTTGTTCTTTCATTATATTTCATGATCATTCGCGTAACATTAACTGTAAAACGTCTGGGTTCCAATAATAGATCTATTGGGGTGATGTCCCACTTGAATTGACTGGTTTTGGCGTTGAGTGATTGGTAACCTAAACGTCAGGATTGGTTTATGCACCACTCTAGTACTTGCTTTATTTCATTACATGTTCTTTCATACTTGTGCATTTCCACGTAACGTTAGATCGCATGATTTTTCACCTATGTATGTGTCAAAACCTATGTTTACTCACCAACTACTTTGTAGTTGACTATTTACTTTATACATGTTGCAGGAAATTTTAGTGACAAGGACTTGATGTGGACACATAGGATTCTTTTGGGACATAGAAGTGACCTAAATTAATTAATTACCATACTTGTTGAAAATTGTATTCTGAAATCATGTGCTGTATTTATATTTTTGCTATATTGATGAAATGGGTATGATTAAGATTTATTGCAACTTAAATTATAGTGTAGTGAGCATTCGGACAATCCTCGTGCCCTTACATATTCCGCCATTGGTTGGGTTGTGACAACCTGTTTTGGGAGTTTTGGGCATCCAGTCCATTCCAGTGGGTTCGTTGGGCCATCCCTTTGTTCGTTGGTCTTGACGAAATGGTTGCATGCATGACTCGTTCTAGATCCGAATCACATCCACTATGGGTTAGTGGTGTTCCCGTTCCCATTTCATGTTTAGATCCGACAACCGGGTTTATTTGGGTCAACCCGGTTGTGGTATTTGGTTCGACCCGACTTCGGTTAATGATCCAAAAGTAGCTTTTAGGCTTATATATGTTGAGTAAATCGGTTCTTATTGGTGTAACATGTAGAATTATATTTCGAAACATATCGTACACTCATGAAAATAGATTCGGATAATCGAATCATTGTGAGAAAAAGGTATGGTGCTATGATTATAACACATAAATACTATAGGTGATTGCATGCAAGGTATCATCTAGTTCGTTTATTTCAGAATCCTAGCTCAACCTATTAACTTAGTTGCATGCTCGAATATACAATTATCTTAAATCGAAATATACTAACCTTGAGCTTAAGAGGATAACCCGACCGGTTGGAATGTGGCCTAGTCTCCAAATATTGCACCTAAAAAGAAGTTGTGTCACAAATCTAAAAGGGATGTGCTAATCTTACTCTTAAATGAACAAGGTTTAACTTAGGTGATAGGTTGATGATGATGGTGATGGTAGACGGTTGTTGATGGTGATGATGGATGGTGGAGAGTGATGATCTTCGGTGAGAATGTAAGCTTCGGTGTGATTGAGAGAATTTAAGAGAGAGTTTGAAAGTTTAGAGAAAGGAATTGAGAGAATAGAGAGGAGTGAAATTGTTGAAGGTAACCGAAGGGTGGTTTTAATCGGCTTTGGAGAGTCGACCATTTGAAAAGGGCCAATGAGGCTTTTTATTATTGCATGGGTTCTGGTTGGTCAGGAGGGTAGCTTGTGGTGAGTTTACAAGCAACCATTTGAATTGAAGATTAGTCATGCAAAGAGTTTGATTGGTTGTTATGGGTGGTGAATTTACAAATTTAGTTCCTCATATTTGCTTAGTTAATAACCGATCCAAAGGTGGAGAATTCTAGGTGAAATGGGTGATGAATCGGGTCCATTAAATTTGGTCTCCCATTTATTGCTATCGGGCCTTAAGCCCAAATCCATTCTCTTAATTTTGGGCTTGGCTTACTATGGCCCAACCGTTTAATTGTATCGGGCTTGGTTAGTCACTTAGTGCTATGACCTAAATATTTAGTCTTATTGGGATTTTGCATCCGGTTCGTGTCTACAACCCAAATCATTCTTATTTGGGCTCCTAGTGATCCGTTAAGCTGAATGGGCCTAACTATTGGCTTATTGGGCTTCCTAATGCATGCAATTGGTTATGTTTATGTGTTTGTCAAAAATAGTTCATTGGATCATTATTGGGTCGTTGTGTTATCATATGGTTCATGTGTTGTGTGTATGTGCATGTGATCACATTATGTGGTCAAATATACAAAATAAATAAGTAAAACAAACGCGAAAAATTTCTACCACTATTTTCTAATATAATATAGGTGTGGGTGTTACATTCCGCAATCGTTTGGGAAATTTCGTCTTGAAATTTAAGTTTAGTTAACGGTGAATAGCTCGGGATATTTTCGTTTCATCTCATCCACGCATTCCCACGTGAACTTAGGACCACGATGAGATTCTCATCTAACCTTGACTATCGGGATTGTATTCAAAGAATCTGTAATCTGAATAATTACAGTCGAATGATTATAATACCGAAAGAGTTTACTTACTTAAGCTCTGGGAGAGGTCGTGCATAACCTCTCCTCTCTAAAAGATCAGAGACAGAACAGAGTCACCGAATGAAACTCCTCTCTCAGAATGAACAAATTTAATAAATGAAGGAAATGGACAAGTATTTATACTCCTACTGATTTGCCGAATGGGCATGTGCCACCGAGTGAGTTCATTCGCCGAATGAACTCATTAGGCACTCATTCAATGACACTCATTAGGTACTCATTCACTGACACCTAATAATCCTTCAGCCTCCTTGTTTATTATGCAATATGTCTGTCTATTTTAAAAGTAACAGCCACACCAGAAACTTGCATTAACAAAATTACTGAAGCTTCTTGAAAAATGTCATGAGTACTATAACAACTAGAAAAACATAAAGACGAGTACAAAGGAAATAAAAGGAACAATACAAAGGAAAGAAACTTAGTTCCTAAAGTTTCCTAAAAATAATGAGAACCAACTCTTTCCTGCATGAACAATGTTTTGGTCTAAAACCTTCCGTCTTTGCTCTCGCTTCTTAAGCATTTCTTTGGGATCTTGACTCTCTCGAAGTCTCTCACGCAACATTTGGTTTTCTAGCGTAGTAATGGTCTCGATGTCATAGGGATCAACATGATGTATGCTAAAATATAGATATTTAATGATAGAAATATCCTCACAGATCGGGACAAAACCTAGTTACTAACATCAAAACAAAGCATTTTTGTTTTCTTTTTAGTTTTTCAGGTTTTCTAGAGCCAAAATACGAAAAGGAGCATTATCTAGCGGAAAAGCAAAAGAAAATGCAAGAGTTCGGAAAATGTTGCTCTAACATGGCCCGTGCCCCTTGGAACACGCCCCGTGCCCGATCCGGATTGGCTTCTGACAAGCGAGCCCCATGCCTCTGACTTCCCTGACATGGCATGGCCCGTGCCCCACTTAACACGCCCCGTGCTACTGACACAGAAGAAGAAAAAAGTTTGATCGACTGACATGGCACGCCCCGTGCTTGGATGGGCACACCCCATGCCAACCTCTGGATTTTGCCTATAAAAGCTTGCATTCCTCCACTTCACAAATTGCTCAATTATTTCCTCTCCCCCTCACTTTTAGATTATTCAACGAGCCACTTGGTTCCTTTGTAAATCTGATCGACTAACATGGCACGCCCCGTGCTTGGATGGGCACGCCCCGTGCCAACCTCCGGATTTTGCCTATAAAAGCTTTCCTTCCTCCACTTCACAAATCACTCAATTCTTTCCTCTCCCCCTCACTTTTAGATTAGTCAACGTGCCACTTGGTTCCTTTGTATCTTCAAGTATGTAAGGTTTGTAAGAAACACAACCAGTTTAGTAAATGAAAGTATTTTGTCTATGAAGTCTTCTTTTACTAACTGGCAAATCTTTAAGCCATGATTGGCCAAACGCTTACACTTGATTGGAGATAACGCGCTTTTAACAAGTTTTCAAATTACTTTCATAACACTATTTTAAGGTGTGTATAATGACTTTATAAAAACCCTTTTTATTGAAAGTGTATTACTGATTTTCTGAACCAAGTGTGCTTCACGTATCACAGACCATTTGGGGAGTCGAAATCCCAAAGGCCGGACCTGTGACACCCGATCAGGGGACAATGCAAGATCCGAAAGGTGACTCGCGCCCCATGCTACATGAAACGTTCGAGGTCCTTATGTGTATGTAAGCAAACTCGGCTGACCATGCATGTGCGGGCTTAAAGTATTTGGTTGGGAATCAGGGTTGGTAATTTTTATGTAACTTCACGGAAGCCGGGTGGTACGTGTTTGTGAACTTGGCTCTGGTCATGTCAGATGTACATACGCAAAAGCGGTGTACGGAAGAAACGGACCTTAACCCCTTAAAAAGATCATTTTTATAATAAAATAATCGGGCACACAGGGGTGTTCCCCTGCTGGTTCATGACGGCGTGTCGAGCGTAACGATTTCCCGACAAAGGGTACGACTAAGTTGCATTATACCACTTCATTTGATTACTGACAGCACCTTCCCTTGGCATTCGTACTCCTCGCTGACGATTAGCAGTTGGATGGTGGTTGACCAAGTGGGCGGAAAGGCGGTCAACTTCCTGTCAGTAAACAATCTTGAGGTAACTTGATTATGAGTTTTCAGTGTCGTTACTCCAATCAATATTAACCCTATCATACTTGAGATCAAAGATCCATTTTATCTCTCTCTCTCTCTCTCTCTATATATATATATATATATATATATATATATATATATATATATATATATACTAAAAGAAAAAAAATAACTATTTTCCCTAAAAGATAGAAATTGGTTAAATGCAAACAAAGGTTGAGTATTGGAAGCCCTCATTTTCCATTGTGTCCTGATCGACCCCGATTCAACTTATCGCTACTATTCTGCCCATGATGGGTGCACTTGCCCGTGTAATGTGGTGAAATGGTAGTTGTCAAGTAAATCAAGTATTATGAATTTTAAAAGCTTCAAATGCTAAAAATGGTGTCACAAAATAATGCTATATTTTATATACACCACAGCACACACCACAACACCAACGGGGTAAACGGCTCGTTAGGTGCAGGTCAATAGGTGAAACTAGCCCTAACATTGTCAAATCCACGTGGCTCATCGTAGCAAAATATGGGACCCATACGAAAACTTCATCGGGCCTCTTCCTCATATGCCAATTGTGTGGCAGTTATCGACCTAATGGTGAGATCCATTGCCGGTATCAACATTGGTTGAGGAATTTGAGGGATTGGCATCATAACCGGTCGTGGTTTTACCGGTTGTGGCACCATTGGAGAGGATCGGTGGGTTGACCAAATCAGATTAGTTTGCCTATTCCAGCGGCCATTAGGCGTTCCAAGCTCTCTTGGGTGGGATCTCAATCTCGGTCACCTCGTGGGAATGTTGTCAGATCCATCTGTGATAGTCCGCTCTCCCGAACTAGTATAGGGATAAAGCATATGGCCAAATCCCCTTTCAATCGCCACTTAAACCCAACCCTTCGAAAGAGGATTGTCTTCGATCTCCCATTTGTTAATAGTTGTTTACGGTCCATCCAGTTTGAAGGACCTGCTTCATTAGGTAGTGGTGATTTTTCCGAGGGAATTTATCTACAATTATTTTAGCTAAGAATGTGTATCTAAATATTATAATGTAAAGCAAGTAAATATATGTATCTAATCATGAGTATTCAGTCTTGCACACGGTTGTCGCATTGGTTTAGGGATGTCGTTGCGTTTCCTTTTTGAAAGTTTTGTTTCGTTGGCATTTGGTGGTTAATCCTATGCGTTTGATGTTTGTGGTTCTGATACCCGCATGTCACACCCCGTTCGGGAGGCTCGATTGAAGTAGACGGATTGGTATACTTGGTACCAGTAAAATGAGGTACGAGCACACTAACAAAATTCAAACGTCTACTTCATTAAATTTATTAAAACTTTAAAGTTTTATCACCCATGAGGGTGATGATGTCTTTGGCCAAACCGGCCCCAAGATACATTTTAATTGTCTTCATCGAGGTACATTTCCCCGGATTACAAGGAATTAAGGAAATTTATTTAAAACATTCCACCACTAAGCGGAAGGGTGTCAAATGCGACGGGACATGACTTCCTTCACTTCCCCGCAACGCCGACCAAATGCAAGTGCTTCAATACGCCTAGGTACCTGAAATATAAGCTAAAAAGGGTCAACTACAAAGTTGGTGAGTTCACAATTTAACACACACACACAAAATAGTAAATAAACAAGTTTGAGTTCACAAGAATGCAATCTAATAAACATATCCCAAATTAGTTTCACAATCAACCATCCTCCACCCGACATGGTCCATTCCCGATTTCTTTGCACGAGATCACTCGCCAATAGAGTCTTCCCAAAAAAATAAGGTGAACCCAACCATGAGGCTGCGATGTGTCAAAAGTAGTATGCCCCCTTCGTGAGGGAGTCCCGAAATACATGGGCACGAAAACGCGGGGGCATTATCCCCAAATACTGCTACCCATATTACCCGGGGTTTCTATCAAAAGAAATTAAGATTGTGTACATGCGCGTCTAGTGGGGAAAATTACTAGACCGTTAAAACTGAGTAATCGTATCACAATTTATTGAATTAAGCATTCTTGGTTTTTGATTGCGTATATTCCACCCCAAAGGAATAAAGTAGTAAATAAGGAAAAAAGATAGTGAAACTCACCTTAGGTTGCGTTAGCAAACTCGAGTGTGAAACGTGGACCTAAATTGTAGCATGTAAGATGAATGATGTGTTCTATGAGCATAAGTGCCCGTGGTCCATATTTCTAGGTATCAGTTGAGTAATTGTATGGTTTCTAATAAGTTTTAACATATTAATCCTCACAAAATGTCACAAAATAGTGTAACCAATTATCATAAAAACAATATAAAAATAGGGTAACAAGTGTCACCAAAAATAATTATATATGTTATAAACGAGTGTCAGGTAGAACCCGTATGTGTATTGGGCCTAAACCCGAGATCCGAAGCCTAACTGTTATGTGTGTGGGCCTGTCCAGAAACCACAAGCCCGTCGGTAAGTGCTTTGGGCTTCTCCTTGCGATCCAGTGGCCCAATTGTAGCGGTCAGTGGGCCTGACCCGGTTGATATCGAACTTGGACCATTCTGGCGGGCCCAAATAGTTTTCTTGTGGGCATAAGCTCACTGTTTCGGGTTTAATGGTTCCTGTTCGGCCAGTAAACGGCTTATCTGATTTCGTTGGTGTTCCTGATCCGTTTCCAGCTTCTGACCTGACTACAAGTGACCCGTTTTGGGAGTTTTCGGGCATCCAGCCCATTCCAGTGGGTTCGTTGGGCCATCCTTTTGTTTGTTTGTCTTGACGAAATGGTTGCATGCATGGATGCATTCATGACTCATTCGAGATCCGAATCACATCCACTATGGGTTAGTGGTGTGACCCGTTCCCTTTTTATGTTTAGATCCGACAATCGGGGTTGATTTGGGTCAACCCGGTTGTGGTATTTGGTTCGACCCGACTTCGGTTAATGATCCAAAAGTAGTTTTTAGGCTTATATATGTTGAGTAAATCAGTTCTTATTGGTGTAACATGTAGAAATATATTTTGAAACATATCATATACTCATGAAAATAGATTCGGATAATCGAATCATTGTGGCATGCATGGTATCATCTAGTTCGTTTACTTCAGAATCCTAGCTCAACCTATTAACTTAGTTGCATGCTCGAATAAACTGTTATCTTAAATCGAAATCTACTAACCTTGAGCTTGAGAGGATAACTCGATCATTTCGAATGTGGCCTAGTCTCCAAATATTGCTCCTAAAAAGAAGCTCTGCCACAAATTTAAAAGGTATGTGCTAATCTTACTCTTAAATGAACAAGGTTTAACTTAGGTGATAGGTTGATGATGATGGTGATGGTAGACAATTGTTGATGGTGATGATGGATGGTGGACAGTGATGATGCTTCAGTGAGAATGTAAGCTCCGGTGTGATTGAAATAATCTAAGAGAGAGTTCGAGAGTTTAGAGAGACAGATTGAGAGAATAGAGAGGAGTGAAATGGTTGAGGGTTACCGAAGGGTGGGTTTAATCGGCTTTGGAGAGTCGACCACTTGAAAAGGGGCCAATGACGTTTCAAGTTATTGCATGGGTTATGGTTGGTCAGGAGGATAGCTTGCGATGAGTTTACAACCAACCATTTGGATAGGGGATTAGCCATGCAAAGAGTTTGATTGGTTGTTGTGGGTGGCGAATTTACAGATTTAGTCCCTCATGTTTGCTTAGTTAATAACCGGTCCAAAAGTGGAGCATCCTAGGTGAAATGGGTGATGAATCGGGTTCCTTAACCTCGATCCGCTATTTATTCCTTTCGGGCCTTAAGCCCAAATCCATTCTCTTAATTTTAGGCTTGGAAACTACTACTATGGCCTATCCGTTTAATCCTATCGGGCTTGGTTGGTCACTTATGGCTATGGCCCAAATAATTAGTCTTATTGGGCTTTTGCATCCGGTCCGTGTCTATGACCCAAATCGTTCTTAATTGGGCTCATAGTGATCCGTTAAGCTTAATGGGCCTACCTATTGGCTTATTAGGCTTCCTAATGCATGTAATTGGTTACGTTTATGTGTTTATCAAAAATAGTTCATTGGATCATTATCGGGTCGTTGTGTTATCATATAGTTCATGCGTTTTGTGTATGTGCATGTGATCACACTATGTGGTCAAATATACAAAATAAATAAGTAAAACAAAACGTGAAAAAAATTCTACCACTATTTTCTAATATAATATAGATGTGGGTGTTACATAAAACACTCGAATGTATTGCTTCACATGGGGTGCGAGTCACCAAAAGGATCATGCATCATCCCCCAATCGGGTGTCACAAGTCCGACTGATGAACTTTTGACTCTTCAAATGGTCCACAACAAACAAGATACATTTGTTCGTAAAGGAGCCAATACACTTTCAATATAAAGAGTTTTATAAATTCATTTGTACTCACCTTAAAGTGAGTTTATAAAGTCAATAACCAACCCACCAAAGGTTTGTTTATTCCCAAGTGAGTATAAGAGTTTAGCCAATCATGGCTTTAATTATTTGCTTAAGAGAAGAAGAAAGATTCATAGACAAATACTTAACAAAATCTACTTAAGTTAATATTCTTATAAACTTGATTTAGAAAACATAAATACGCCAAATGGCTCAAAAGAAAAACAAAGATATACACTACAAAGAATAAAAGAATGGATCAATTTTTCTAGTGAAATGAGGTTGTTGTTTATACGCAAATTCGGGGTTAGAGCACGGGTCATGCTTGGCAGAACACGGGCCATGCTCGTTAGTATATCTGCAGGAATCTTCGGTTGTCAGGAACACAGGCCATGCTTGGGAGTGGGCACGGGTCGTGCTTGTCAAAATCGAATATTGGTCTTCTAGAAGCTGGCTGGAATATGACACGTGCCCTGCTTGGTAGAGCATGGGTCGTGCTTGGGCCAAAAATCAGCATATCTTCACATTTTTCTTCTTTTTCATGCATTTATTACTTCTTTTATGATTTTTACCTTAATTAAGCTGAAAACCTAAAAAGGAAACAATAATGAACGTTTTATTGATAGTCGGACAGTTTTAACCCTAAATATGAGGAATATTTAATATACAAATATGTATAATTTGGAGTAGATAAGATACTAACCCAGTTACTTTGACACCCACAAGTGGTGCTACAACCCAAAATCAATAGAAAACGAATAAGCCAGTCATAACACCGGAACTGATTCGGAGCAACTTCCTACAAATTTGTCATATAATGCAGGACCATGTCAGAATGAAAAGGATGAAAGGAGTGCGCTTACAACTCCTTTTCTATGATTACAACTCCTTTTCTATGACGAAGATGTCCAAATTTTCTTTGATACACTACCGGACCTGAACTTCATCCGCATTACAACAAGGCAGACATGGGTTTTCACCCCAAGTATAGTCATCATGACTTGGACGGCAGCAGTATATACCTTTCAACCCCTTGATCCAAGAAGGAATGAATCCCTGTTCGACCACATAACCTAACCGTTCGGACATCACATTCCAAACACCATTGGTGAACTTCACACCTTCTTCCTTTCAACTTCCACCAGAATGCTTCTCATTCTGGGCTATGGAAGCAGCTTGATGGCAACACACCACCGTTTAGCATGAAAAGTGGCAAAACACCACTGGCAACGTCATCTGGGGGAGTGTTAAATGAACCGATAGAAATACTAGGATTCTATATGGTAAATGAGGAGTATGCTTTGGCAGAACCATTTATCCTAGAAGAAGAAAGCAATTTTACTGCAACGATAAAAAACTTAGAGTGCTCGGAAAAGACTAAATATCCCTCTACCATTCAGATATTTGATGGGAACACCGACCCGAACCACATGCACTCATTCGTCGCAGCTGCCAGGATTGTCAAATGGGTTGAAACCATATGGTGCAAAATGTTCTTATAAACATTATCCGGACCAGCTAGACTCTGGTTGTAGAATCGTGGTTAAATCACATTAACCTTAACAAGTTTACTTACAAGATTAACCATGAGGAATCTAGTTAATTTTTCACTCTCTAATACTTACAATAATTTGGACTCGAATAGAAAATAAGTAAGAAAGAAATAACACAAGATATTTATAAACTCAGCACTATTAATTGTCTTAACTTGCAACATAGTGACACTATCAAAGGTTACATAAATACAATATATATATATATATATATATATATATATATATATATATATATATATATGGAGTGGAACAATACATAACACTTCTAATTTACATAACCTAATAACCCTAATCTAATGGTTATTAACACACTACAAAAAGCAAGATGCACCAGATGATGACAAGTGTCAAGTTCTTTTTTTAATTCAAAAGGGCAAACTGGTCAATTAACACACTACAAAAAACACCCCTCCCATTTTAAAAAGGCAATAACTTTTTTATTCCATATCGGTTTTTTTTATAAAAATTACACTATTATACTCGTCGCATTTTTATCTTTAATTCCAATACAGTCTTGACATTTATTTTAAAAAAAATAACATTTTTTTTACATTTTTACATTTAATTCTACTAGCACCAGTGTTAAAAATTATTAACAGTGATGTTATAATTTATTAACACCGGGTAGCATCGATGTTATATATAAAAACACATTAACAGTGATGTTAGTAGTAGTATATTATCTTAATGTACAATTTATAATGCACAAAAAATACAAGTTTAACTATTAACAGTAGTGTATAAATTGTTTCCACTAGCACTCGTGTTATGACTATTAACAATGGTGCTATAACTTAATAACACTGGTGCTACCAGATAAAAACTCTTAATTCTGAACAAATTAGAGATGTAGCAATTGGTTGCATCGGTGTTACTAACCACTAGCATTAGTGTTATAATAAAAAACTTAGAAATGTAGCAGTGGTTCTAGTTCCTCAAAACTACATAAACATTAATGTTATACTATTACATGCGATTAGTAGTAAAACATGTGATTAATCCTCAAAATTACACAATCTTTAACAAAATATCAAAATTTATAAAAAGAGTACAACCATATGTGCACAACTTACAACATAAACATACAGATTTAGTTCTTGCACAATCGTTTTTAGGTTAAACGCCATGAATTTTGAAAACTAAAAAGGAGATGGATCATAAAGGAATTTATGAACTCTGTAATCTACAATGGATACAAACGCAAAATACAATTTTGCGATGATAAGATAATTGTGATGTAACAATCAAATTATCAAAGATGATGGGATTATTCATCGTTACAAACAAAGGAATAAATTCAGATTAATAAGAAATATCAATAAATCACTACCGCTGGTATGTGATAATTTTGACAAATAATTAAGTTAAAAAGTCAAAATTAAACTACATATATGGAGTTTCACGGTGGAAACTAACCAGAAAAAAACTAACCAGAACGCAAGAAACTAACCGGAAAAAAAACTAATCGGAACGCCGCTTGTTGATGAACGCTGATTCACTAACCTGAAAAACCGAGACGTCGCTTCCCGGGACGCCGATTGACGAACTGGAAAAACCAGGACGCCGGAACACCTCTTGACAAATAATTAAGTTAAAAAGTCAAAATTAAACTACAAATATGGAGTTTCACGGTGGAAACTAACCAGAAAAAAACTAACCAGAACGCAAGAAACTAACCGAAAAAAAAACTAATCGGAACGCCGCTTGTTGATGAACACCGATTCACTAACCTGAAAAACCGAGACGTCGCTTCCCGGGACGCCGATTGACGAACTGGAAAAACCGGGACGCCAGAACACCTCTTGCCAGAATGCCAAATGACTAACCGAAAGACCGGGACGCCGGAACGCCTCTTTCCAGAATGCCGCTTTAAGTTTCCTCTTAATATATGTTTCCGATGACGGAGATTGCAGGAAACAGAAATAAGGGACAGAGATTGCAGGAGGCAGAAATAAGGTTCGATAGAAATAAGGATCGAAGGTTGCAGGATCTGAAATCGATTTTTTTAGATGGAAAGATGAGCTGAAATTGATTTTGGATGATGGATCTCAAATAAAAAAGGGGGCGATATATTTCTGATTTTCTGGTAGTAGATATCAAATCTACTTGAGCGTTTTAACAAGAGAGAAGGTAATTCATCACCACCATTCATTGAAAGTAGATTATTTTATATTAAATGTAAGGTTGAGATTTAGTTATTTTGTTATATAAATTAAAAGCGTTATGTATTGTTCCACTCCATATATATATATATATATATATATATATATATATATATGTATAGTGAAAAGTTCATTGTAGACACCCTTATAAGTGTAGACATGTAGACACCTTAATCCACCATTAGATTATTTGATTGTACGGCTAGGATTAGATAAAAAGTCGGTACGTGCGTCACTTGCTTACCTTGAACGTGCATGTGCATAAAAAAATGAAACAAATCCGAATTAATTCAAAGTGTCATAGAATTAAATATCTCAAACATTATCATTTATACATAAATCTTAAGAAAGAAAAAAGAAAGAGTTTATTTTTTTTACAGACTTTCACATGCGAACAAAATCATTTCACATGTGAAATAGGGTGTCTATAAGTCTATACTTTTTAAGGTGTCTAAAAAAGTTTTTTTTTCACAATTCTCATTGTTTATCTTAGATTTTATTTACATAAAATCTAAAAAAAACTTTTTTTATTGAATTTCACATGTGAAATAGAGTAATTTCACATGTGAAATAGGGTGTCTATCTGTCTACACTTCTACCCTTATTTTATGTTAGTGCGATGCGACAGCCTTTTGCCATTCGGTTCCGTTGTTAATTGAACGTCTCGCTTTTACTCGTTTCAAGTAAAAACTTAATAAAAAAAACTCTAAATTGCCATTCATTCAATAGTCCCAACCCAAACAACTTAACAAAAACCAAACAAAATAAGGTTCAACAAAATACGAATTTAAAATACAAATTAAGGTCTTCATATTCAAATACCAAGTTCTAACTGAAGCACCATTAAAATCATGACCAAACCCACTTCTAGAGTCTATTAGGTTCATTGCAACCATTGCCACATCTAATATACCAACCTTATCGTGTCGCTTTACCCATCCAAAAACTAACTCATAGTTTATCAAAATTTTAGTTTACCTAAAAAGAAGACACTGTACGCAATTTTCATAATACTTGGTGTGCACATATCACTTATTACAAGTGCAACTGAATTATCAAGTATTTTTCAATTTTCCTTACCCTTCACAAGTTACATAATACTTTGCTTATTGATTACTAAAAACATATTACTTCATGAAAATACATCCAGAATTTACAAAGCAAACATATATACCAATGTTCACAAAAATAAACAGATTACTTCACTTGATTAAAAAAAAGAATCCTTTGACCATAATGGGTCAAAATTACCACCTTGGGTTATAATCATTTATATATACTATAGGCATCCTTTGACCAGCTCGACCTTTTGATATTGACCTGTTGAAAGATAAAAGAAATGTACATATTCCCAATCATGAACTATGACCTCTAGAGCTTATGATTGTGGGTCCTTGACAACCAAACTAAACTCTTAATTCCATTCAGGATTTAAGTTTTGTATTGTACAACTGTTTTCTTTTATTCATTTATACGCCCATTCAATCTGATGCTGCTCCTTATACCTCAATTTTTTAATTTATGTCTCTTCTAAAATCATCAAAGATAAACACGTTAAATTATAAATGTTTTCTGCATTCAAAGTTGTAACTTGAATTAAAATGAAACAATCTGGTTTCCTGCATTGTTTGATAAAGTGGGTGAGTTTGTTTCTTGTACATTAATACTCACAACGTTGGTTCTCTACTGTTGAAGGGATGTGATGGATATATTTTATTTTGGGATTCGCCCACCAAACAAAGAAACTATACCTGAAATTGAGGGAGAAATACCTCTTCACTCCTGTAAACTGAAAACAGAAATAGAGCACCAAAATGACTTGCCTATGCATATACATACACATATATATATATATATATATATATATATATATATATTGTAGAAACGAGAAACGATCTTACTACTGTGTGTATCAATCAATCATAGCAACAACGGATGTAAATAAGAGAATTCTTATTGATCACTTGAAGATACAATGAAGTTCTCTCTAGAAACACACACAGAAAGTGTAGAAATGACAGAAGCGTTCAGAAGTGTTAAGCTCTCATTCTAACACTAACTATTTATACTAAGTGACTAACCACCCAGCGTATCAAACTGATACGCCGGATCACATGGTCCGCCGGACCAAGTGATACGCCACTAAACATATTTCTACCACAACTCAAATTCAGACACGCTCACATAGATACAATACACGAGACACTCATAGCATAGGAATATGCTTCTACAGACTCCCCCTTAACGTGTAGTGTATCTATTTTCTAACTAAACTTCAGTCTTCAATCTTCAACATTGCTGCATCCGATCTTTGACTTGAAATCTTGTCAGAAATAGAGCTTGCATGGCTGGATCACTCTTGAATCAACTTTGAACTTCAAGATCCATTTGTGAAAGATATTACATACTCCCCCTTTCACCATGCTTGAGTCTTTGAAACACATAACCTGCAATTTCAGAAGACAGAAACGCGATTTCCTTTTCTTTTGAAAATTAATTTAATCTTGGCGCAAAACTTCTCTTCGAGAATCCAAGATAGATTTTAAATTTTGATTTTGTATCACATTACAATCGGTCGAAAACAAATAAGAAATAAAATCTTTTTGACTTTTTGAAAGTTTATATCAAAACACACCTAAAATCTTTTTAATTTTTCTAGATATGAAACATAAATGCAATACAGAATTCGACACTATTTTTGTCTTTTGCGAGAAAGATCACAACTTGGGATCATATTGAACATATCATGCTGAACAACACTTCAATTTCAATTACTTCAGCACATAAGTCATTTCGATTACTGGTATAATTTGTCCATCTTAAACTCAGGCAAAATCATACTCATACCATCTGGATATGTTATTGTATTGATTAGATTTGCATTGACCAGTGTACCCCATACTATCAGACATACTCAGATATGTTTTTTTTTTTTTTTTATATCATACTTTGTGATTTCATTTGTGATTTGATCACATAATGATTGTATTCATGATTTAGTCAACTGTGTTCCATGCAAAAAGAAATAAGAACGTTAAATCGTCTACCTTAAGGTCGATCTTTCGATACGCAGATAAGGCCTCGGATTTAACAAAATAAGAAAATAAAACAAGTTGAAATTGTATAACCCAACAACAATCAGGTCGGTACTCCCGTACACACAGAGAAAGTCCAATGAGTTATACGAAACACCAAAGAAAATAAAGCAGAACGTCAAACGAACAACAATCAGGTCGATCTTTCGATACGCAGAGAAAGTCCGATCGTTTGACAAAATAAAGAAAATCAAACAAGTTTAAATCTTTGCAAAATGAACACATGTATACACAGCGACTTCTCATTTTCTTTTTCACGTATCTTTTTCTTGATATATCATGAGATACGCATCAAGATGTTGTCCACTTGGTCAAGCATTAGTATTTAATGTGTTTATCACATCTGTATACTTTCTGATTTAATGCCGAGCCTACCAAGAACATCGAATCAATGATCTTATGGCTTTTTCATCTATTTTATCCATGAGCAAGACACGTAAGCCAATGTACCATCATTTCCCAATTATGTCGGATCAATTCCTCATTTTTCAATGTTTTTGTATTTTTCTATTTTTCAATGTTTCTGTTTTTCTCCCCCTTAAAATGAAAACTCTATTTTTGGATTTTCATTTTAATACAAACAAAAACACAAAGACGCTAGTTTTTGGTGTTTCAATTTACTCCCCTTAAACTACATACGGAATGGAAAACGAAAGAAAATTGACCTTTCGACATGGATACCTTTCAGGTTTAGTTTTCAGATGTTGAAATTGATATCACATGTAATTTAAGTTAAATCAGCAGAATACTCCTCCATCAGCAACTTTTCAATCACCGATAGGTCTTCTAGAAGTACCTGCACTCTGGTCAAACACATCAGTTTATAAATGACCCGAAGCGAAGTGCTTCTGGTCGACCAGTATCTTGATTTCCTTTTGAAACCACCTTAGGTTTCCAGTGCTGTTGTTTTTGTAAATCAGTATCTGATGAACCTGTCACAGTCGATTGTGACGAACAACCTACATATGAAACATTTTGAAAACGCGGAATAAATCTTCCTTGAGTTTTAAAAAATGTAGGTTGTGGAAATTTATCAAACACTCTGCCATATTCATCAATAAATCGCGGTTTGGTAGTTTTACCAACATATGGAACATTTTCTCTTCTTGAACTAGAAGCAGCAGTGACATGACAATCTTGTGCCATATGCCCGTTTTATCGGCAATTGTAACACAAACGATTGTGTATGTTTCTTTTCTTCGAAACCTGCATAGCTTCACAAACATATTCATCTCCAAAATGATCATAAAAATTATCATATACCTGACAACGATGATCATGAACCCATTTAGAAGTCGGGCTTTTTGGAGTAGAATTGGATCCTCCAGAAGAATATTTAGCACCTTGTTGCTTATTCTTCACAAAAACTTCAGCAACTTTCCGAGCATCTACGCAATGTAGCGGGAATTCTTTATCAGAAAATATTTGTTCTGAACCCTTGAGTTTGTAGAACCTCTCGGATTGAACTTTGTCAGCTTTAAAAACTTCTTTCTTTACTTGCTTCAGATTAACTTTCTGCAAATTCTGTTGCTGTTGAACCTTTGAAACATGCACATTAACCTGTTTCTTTTGAAATCCCAAACCTGTATATTTTCCAGAAACCTTCTCTTTTGAATCAGATGATTTATGCCCGTTCTTTGCAAGACGAGAAAATTCAGCTTTAACTTTCTTGAGATCTTTTGGAGCATTGATAATTGTTTCATCAATGTCAGCTTTTGAAGACGAAGACCCAGACACAACCTTTTGAGCTTCAGAAGCTTCAGTACTTTTGCCTTTTTCCTCTTGCTTTTCTTCAACAGATTTGGAACCAACCAACTCAGAATAATCACCAATCTCAGCCTTGTCTTTTAAATCATGAAATCCTTCTTTGAGACTTCCTGGTGGCGAGACTGTCTTGTTAAACATCTTCTCAAAATTTTCATCTTTGGCCAGAAAACTTGTAAAAGATTGTGAGTTAGTAACATTGTTCAAAAGACGTTTTGAATCAATGACTTCAATCTTTAATTCAGAAATTCTTTGATGAGCTTCAGCCAACTCTTTTTCTATTGCAATGAGCTTCTTTGCCACTTTGTTAGTTTCATACTTTTGCAATCTTAACTCATCTAATCCGGCCACCAATTCCTTCTCGAGTTTATCTTCATTTCTTTTCTGAATATCCAAATTTGCATTTTGCAACTTGTTCACTCTAACCAGCTCCCTCTTCTCATCAAGTAACTTTTCCATATCAGTCTGATAAGATTGAATCTTAGTAGCTTGATCACCAGAAAGTTGAGTAAGAGTATCAAGTCTGGACTTTGATTTATCAAAAAGATTTTGAAAATCTTTTGCAGTATCCTCAGCTTCATCTTTCCATTTCTTCACTTCTTGAACTAATTCATCCTTTTCTGCAGATAATTTTGTAAATTTCTTTTCAAATTCTTGCTCAACACCTTCCAACTTTTCTCTATCCGCAACCAAATCTTCATTTTCCTTAATCAGACTTTGAATCTTTTTATCTTTCTGAGAACAGAATTCACAAACAGATTCATAACCACTATTTCCAGATTCACTTGAATCAGATTCAGAATCAGTTATCTCTACTTCATTATCACTATGCACAATTTGAGCAATCATCGCAGATGAACCAGTCCATGCAGACTCATCATTAATGTCATCAGTAGCCCAATCATAGCCTTGATTTGATGTTCGTGCTTTTTCAAATGCTTCAAGTACATTAGCATCCCAATCACAACCTTCATTGGATGCAGGAGCAATGGCAGTTAAAGCAACTGGAGAATTAGAAGTTTGCCCCCAATCATATTGTTTATCAACTTAAGATACCAAGGCTGTTGAAGACTTTGATGAAGAAGCAGTTGATTTTGAACACTCACGAGCAAAATGTCCAAAATTGGAACATTTGAAGCATTTTGCCTTTGATTTATCAATGCCAACTTTGCCATCTGGATTTAAACTTTGAAATCCAGTCTTTTTCTTGAATCTTTTAACTCGTTGAGCTAACATTGCCAGTTGCCAATTGATATCCATTTGTTCAAGATTATTAGGATCGATTTAATCGAAATCCTCTTCAATCAGATTAGAAGTTGTCAAACCACCATTCAGCAACCCATAATATGAAGATAATAAAGCTGAGATTAATGCCAAGTGCTCATCCGGTGTTTTTGCTGAATATGAAGTCGAACTTGACTGATTTGGAACAGTGAAGTTACACCCTCTTGAAGAATTTCCAGAATTTCCTGAACCATGACCAACAACAAAAGCAGTTTGAGATGAATTTGATGAATTTGATGAATTAACACTGAATGATTTTGCCTTTGCATTGATACTTGCAGAATTTTGTCCATGATATAATTCAGGATTTTGTAATTGAGTAGTGGACTTGTTTGAATTCATCATTTCCATTTCTCGAGCATGAAGCTTTCCGGTCAAATCATGAAATGATAATGTGGAATAATCTTTGTCATGAGTAATCAACAACACATAATTTTCCCATTTCTCTGGTAATGCTTCCATCAATTTCTCTTTTAATTCTTCGTCGGTCTTTTCAATCTTGACAACTTTCATTTCACTAATTAGATGTGAAAACCTTGAAACAAGAGCAGAAATATTTTCTTTGTCAATTGTTGAAAATTCTCAAATTCCTTGTTCAAAACTTTTCGTCTACTCTTCTTATATTGATCATTTCCTTCACATCGAGCAGATAACGCATCCCATAACTGTTTAGCCTTCTTGCAAGTACTGAATTGATGCAACAACTCGGTAGGTAAAGCCATGGTAAGATAACCATAAACTTTTTGTTCAAGTTCATAACTTTTTCTTTCATCCTTATCAAAATCTTGAATCTCTTTATACTCGCCATCTGCAGTTGGACGTACATACAACTTATGAATTGGAATCCATAATTCAATATCATTTGTGCTAATGTATGCAGAAAAACGTTGCTTCCAATTTTGATAATCTTCCAACTTTAACAACTTGGGAACTTTCTGACTTGTTCCTATTTCATTATCAAAATTGAGCATAGCTTGTACCGTGCTTTGCATAGCCGCAAACGCTTGAAAATCAGACATTTTTCACCGTAAAATGATACTTCAAAAACTTCAAACTCAAAAACGAAGGTCTTCCAAGCGGATTTTGGGGGTCAAAACTGCTCGGTAATGGCCGTAGGCCAGTACAAGTCCTAGATCTCGGAAAGACGAACGTTTTGGCTGGTATTGGGTTCCGTAACTCCAAACGGTTTGCAAGTTACGTCAGTTTTAGTGAAGGTCACTATTCTGCCAGCGTATCAAAACAAATCGACGGACCAGTTCCGGACTAAAACAATCAGGCGGATCAAATTTGTACTAGCGGACCAGATTCCGGATCAGATGAACTAGCGGACCAGAATTACAGTGGCGAATACAGAAATTTTTTACACGGGGGGCAAATACAGGTTAAATAAAAGACGGATCGGTTTATAACGTTTATAAACATGTACAGTAACAACGAGTCGGTTAAAAAATAATTATATAACTATAAAAATATAAATTAATATCTAAGAAACACATATAAATACTCTATAATATAATAAACAATATTTAAAACACAAACTAATATCTAAGAAACACATATAAATACTCTATAAAAATACAAATAGTAAAAAAAAACTTATTATAGGAAACTTTTAAATT
Organism: Deinandra increscens subsp. villosa; assembly: GCA_039602395.1. Taxonomy (NCBI): domain Eukaryota; kingdom Viridiplantae; phylum Streptophyta; class Magnoliopsida; order Asterales; family Asteraceae; genus Deinandra; species Deinandra increscens. Next base: position 33,628,055 of record JBCNJP010000007.1, on the reverse strand, counting down.
GGTAAACAATTTACTTATCAAGTTATAAAAAAGTATAAATATAATAACAGTGGGTGTTAAAAAAATGTTTTATTATTATGTATATCCATTTTTAAAGGTTCCTAGTTATAGATAATGTCAGGTAATAATAAAATATATTAAATAGCATCTCAAGTAACTTTAGTAGGTCTGTATGATAGGTAGTGAGTAACTGAGTACTTGTACTCTAAAATAATAAGTAAATATAAATACCTTTTATATATATCTATCTTCTTCTTCACCTTAACATTCATCCGCCATTAACGTACAACTGCAAACCATGTTCTTCTCCTTTTTTTTTTGATTTTTTTTTCAGATGTGCCCCAAATAAAGATAAAAGTGATTCTGTGGTGCCCCTTTATCCATTCAAAATCAAGATTAACTTGAAAAATAACTTGATTTTACAAAGGGTTTTAAGAATTTCTACACTTGATACAGGGGGCCTTCCCACCCCGTACCTTCAACGTGCCTCCGCCACTGCATAATTATACTAGCGGATCAGATGCGGGCCAGATATCTTCAGCGGATCAAATTTGATACGGCGGACCAAATAAACCAGCGGACCAGATGTGATACGCCAAAACTGCCACGGACCAGTTCGTTGAAGATTGCCTGAGCGGACCAGTCAGCGGACCAGCTGATCTATCAGCGGACCAGACGCAAATAAAACTGAAATCGACTGATTTTCACGAATTTTGACAATTTAAGCTGAAAACTGGATCAATATGATGCGAAAACACTCCAGGAGCATACAGAAATCATTTTTATCCTTGGAATCACTTAGAATTGGAAGAAATTGAAGAAAAACTTACCAAACCCAAGCTTTCTCTCTCTAAAACTCCGAAAATTGATCAAAAACACAGCAGTAGAGCAACCAAAAGTTCTGATACCACTTGTAGAAACGAGAAACGATCTTACTACTGTGTGTATCAATCAATCATAGCAACAACGGATGTAAATAAGAGACTTCTTATTGATCACTTGAAGATACAATGAAGTTCTCTCTAGTTTCTCTCTCTAGAAACACACACAGAAAGTGTAGAAATGACAGAAGCGTTCAGAAGTGTTAAGCTCTCATTCTAACACTAACTATTTATACTAAGTGACTAACCACCCAGCGTATCAAACTGATACACCGGATCACATGGTCCGCCGGACCAAGTGATACGCCACTAAACATATTTCTACCACAACTCAAATTCAGACACGCTCACATAGATACAATACACGAGACACTCATAGCATAGGAATATGCTTCTACATATATATATATATATATATATATATGATATTGTATTCTATAATTATTTCATATGGCATGCTTCAAAATGACTTGCATACCTGCTTTAGTAATGTATTTAGGTCACCTCCAATACAGTATTCTAAAACAAACACAAATCTGCTGAAGTTTCATACCTATACCAAAAACATATAATATAAAAGTTTTAGCTTTTAACTTCCATTCTACTGTTAGATAGACCATCAATAACCACATTTATAGTTCCAATTTACCTTAAAACTGGAAATTTTAAACAGCAGGTTGACCCCTACCACATCCATTCTGCAAAGTCCAGCTCTATCCAAATCTTCACCTTTCATGCTTACACAAATAATCCCAGATCCATGTTAACATTAAAAGCCATTGCTTCTGGTGTAACACGTGACGCTGCCATTATTAAATCTCCTTCTGGTTCTCTGTCTTCATCATCAACAGCCACTACCATATGCAATATAAATCAAACTTTCATATAAATTATATGGCACAAAATAGTTTCTTATAGTATAAATGGGTCAGTTTCATAGAAAGTTAATATTTTATATTATTTTTCTGCTTCCTTTGAGCAGGTTTGAACGGGTCAAATCGGGATGGGTTGTGCCACAAAGACGTTCCATTTCTGGTATATTTTATGAACAATTAATCAAGTGGTATAGCAATAACTGCTGCATCCGCAAAAAATGTTGTCCATCTTGAATAGTTACACCTTTCACGCCATTTTTACATCGATTTTTCTTTGTAACCCTCTGTGAATACAAAAATTAAAATCAGTTACTTCCATTTAAAATCAATAACAGTAGCTAATGTATCAGAAGAATGGCTTTATAAATGTTAGATAGATGAGAACACCCTGCCATGAGAAATTAGAAAAAAATGTACCGAGTCTTAAGTTTGCCTTAGTCTTTGTTGATAAAATGTAGATGTCAGGACCTCATTCTGCATATGTGTCTCCTGCAATCAAAAACAAGGGGAAGCAATAGCAATCCTACAAACTGAGAAAATTGATAAATCTGAAAATCTTTATAATTTTAATATTTGAAACAATTCATTTACCTTAAATATAATTCTATTAAGAAAGCAACCAAACCACACCCAATGTTTCAGCTCTGTGCATTATTTTGAAATCCACACATAAAGAAAAATATACAAACAGTCATATAATATAGGTGAAATAAGGATACCTTGTAGTAGTATTTGAACTTCTGATGTCCCCTTTAAATCATCAAAACAACATTCCGACCTATACCAAAGTTAGCTTACAGATTGAATGGCTTATCTACAATCCCCCGTGCACTAACCTTCCAAAATCATTGTTGATGCATGAACCTTGTGTGGCCGTTACTGTTCGAATTGTCAAACAGACTGATTTATCGGAAACATGAACTGAGGTCCGAACCTCAGCCGAACTCCAGGTTCGGTGTTGGCCGAACCTTGGTGGCCGAACTCTAGGTTTGGAGGAAGTTCGGAGCAGGTTCGGAGGTTACCCAGTTCGGACAGAATGAAGAAGTATAAATATTTTCGTCTTTGTATTTCTTTGTAAGTTTCTGTCTTGTGTCTGTGTGTTGAGAGGAGAGGTTCTGTCCGACCTCCCCCAGAGCTTAAACGTTTGTATACTCCTTCCTTATGTAATCATTCGACATGAATTAATGACAAAACTTCCGTCTCATCCATAGAATCGATCCGTATACGGTTTTCAGTTGGTATCAGAGCTGTTGGCTCTTTCTATGGTCGAAATCTATCATTTTTCTTCATTTCGAGACGTTAAAACTTCGGTTAGGGGTGATTGAAAGTGTTTCTGATTGATTTTTAATCAATCGAGTCTTTCCGAGTCATGTTGTTACCTAACAGAAGCCTCTAGATGTCAAAATTCGATCAAATTCTGAATCTGGTGCGATTTCAAAAATTTCCAGTTCGAGTTCGGACAAGGTTCGGCCGAAGAACAGATCCGAAAAATAACCGCTCCGAACTCCAGGTTCGGACGTCCGAAGGTCAGGTTCGGAGGAGATTCCGAAGGTCAGGTTCGGACTAGGTCCGAAGGTCAGGTTCGGACTAGGTCCGAAGGTCAGTTTCGGAGAGGGTTCGGAGGATCGGGTTCGGAGGTAGTTCGGACAACGTTCGGACGAGCTCGGATGCATTTTTGATGAAGCACTTTTGTTCAAGAAAAAATAAATTCGCGCTGAAGCACGGCCCCAGCCAGGGGCTCTGCCCCTTGGACCCCGCCAGGGGCTGCCGCCCCTTGGACCCCGCTTCTCAGGGGCGCTGCCGCCCCTTGGACCCCGCTTCTCAGGGGCGCTGCCCCCGAACCCCCGTTAGGTGGGAAATTTACAGAAGCGGACCAGTTATCGAGTCTACCCTTGATTTGGTAGCTGTGGGGTGTTATGTTTGAAGAAAATCCAGATTCCGATACTTGTTACGAGTTAGTGATCGAATTTCAAGAAATGGGTTTGTGGGTAGTCATTGTTCTTGATGATGGACAGAGATTCAAGAATACGTGTTTCTGATGATGGACAGAGATTCGGAGACATGGTTATGATTACTTGGGAACATTTGTCGGAGATTATCTTTCTACACAAACTGAAGATTGAATGAGATTAAAGATTCCGTTGTGGGCTACTTGAGTTTATCATTCCACTACAAGAATGCGAGGTTGGAATCAGAAGAATATTGAAGATTTGAATATGTCACTTATTTAGGTGGAAATTGGGGACCCTTAAAACTTTCAAAGTTTTATAATTGAAAAAGTGAATATTCAAAAGCAATTAGTTCAGGGATGTTGGTGGTTTTTGATCTTCATGGAAATGTGGTCTATTCTGATGTTCGTGCGAACCGATATGTCAAAGTTTTCAATTATGGTTTGGAACTTTCTGTCATATGCCCGATACTTTCTTGAGTTGTCGAAAGACTTGGTCAGATTCCAGTCTGCAACGAGATATACGTTTACCAGAGTAATATATTGGGATGGATTTGATGCTGAGGGGGAATTTCCGTGATTGAAGATGTTGATCGTGTCTGTTTTCATAAAGATCAGAATGTGTTACAATTCGGTGAAGATTGAAGATTATTATCAAGATGCAGTGATGTTCGTGTGTCTTTACAATTTTCGGATACAACTTATGAAGTGAACCATTATCATACATGCCGGTTCCAATTGGATGGTTGTGCTTGAAGCTAGGGGGAATTTTATTGGTTGTGGAGATTGTACAAGATTCGAATTGTTTACTGCATACCTGATGATTCGGTCAAGGGGAGTTTGCTAAAGATAGAGGTGTCTGCAGCAAGCTGACTGAAGATTGCTAGAAGATCATTGTCTGGATTCGACAGTAACGTCCAAGGGGGAATTTGTTGATGCATGAACCTTGTGTGGCCGTTACTGTTCGAATTATCAAACAGACTGATTTGTCGGAAACATGAACTGAGGTCCGAACCTCAGCCGAACTCCAGGTTCGGTGTTGGCCGAACCTTGGTGGCCGAACTCCAGGTTCGGAGGAAGTTCGGAGCAGGTTCGGAGGTTACCCAGTTCGGACAGAATGAAGAAGTATAAATAGTTTCGTCTTTGTATTTCTTTGTAAGTTTCTGTCTTGTGTCTGTGTGTTGACAGGGGAGGTTCTGTCCGACCTCCCCCAGAGCTTAAACGTTTGTATACTCCTTCGTTATGTAATCATTCGACATGAATCAATGACAAAACTTCCGTCTCATCCATAGAATCGATCCGTATACGGTTTTTCAATCATTATCTTTATCAATATATAGCGAATTAGCCATTAAAAACAAACAGAAAGTCTAAAACCACCAAACATTGACCTAGCTTCAAAATTCAATTTATGTAAAAAAAATTGAAAATAAATGAAAGCTAATGAGTATGAAAGGCATATAATATTAACATTAGTTTTTTAAATTCAATGTTTTAATGGCTACCTGCTAACTCTTGCACCTGTAGCACCAAAAAGAAAATACAAAACTTTGATTAAGACCCTTCAAGGAACAGAACTGAGTTAAAGCAAAAGCCATACAAAAGAACGTCTGAAATCACTAAACAAAGCAACAAATCAATGAATCTCAAGCATGATTTTAAAACGGATTACATAAATGACCTTTTATAAATGACCACTCTTCTAAAACCTTTATACATGATTCCCAACAGATCTCAACATTCATGTACAGCTTAAGCATGATTTTAAAATGTAAACATGATTTTTAAAAATGAACATCCTTTTAAAACCTTTAAACATGAATTTTAAAAATGAGCATCCTTCTAAAACCTTTAAACATGAATCTGAAGCATGATTTTTAAACTATAACATAAACGAACATTCTTCTAACACCTATTAACATGATTTTAAAAAATGACCATTCTTCTAAAAACATTTAAACATGAATCCCAACAGATCTTAACATTCTTGTGTAGCTTAAGCATGATTTTAAAATGCATACCAGAACCCTCCACTCTTCTAAACATTCTTAAGCCATACTTTAAAACGTACACACGGTAAGCAAGACAATAAATACCTCAGAGGGACAATATCATCCTTTCCATCATCAACTTCTGGTAAAGTAAGAATGCAGGGTTTGTACAAACAAAGCTTCATTTGACTTAGATTGTCAATGTAATGTAAAGAGGGGGGGGGGGGGGGGAATGTATTGGTTCTATTTTTAAGCATACTATATCTTCAAAGAAATTCAAGATGAAACTATATGGTTACCTTGAGGTAGCGGACATGAGAAGACAGAGTGAGATGAAGTGGTACCCATTGAGCCTGCATTAACATAAAAAATGCTCTTTAACAAAAACAAAATGACAGGTTTGCATGGTATCAACTAAAACGACAATTAGGTATTTGTGTATTATATTAAAACATGATCACTACCAAAATGTACTTCCAGTACAAACCTTGACACTAAAAAATCAGTAAAGAACCTTGCAAATAAGAGATGAACTGCAAGTCCACTAAATAGATGTAAATTTCAATTGTTAAGCCACTGAAACAAACATTATTAACAAAGTTCAACCAAAATAACTTATTGTCCACCGACGGGGCTAATTTGGGAATGCAAAAAAAGGAGTATGTATTTGTTGACCTCTTGTGATTGTGGAGTGTGGACTCTAAGCCTTCGAGGAATAATATAGCTAACACCATGTATCTAATAAAACTATAACAATATCGCAACAAAATCAGAGTTGTCATCAAAACTTTGAAAGAAACAAACAACAACACTTCAAAGATCCAAAAGAAAACCTTGATTAGCATAAAACTACTCATGAATTATGTAGACAACTAATATACGCCCTTAGAAGACAATTAAATTATGAAACTATTAAAGAAACTTTACCTTAAGAAAACTTTGATTAGCATAAAGGTTCTGATGACACATGAACAACAATCGAATTCATATGTCACGCCAATCATAACCCAAGAACAAAAAAACAAAAAACACTAAAAAAGCACATTAGATCATTCGAAAAACGAAACAACGAGGCATACTAAAACAAACATGGAATGAGGCTGGAAGAGGCGACAAGAAGAAGCTAGAATGACGACACCGTTTGCATACACAAACCACCAACATAAACGATTTTCAGATCTGGAAAATTCCAAAACGAACGGACATCGGGCATCAGAAATTAGGGTTTACAGGTAAAAGAAAATAAAAACCTAAAAGTGCAGCACATACTAAAACAAACCTGGAAGATGGATTTCTCATTAGGCCATTATCATTCATTGCCTCCAACAAACCTAATTTGGATTTGGATTTGAAGACAGATCTGTATTTCAGAGCACATCACTTTGATTAGGGTTTTTAGGTCTGTACTTGTGTGCCTCGGTTCAATTTGATAGAGAAATTGTATTTCAAATTTCAAATTGACGTTTTCCAAGTTCATGTAAGCGTCACTTTAAAGATAAAAAGAAAGGGAAGAATCAATCTTAAAATGGAGATTCTCAAGATCAAAAAGGACATCGCTTTGTCTGGTTTCCATTTCGGGTTGTATGTGTTCTGATGTTTTTGATCGATGTGCTGATTAGGGCAGAAGTGTATGAAGAAACTCATCGTGCGGTTGAGACTCACGCTGAAAGGGGTATCCCTGCAGCTCTGGGTTACTTTGAAAGCAAACTGAATTCACCCTCAAAAAGGGAGATTCGCCTGAACGATTTTTGTTTTGTTTTTGAAAAAGTTCGCAGGTTCAAAAAGTCAAGAGAGAAGAAAGGTCTTAGCTTTGAAAGCATACTGCATTCACACTCAAAATAGAAGAAAGGTCACCGGTTCTTTAAAATCCTCTTCCGGTTTAAGACCACATTGAGTGAAGAAAGGGTTGCAATGCATTATTGTGTTATACATTGTGCTTGGTGAGTTATACGCGTCTTAATTTTAAGACGCCTATATTACGAAAATGCCATTTTGATCAATATGTATTATATAGTAGTATAGATATATAGGGGAAGGATCCTGCGAAATCCCTTTATATTGCGAAAACGCGAAAACCAATATTAAAACCTACATAACTTTTTCATACGTTAATATTTCCTCATAAAATTGGCGCCAAATGTCTTAGAATTACGTTATCTTCAATTCTGAAAACAAATATTAAAAAAAATTAACGGTTTTTTTCCCGTTTGATACACATGTGTATCACGTGTGAACATGTGTATCATCATCATTACTACTGCACAAAAATCGAATTATCATGTCTAAAAACACTCCTTATGTTAAAAACATATTAAAAACACTAAAAGATTTATGGTACTAATGATAATGAAACATAGTGCACATTTGCAACATATAATTAAAAAAAGTTATAAAGTGTTATTTTTTTCATTAGATATAAAGATAACATAACTATAAGACTTATGGTGCAATTTCCTTTTAAAACTAGTAATATATACCACATATATGAGGGTTTTTTTGGTGTGGTACACATGTGTATCATTAAAAAACACAAAAAAAATGACAGAAATATAACACATATGGTGCGTCTTAGAGAAAACAAATATTAACTCATAGTAAAGTATGTGTGTTTTTTTTTTGTGGTACACATGTGTATCACAGAAAAAATAAAAAATAAAAAAACGTTAACTTTTTATTTTTTTGTTTTTATAGAATTAAAGATAACATAATTATAAGACTTTTGGTGAAAATTTTAAAAATATATATATTAACGTATGAAAAAGTTATGTTGGTTTTAAGATAGTTTTCGCGTTTTTGCAAAATATATGCGTTTTCGCATGATCCTTTTATATATATATATATATATATATAGGGTGAGGTTCATTGTAGACCCCTTAAAAAGTGTAGACCCTGTAGACCCCTATATTGTTCTATAGAACTCACTAAAATTTATAAAACCCATTGCTGTTGAGTTTGGTTTTCTTTTATGCGGTAAGTTTTTAAAAATAAAAAAGAAAACCTAGAAAGTTGTTGAAGACATTTAAATATAATTGATGTTAAAAAATGTTATATTATTCTATAAAACTCACTAAAATGTATAAAACTCATTGCTGAGTTTTAAAACTCACTGTTGTGTTTAAAACTCACTACAATTGATTTCTATAAAACTCATTGAAAATTATAAAACTCAATCTTAAGTTGTTTAAAACTAACTGTTGTGTTTAAAACTCATTGGTTTTAAAACTCACTACAACTTTAGAAATCGACGTTATATAAAACTCAGTGAAAATTATAATTTCAAATTAAGAAAATAAAAAATAAAGAAAAAACTAAAAACATTAGAAATAAACCCAAATTAAAAATATAAACATAGAAATATGACAACTAAAAAAATTAAAAAAAAACAAATTCAACAGCAATGAGTTTTATAATTTCTAGTGAGTTTTATAGAACAATATAGGGGGTCTACGGGGTCTACACTTTTTAAGGGGTCTACAATGAACTTTTGACTATATATATATATATATATATATATATATATGTATATATATATATATATATATAATGCCTACAAAATCAAGGAGAGCCTTCGATTTCCCCTAAGAATCGTCTTGATCCTTAAGTACAAAAAGTGAAAGTTACATGTACTAACATAATACACAATGGAAATGTCAACGGAAACATTTCAGCGGATTCTGGTGTGACAGGGAACAAGTTTGTTGGTTATCAGATAAACAAAAGCACTTTTGTCTGTCTCTACGATAAGTACATTGAGTAGTCAGCTTCCGGGTGAACTCTCCTTACCGGGATAAATTGAGATTCATCTGGAATAAGCATTATTCGGGATACCTTCAACACCGAGATAACGCTGAGCTTCCAAGATAACTTAGTTACTTTGGACCTTTATATATTCTGAGATAACTTTGTTACTCTAGTTCTTTTGCTTATGAGTTAATTTACAATACTTAGCCGGATAACATCAATCTTTGGAGCAGGAATATCCTTACAATCTCCCGCCTAAGATGATCGATGCTACCAAAAATTCATTTTCTTGACTTCCAAAATGTATGTTTAGCTCTTTGTGCAGTATTCATTCACCTTTTTTCTTGAAGAGATCTTAGCCATTTTCTTTGCCTCTTTAGCTTCAAAGCATCAACCATTTTGTTCCAACGATGCAATCTGTTAGTTATCATCAATATTGTCAATCTTATCTTGTTCAGGTTGCTCCACTCACTAAAAATAATTTGGTTGTGCTTAGTGAATGTTCCATCAACTCTGTAAACACGGAACTTGTGATCATCTAGATTTATATCAACCCTTTCAATTGGACAATAAGTTCTAATAGGTTTGGCTTGTGAGACTTCCTTGAAGCATGTATCAAGATGCATCTTTATCTTCAGCATTAGTATCTATTCTTGTGAGCACATAACCTTCTAATAACCTGGTACACTTCTTTTATCACCCAACTCTTCTTTAATCAAGTTAAATAGAGTCTACTCAACAGTAAATATGAGTTCCTCTTTTGGTGCTGGTGATAAATAAGTAGTTCTTTGCATCTTCATCATAACTCCAAGAGACAATTCGTCTTCTATCTAAGTGAACATCAAATTCTTCCTTATCATTCGAATAGCCTGAATCAGATGACACAACATCAAATCATTTCCTTTCCATGTGTTTTATTCTACCTAAGGAGAGGTTTGGTTGCCGGTTAGGTGAGTGATTAGGTCAGGTAGACTTTGAGGGTTTCTGAGGTGGTGAAGGTGGAGAATTTGGTGTTCGTTATGTTAATTGGTTAGAGTTTGTTCAGGTGTTGATGTTGGCTGATTTGGTTTTGGCTTGGATGATTTGGCTTGAGGTGGTTTGAGATGTTGGCAGGTTGAGTAGTTGATGAATGTTTAGACTTTCTTTTTGAATTCTTCATCTCTCTTTCTCTCATCAGAAACAATTAATTGAGTTATCTCTTTCTGCTCTTTCTTCTGAAATAATCTCCATTTGATGACAAACTTCATTTTCTTTGAGAGCAAATGCTTGATCCTTTGCTACAAAGCCAACGCTGACCAATACCTCTTGCTCATAGATAGCAATTCAACATTCTCGGGCCTTGTTTCCAACCTAATACTCTTCTTTTCTCTAGTAACACAGACTGTACCTTCTTGATGATCTTATCTTATCTTGCTCTGGCTTTCTCAAGTTACTCCAGGTTTTCTTTATTTGACCGCCTCTGAAATTGATCATACAGATTTTTAAAAATATCATCAACAGTGTATATGCCCATATCAACTTCCTTAGCCATTTAAGCATCAGTTTCAAGTTGTTTGGCTTTTTCAGCATCAGAATCAACAAGGGCTTGCTTGATCATTCTGACTTCACCATCAAGAAGATTTGTGGTTTGATATTCAATCATATTATCATCAGGCAGTGATCCATCAGTGGGCACATCATCTACCTTTGGTTCTCTTCCTAATAACAAGTCAACAATCACTAGAGGAATATGTATGATAACCCTATCCTTTTCTCTTCTCCTAGCATCCTTGATGCTCTTGATCATTTTCATTTCATCAAGCTCTCTTTGCCTTACCTCAGCAAGAATACTAAAGTCTAATTGCATATTTCCTTCCCTGTTCTCACCCCATTTGTCACACAGTGGGTAGAACCGTGTTCTTGAGCAGTCTTCCTTGCCAACTGTAGAAAAGAAAAACTTGAGAGGAAGTCCATACAACCTCTCAATTACCTCATTATCCACATGATACACAGGCTTCTTCTCCTTTCCTTTTCCTTGATTGGAAGCCTCATAAGAGGAAACACCACTCTCATTTGGGGTTGGATAATATCCAAAGACCTTTGAGCTTATGAAGTGGGTCTTTATGTACATAGGCAGTGATCTTCTCATCACAGTTCCTTTCCTTGGTTTGTACATGGCCAACATCCTGTCAATATTTACCTTATGAGCAATTAGTGCCAACTCCCTTGGTTCTTTGGAAATGGACAGGTATCACCCATCATCTTTAAGATGACCAGGATGTCTAACATTTTCCCAGTTAGCATTCCTTCCTATCAACATCCTCTGCTTCAGTACATTCCAAGTAGGTAGATATAAGAAATAACGTTTCACATGAGGAATGATTTCTTGGCATGTGTTAGCTTTAACTGTGAGATCAACCAATTTCATCTGAACAACCATGGGAGCTTCCAATTCAAGTACAGTAGTGATCGCGATATGCATAACCGGTGCACTTCTCAAGCAATTAGTGTTAACATCCTGGCTCACTCTCCTAATTGTTAACATTGCTAGCACTTCAGCTGCATGCCATAAGCCATCCATGGAGTACACAGTGCAGATTGGCTCAGAATTTTGTGGTCCAGCCGAGTCAGTTGTGACTACCATTGCTAATGAGCTATCCAAAATAACTTCCCTGCGGGATAACTTGTTTCTCTGAAGTAATTTGAACTTTCGGGGTAACAGGGGCATCCGGGATAACTTTATCCGGAACTTCCACTTAATGAGCAACTAGTTTAACCTCTGGGATAACTTCTTCCTCATCCAGGGTAACAACACTAGCATTCAAATCAATCAAAACATAATTGATTGTAAGGCACATAATGATCTTACTACTGCATGATTCGATCAATCTAGTGAACACGAAAGTAAATAAGAGATTGATTATTGAATCACTTGTAGATTACAAAGAACTCTCTCTGGTTTCTCTCTCTAGAACACACACATAGAAGGCGTAGAATGACAGAAGTGATTAGCTCTCATTCTAACACAAAGTAATTATAGTGACAACTTACAAGTTGGCGTACCAACTAACATACCAATTGGTACGGGCGTACCATGTGGTACGGCGGACAAGATGGTACGGCCACCTTGGTATGTTGACACTCAAACTCACTAACACACGCTCACTTAGATACAATACACGAGACACTCTATAGCATAGGAATATGCTATAACAAACTCCCCCTTAACGTGTAGTGTATCTATGCTAACTAAACTTCAGTCTTCAATCTTCAGCATCACTGCATCTGATCTTCAACTTGAAATTTCTTATCAGCAATAGAGCTTGCATGGCTGGATCACTCTTGAATAAACTTTGAACTTCAAGATCCATTTGTGAAAGATAATTCAAACTCCCCTTTCACCATGCTTAAGTCGTTGACACACATAACCTACAATTTCAAAAGACAGCAACGCAGTTTCCTTTTCTTTTGAAAATTAATTTAATCTTGGCGCAAAACTTTTCTTCGAGAATCCAAGATGTGTTTTTGAAAATTTGATTTCGTATCACATGTCGATCGGTCGAAAATTAAAAAAAAAATCTTTTTGGCTTTTTGAAACTTTACATCAAAACACAGCGAAAATCTTTTTGATTTTTCTAAGTTTATGCTAAAAAAACACCTAAAATCTTTTTGAAATTTTCAGATATGAAACATAAATGCAATACAGAATAAGACACTATTTTTGTCTTTTGCGAGAAAAATCACAACTTGGGATCATATTGAACATAACATGTTGAACTACACTTCAATTTCAATTACTTCAGCACACAAGTCATGTCGATTATTGGTATGATTTATCCATCTTAAACTCAGGCACAATCATACTCATAACATCTGGATATGTTATTGTATTGATTAGATTTGCTATGACCAGTGTACCCCACACTATCAGACATATTCAGATATGTTTCACATACTTTTCATATGATTATACTTGTGAATTTCACAAAAGTCTTTTGAATTCATGATATTGTCAACTGTGTTCCATGCAAAAAGAAATAAGAACGTTAAATCGTCTACCTTAAGGTCGATCTTTCGATACGCAGATAAGGCCTCGGATTTAACAAAATAAGAAAATAAAACAAGTTCAAATTGTATAATTCAACAACGATCAGGTCGATACTTCCGTATACGCAGAGAAAGTCCGATGAATTATGCGAAACACCAAAGAAAATAAAGAAGAACGTTAAACGAACAACAATCAGGTTGATCTTTCGATACGCAGAGAAAGTCCGATCGTTTGACAAAATAAAGAAAATCAAACAAGTTTCAATTTTTGCAAAATGAACACATGTATACACAGTGACTTCTCATTTTTTCTTTTACACATATCTATTCAATATCTTGAGATACGCTTCAAGATGTTGTCCACTTGGTCAAGCATTAGTATTTAATAAATATCACATTATGAATACTTTCTGATTTAATGCCGAGACTACCAAGCACATCGAACAATGATCTTATAGCTTTTTCATCTATTTTATCCATGAATAAGATAAGTAAGTCAATGTACCATCATTTCCTAATTATGTCAGATACAATTTCTCATTTATCAATGTTTTTGTATTTTTCTGTTTTTTGTTTTTCTCCCCCTTAAAATGTAACTCTATTTTTGGATTCTTCATTTTAATAAAAAACACAAAGACACTATTTTTTATATTTTCAATTTTCTCCCCCTAAACTACAAACAAGATACATTAAAGAAAGAAAACTGACCTTAGACATGGATATCTTTCAGTTTTAGCTTTAAGAACACTTTCATTTTTAAAATTTGATATCACTTGTAATTTAACTTAAATCAGCAGAATACTGCTCCATCAGCAACTTTTCAATTACCGATAAGCCTTCTAGAAGTACCTACACACTGGTCAAACATGTCAGTTTATAAATGACCCGAAGCGAATCCCTTCTGGTCCACTAGTGTCTTGATTTCCTTTTAAAATCACTTTAGGTTTCCAGATTTGTTGTGTTGGGAAATCAAATTTGATGAACCGGTCACAGTGGATTGTGACGAACACCCTACATATGGAACATTTTGAAATTTAGGAATAAATCTTCCTTGACTTTTGAAAAATATAGGTTGATATTCATCAAATACTCTGCCATATTCATCAATGAATTTGCATTTGGCAGATTTACCAACAAAAGGAACCTTTCCTTTTCTTGAAGTAGAAGCAGCAGTGACATGACAATCTTGTGCCATATGCCCTTTTTGTCGGCAGTTATATCACAAGTGATTGTTTACATTTCTCTTCTTTTGTCTCTATAAAGCTTCACAGAACATAGCATCTCCAAAATGATCATAAAAATTATCAAATACCTGAAACCGATGATTATGAACCCATTTTGATGTCGGGCTTTTTGGAGTAGAATGAGATCTTTCCGAAGAAAACTTATCAAATTACTTCTTCTTGAGCTTTGGATCTGCTTCACAAAAACTTCTGATATTTTCTGAGCATCCACGCAATGAAGCAGGAATTCTTTGTCAGAAAATATTTGTTCCGAACCTTTGAATTTATAAAATCTCTCTGGTTAACCTTTTTCAGCTTTGAAGACATCTTTCTGAACCTGCTTCAAATTAACTTTCTTCAAGTTTTGTTGCTTTTAAACCTTAGAAGCATCAACTTTAACCTGTTTCTGTTGGAACGCCAAACCTGCATGTTTTCCAGAAACCTTTCTTCTGAACCAAGCGATTTATGTCCATTCTTTGCAAGACGAGAAAATTCAGCTTTAACTGCTTTAACATTCTTTTGTTCATAGAAAATGGACTCATCAATAATCTGCTCAGTTGAACTTGCTGAATTCTCTTCTCTACCAGACACAACCTTTGTAGCTTTAGGAAACTCATAATTCATCTCATTCTTCTTCTTTATTGTCTTTCTTTTTCTCCATAACATTTCATTCTTCAGACTTAGTTTTAACAAATTCAGAGTAATCACCATCTTCTGCCTTTTCCTTCACCTCATTAACACCTTCTTTAAGACTACCTGGTGGTGACACGGTCTTATCAAACATTTTCTCAAAATTTTCATCTTTAGCCAAGAAACTTGTAAAAGATTGTGAATTAGTAACATTGTTCAAAAGACGTTTTGAATCAATTACTTCAATCTTCAATTCAGAAATCTCTTGTTGAGCTTTAGCCAATTCGTTTTATGTAGCTATTAACCTTTTAGCCACCTTGTGAGTTTCATATTTTTGCAATCTCAAATTATCAAGCTCTGCAAACAATTCTTTCTTCAACTTATCTTTATTCCGTTTCTGAATATCCAAATTTGCATTTTGCAGTTTGTTCACTCTTACCAACTCTCTCTTCTCATCTAACAACTTTTCCATATCAATCTGATATGCTATCAGAAGACTTGTTGAGCATATCAAGCTTGACCTTGGACTTTTCAAACAAATTATTGAAATCATTTGTAGCATCCTCAGCTTCTGCCTTCCATTTTTCAACTTCTTTGACTAATGCAGCCTTTTCTTCAGATAATTCTGTAAATTTCTGTTCAAATTCCCTTTCAACAATTAGAAACTTGAACTCCTTTTCAACAACTTCTGCTTGCAATTTTGAAAACTTGTCTTTTTGAAATGCTAATTCTTGAATTACATCTTCTAACTTCTTCTGTTCACCTGTCAACTCTTTTATCTTCCTTTTATTTCAGCTACTAACAACTCATTTTAATTTTATCAAACCTTGAATATTCTTGTCTTTTTTAGAACAAAACTCGCAAACAGATTCATAACCGCTTGATTCAGAACCACTTGTTTCAGAATCGGAATCAATCTGATCAATTTGAACCATAAACGCATGTTGCATTTTGGCTAACTCATCATTAAATGAACCTGCAAGATTGTTACGAATTGCAGTCAAAGTAATAGGACTTTCAAAATGTTTAATATCGTCTGACCAGTCTTATCCTTGATTAGAATGTGAGACTAATGCCTTTGAATCTGAATTATTTGTTGGAGACTGTGATGAAGAAGCGTTTGACTTTGAACATTCACGAGCAAAATGTCCAAAATTGAAACATAGAAACATTTTACCTTTGATTTGTCTAATCCAACTTTACCATCTGGATTTAAACTTTTGAAACCTGTTTTCTTCCTGAACCGTTTAGCTCTTTGGGCTAGCATAGCAAGTTGCCAATTAATATCCATTTGTTCAAGATTATATGGATCTATATGATCAAAATCTTCTTCAAGCAGATTAACTGTTGGCAAATCACCATTCAACAACCCATAATATGAATCATAATAATGTTGAAATCAATGCCAAATGTTCATCAGGTGTTTTTGTAGAAAATGAAGTTAACTTGAATGATTTGGAATAGTAAAACTACACCCTCTTGATGTATTTTCAGAATTTCCTGAACCCATGGCTAACAACAAATGCTGTTGGATCTGAATTTGATGAATCAAAACCAAATGATTTAGACTTTGCATTGATACTCGCAGAATTTTGACCATGATACAACTCAGGATTTTGTAGTTGAGCAGTTGATTTATTTGAAGTCATCAATTCCATTTCTCTCGCATGAAGCTTTCCTGTTAAATCATGAAATGATAATGCAGAATACTCTTTGCCATGACTAAGACACAACACATAATTCTCCTACTTTTCTTGTAATGCTTCCATCAGTTTTTCTTTCAATCCGGGCTTCTACATGTTAACCACTTTCATTTCACTAATTAGATGTGAAAATCTGGATACAAGAGCAGTGATGTTTTCTTTCTCATAGTGTTGAAAGTTTTCAAATTCTTTATCCAGCACTTTCTGTCTACTCTTTTTGTATTGATCATTGCCTTCGCATCTTGCAGACAAAGCATCCCATAACTGCTTACTTTTCCGACAAGTACTGAATTGATGTAACAATTCAGTAGGTAAAGCCATCGTAAGATAACCATACACCTTTTGCTCAAGCTCATAGCTTTCTCTTTCAGCAGCATCAAAATTGTGAATGTCTTTAAAATCTCCTTGATCGGTTAGATGCATGTAAAGCTTCCGAATTGGAATCCATAAATCGATATCATTTGAGCTAATGTAAGCAGAAAATATTTGTTTCCAATTGTGATAATCTTCCAATTTCAGCAACTTGAGAACTTTCTGATTTGTTCTAATTTTGTTATCAAAGTTCAGCATAGCTTGCACCGTGTTCAGACATCTTGTGATAAACTTTCGATATCTAAAACTTCAGATGCAAAAACGGAGGTTTTAGAAACAGATTTTAGGGGTCAAACTTGAAGATACTGACCGTTAGGCGAGTAAAAGTGTAGATCTCGTCGAGACGGTCATTTTGACTGTGTTGGGCTATATTTTAAAGGCATGAACATTAGATTTATGGGCTTGTGAATTGGGCTTAGTAATTACGATTTAGGCCATGTGGGCCGGTTTTGTGTTTATGATTGGATTAGGGTTTGTAAGTGAGTAGTATATAAACTCACATAGTTTATGATTCTAGTAGCTTTTGAGATTCCGATTACCACACTATACATTGTTTACGATCAGTTTCTCCATTTGCTCAAGAAAGTTGTGTTTTACATTCAAGATTTGATCTTTGTTGTTTAATCAAGTCTATTTCATCTACTTTCTTCTCGAATCAATCACTTGCGAGGTTTCCGCACTCGTTGGTGACTTCAATATCGTGATTTGGTAGTTTTTCTGGAACTACAATTGGTATCAGAGCCAAGAATCACTGATTCGAGGCGCTCACGGTATTAGATTCGAGGTTTTTTGGAAAAAGGTTCGAGTTTTTTTGAAGATTTGAAGTGTTCTTCGTGTTTGCGATCGTTGATGCTGCTGTTTGTTGAAGATATTAATCGAAAACTAGTTTACGAGTTCAAGATTCAATTTTTACGTGTTTACGATCCAAAAGTTGTTGTTTACGACTTTTTTTGATCGGAATCAGGCGTATACGACTTTGCTTTGCCGGAATCATCAATCGTGATCAGAGTTTACGATTCTCTCGGCCGGAATCGACGTTTACGATCAACTTTCATCGTAATCGGTATTTACGATCGGAGTTTACGACTCGCTGTGGTCTCGATCGTAATCAAGTGTTCTCGATCGTAATCGGGTGTTTACGATCGTAATCTCTCTCTTTGGACATTTGGACTTTAGATTTAAGTTTTCCTAAGCTTACGTTATGGATTTCGAACCAAGTATGTATCAGAAGTTGGATTTTGAGATTGGATCCATCACTCGTCCACCAAGACTAACATCGGCGGATAACTTTCTGGAGTGGAAATATAGGTTTGAAAACCACTTGAAGAGTGTTGATTTAAGACTATGGAGAGCAGTAATTCATGGGCCACACACGCCCACACACGCAGAAGGAACCAATGCGGGTAAAGCTAAAACGGAAGACGAATATGATGATGATGATTGGGAAAGATGCAACAAAGCTGAGAGGGCATTTGCTATCATGACTATGGCACTTACACCAGATATTGCACAAGGATTTAAGCACTGCAAGACTGCAAAGCAACTCTGGAATGCTTTGATAGTGGCTTATGAGGGAAATCCAGACATAAAGGCAAGCCGTAAGCAAATGCTGAAGCAGAAATTCAATATGTTCAACCACATTCAAGGTGAATCCTTCGAAGCACAGGTGCAAAGGTTCGTGTCTCTGATGGCCGAAATGTCAATCTATGGTGTTGAACCAGATCTGGAAGATAGAAATCTGAAACTGCTGAATAGCTTGCCCAAATCCTGGAATACCAACATCTCCATCAATAAGGACAACAACAAGCTGAGTGAGCTATCTCTTGATGAGATGATCAACAAATTGAAGTCAAAACTTATTGATGACAAGCAGAGAGAATTGAACCATATAAGCTCCCTTAGTTTGGCGGGAAAATTTAAACCAAGCCCTGTTGTCAGAAGAAGTGGATTCTAAACAAGATGGAAAGTCAGCTGGAAGTGGACCGAGCTTTGTCACAAAGTCAACTGCTTTTGTGGCACAACCTCATGGAAGTTCAAGTGGAGGTGTCAACCCTGATGCTACAAATGATCCCAATTTTGCACTCGGAATGGGATTTATGAACAGTTATCATGCTCTTATGGCCGGAACTTTAGTCCCTACTGAGATGCTGTCAGGTGAGCTGAATCAGATAAATCCAGAAGATGTAGAAATGTTGGATGTCTCTTGGCAGATGGCAATGGTTGTTTTCAGAGCAAAGAAGTTCATGGCAAAAACTGGGAGAAATGTATGGAAGGACCAAGATAAGATCAGGATGGGGTTTGACAAGAGCAAGTTGAGGTGCTACAACTGTGACGAGTATGGGCATTTCGCAAGAGAGTGCACTAAGCCGAGGAGAGAAAGAACAGAAGAAAGGAAAGCAGGTGATAGCAAAGGAAAGGCAGAGTCAAGTGCTTAGGTTGTGCAGGAAGGAGGTGGATATGACTGGACTCCTCAGTTGAAAGAGTTTAGCCTGTCACATGCAATGATTGCTGCTATGGAAAGGGATGATGAGGAAGAGCATGCATTTGTTGTAACCGATGAGAAACCTGAAGAGATTCAGATAGAAGACAAGGAAGCCTTTGCTGCTGAGGTTGATAACATCAAGGTATGTCCTGATCCCACTTGTGCTCGTATAATTCCTGGACTTAGACAAATCTGTAAAAATTATCAGCTAGAACTGTTTGAGATAAAATGTGAAAGGAGTTCATTCAAGGGTAGATGGCAAAAGAATGAAGAGAAGGTAAAAGCTCAGAAACTAGACATAGTGAAATATCAAAAACTCGCAACTGAGAAAGCTCTTCTGTATGACAACGCTAAGTTAGAAATAGATGAGCTTAGTAAGCAGATAGATGAACTTAAGCATAAGAACAATGAGTTGCAAGTAAAACTTGATATGAATCATATGAGAAGCAAAAGAATGTTAGAGGCTAGTAAATCTTTGAACACATGCATAACTGATGTTAGAATGGGTAAAGACAAAGGTGGAATAGGAATTAGCTTCTCAGACAAATACAAGAATGATGTTCCTCAAGATAGAACTAGAGACATAATAGGAATAATCCTTGAGGAGGATCAGGTTGATAGATCTGAAGCAGGAAGTACATGAGATAGGACCTCCCTTAGATAGTGTTCTAGTAGGAGTGACACCTATGACTGATCAGGAATTTGAAAATGAGAAACACATGATCTATGGGTTGGGTAATCAGAATGAAACAATGGCATCCACAAGTAAATCGGGTCCGTCCCAGGAATCATTAAACAATAGTGTTGAACCTGCTGATGGCTTTGTTTCATGTGCAGATGAAGTAGGTATTGAAGATGTGTCAGGGGAGGATGCTGAATGTTTGAAAGTCAATGAATGTCATGTGTCTAGTAGTTTAATGTCTGATTTACCCAAGGACGATGTTCTGGCATCTGTGTCAGAACTTAATACGTCCAAGTCAAAACAATTAGTTGTATCTTTATTGTCAAAACATCTTTCTGATTCCAATGAAAAAGTTGATGGTTTTAAAATTCGCGTGCCTAACACTAAAGTTGGTCGTGAGACTAAGCCCAAAGATTTTGTTGCTTATCCCCAGGTTGTGTCGACTTTCAATAGAACAAACAAGACTAAATCAGAACAATTTTGTTTAATCACACAACCAGAAAAAGCCACAAAACATGTTATACACAAATGGGATGATAAGCCAGAGTGGAAGTCGTCTTACCCAAGACGTTCATACCTCTGTAGTCATGTCAATGGGCCTAGACTCATGAACTGCTTTCAATGTGGAAAGCCAGGACACTTTGCTGCTAATTGTGTGAATAGACCATTTCAACCATACTATCCGCAAAACCCACGGACTAGTATGTTGGAGAAAATGATGACAGGAGAAAAGCAAAAGCAAAAGCAACAAGCTTTGTCTCAGGGGAAGCAGTGTTTGGAACCAATGAAGACTCAACAGTCTAAGGGTTCAAACACAAAGGCACCAGTGACAAAGCCTGTTGTTGAAAAATGGAATGTGGCCAAAACTCCAAAACCCACTTATGGATCTAAAGGAGTTTACAAAAGAAATGATAAGATAAAACCAGAATTTGTTGAGAAACAAGTGGCTAAGGTCAAAAGAGTTAATAAACCTAATGGCAAAGCGAAGGTTGAGCAACAGGTTTTAAAACAAAAAGATGTCACTCAAACAAAACAACTGGTTTACACAAAACTGAAACTTGAGTGGACACCTGTTAAAAAGTCATCTGGTAAAAAGGCCACATCTCCGCAAAAGAAACCTGTGTCTGTCAAGAACTCATCAAATGTGTTAAAACCACAGAAAAACACCACCTGGAAACCAAAAGTCAACATTCAAAATGTGAATGTACCTGAATCAAAGCCGGAAATGACCCTCCAATTAGTTAATTACATTGATTCCAAAGGTGTGCCCAGATCTGTTATGGCCTGGGTACCTAAATCTCACTGATCTCTGATTTGTGTAGGGACAGCCAAGAAGATCTATCAACAATCTCTGGTACGTTGATAGCGGTTGCTCCCGACATATGACCGGAGACTTATCCCTTTTGGAAGATGTGGAAGACTTCAATGGGGGAGGTGTGTCATTTGCAGGTGGTGTAGGTGGAAGAATAAGCAAGAAAGGAGTGGTGAGAAGTGGTAACCTATCGTTTTCTGACGTACATTATGTGGAGGAGCTGTCACACAGTCTGCTGAGTGTCTCTCAGATTTGTGATAGAGACTATTCTGTGTTGTTCAACCGCAAGGAATGCATCATACTCAAGCCAGGTGTCAAAATTCCAGAGGAGTGCATCTTGATGCGTACTCCGAGAAGAGCAAATTCTTATCAGCTTAATATGGGTCAACCTCCAACTTCAGAAGAAGCCTGTCTCATATCCAAACAAAATGAGAACTTAGCTCTATTATGGCATAGGCGTCTGGGGCATGCTAACATGAAGAATTTGACCAAGCTTGCAAAGGGAGAACATGTCAGAAAGCTGCCTATCAAAGATTTCTCTACTGTAGAAAAATGTGTGGCTTGTGCGAAGGGGAAGCAGCACAAGTTGCCGCACCGTCTGAAGATAGCAAATTCAATGTCATCTGTGTTACAACTTCTTCACATGGATTTATTTGGGCCAATGCAAGTACAAAGCATCAGCAAATTCTCTTACTGTCTCGTGATTGTGGATGACTACTCACGATTCACTTGGGTCTTCTTCTTATCAAACAAGTATGAAACTCCGATCTTAGTGAAACAGTTTGTCACGCTTATAGAGAATCAGCTGAACGAGAAGGTCAAGGCTATCAGAACGGACAACGGAACAGAATTTAAGAATGCAGAGTTAAATATGTTCTGTGGAGAGAAGGGGATAGAAAGACAGTTCAGTGCACCCTACACTCCGCAACAGAATGGAGTCGCTGAGAGAAGAAACATGACACTCATTGAAGCAGCAAGGACAATGATGTGTGAAGCTAAATTGCCAATCTTCTTCTGGGCTGAAGCAGTTAATACGGCTTGTTACGTGCAGAATCGTGTTCTTTTAAACAAGCGTCATGAGAAGACTCCGTATGAGATTGTTTATAAAGAGAAGCCAACGGTGGGATATTTCAAGACATTCGGGTGTCCATGCACGGTTCTGATTCAGTCCGATGTGGGGAAATTCGAAGCTAAGGCTGATGAGTGTTATTTTGTGGGTTATTCGGCAAATAGTGCTTATCGTGTCTTCAACAAAACCACCAAAGTTATCATTGAGGCATATAACGTAGACTGGCTTGAAGACAATCCTACAGATGCAGGGAGTGGACCAGATTGGATTTTTGATTATGGGTCGCTGTTTGAAGGGTTCAATTTTTCAAATGTTTTCCATCATTTAGGTGAAGAAGAAGACATTATTGCTCAATCATCTGAATCAAGACCTCATGTTGAAAAAGTTTGTGAGAAAGCACCAGATTCAGTTCCCACAAATGTCAATGCAGATGCTCCGGGATTTTCGGGAACTCGGGATAATTCAGAAAGTTCTCAAAACCAAGGTATGATTGATAATATTGTTAATTCTAACCTGCCTGTTTCTGTTTCTGTGCCAGATGTTCAAGTATCAAGAATCAACAAAGACCATCCGATTAGCAATATACTTGGACCAGTTTCAGCAGGTGTTACCACTAGAAGCCGCACGGGAGACATTAATTTCTGTATGTATTCGTGTTTCATATCCCAGATTGAGCCTCCTAATGTGATGGTTGCACTCAGAGATCCGAGTTGGATTGAGGCCATGCACAATGAATTAAATCAGTTCTCAAAGCTGGGAGTGTGGCGTCTAGTCAAAAGGCCAGAGAACAAGAAGGTTATACCCACACGTTGGTTATACAAAAACAAGAAGGATGACACGGGTATAATTGTCAGAAACAAGGCAAGGTTGATTGTTCAGGGCCACAGACAAATTCATGGAATTAACTATGATGAGGTGTATGCACCCGTGGCCAGATTGGAGGCTATCCGGATATTCCTTGCAGTTGCATCATATCTAAACTTCACAGTACAGCAGATGGACGTCAAGACAGCATTTTTATATGCAGAAATGAATGAGGAAGTTTATGTGACTCAACCACTGGGGTTTGTAGATGAGGAGTATCCAGATCATGTGTATCTTCTGGATAAAGCTTTGTATGGACTACATCAAGCTCCACGCACGTGGTATGAGACACTATCAACTCATCTGGTGGAGAATGGATACTCAAGAGGAGTGGTTGATCAGACTTTGTTTAGGAAGAGGGTGAAGGACGACATTATCATGGTGCAGGTTTATGTAGATGACATCATCTACGGTAACAAACGAAGAATTATGACTGAGTTGAAGAGATAATGAGAAAGAAATTTGAAATGAGTGATCAGGGAGAGATGAGTCTTCTAGCCTTGCAAGTGAAACAGATGAATTTGGGATCTTATTCACCAAGCAAAATATGTGAATGAGATTCTAGAAAAATTCAAGATGCAAGACTCCAAGCCAATCTCAACTCCTATGGCATCCCGACCTCTACTGGCAGCAGATGCAGATGGGGAGCCAGTGAGTGAATTCATGTATCGTTCGATGATTGGATCACTTATGTACTTGACAGCAAGCAGGCCAGATATTATGCATGCAGTGTGTCTGTGTGCCCGCTATCAGGCTAATCCTAAACTTTCACATTTAATTGCTGTTAAACGTATCTTTAGGTATCTGAAGGGCATGCCTAGGCTTAGACTTTGGTACCCAAAGAACACTGATTTCCAATTGTTTGCATATACTAACAGTGATTATGGAGGCAGTGATCTTGACCGGAAATCAACAACTGGTGGATGTCAGTATCTGGGAGATAGACTCATTTCTTGGCAGAGCAAAAAGCAGCATACCATCTCAAAGTCAACTGCAGAAGCTGAATATGTGGCAGCATCCGCTGGATGCTCACAGGTAGTATGGATACAAAATCAGCTCACTGATTACGGTATGGAATTCGTTAACACTTCTATCTTTTGTGATAACGCTGCTGCTCTAGAAATTGTGAAAAACCCAGTTCATCATTCAAAAACAAAGCACATAGACATCAAGGTACACATTATTCGTGATTGTTATGATCGGGAGTTAATTCAGCTCTAAAAGGTGAGCTCATACCAAAATGTGTATGATATTTTCACAAAACCCCTCCCTCGTCCCAATTTTGACATGTGTGTCGAAGGCCTAAGGATGATTGCCTTCGAGGAATGATCTGATCAAATTTCCTTGTAAATGTCTTTTAAGAAAATTAAAAAAAATATATGTGTTTATCTTTCAAAAGCCTCATAAAAACAGGGGAAGAAGTATCGTTGTTTCAGAAAATCTAAAACAAATATCTGTTTGAGGTTTTTATGATGTCTTTTGTTTACCTTGAGTTGGTAGGAAGTGATATAAATTTCCAAGACAATCAGAGACTGACACGTGTAAGGCAGAAGTGAAAGACGACTCAAAGATGATGTTCGGTAAGCTAAATCAAAAACTATGATCATCCATGTAAGTGCAGTAAACTTAACTACTTCTATATATGTTTAGTTTTTCCATCCTGGTTTACATAGTTCAAAAGACTGAGTCCCAGCAAAAACGGGTTGAGAGTGGTATTCACCTAGTATTCACTCTCTCACACGCCATGTTCTGCTGTTATGACAACACCTCATTCAAAAAGAAGAATGAAAAGAAAAAGAAAAAGAAAAATATTAAAAAAAATTTGAAAAAGAAAAAGAAAATTCAATAAAGTAATTATTTGGTTTGGTCTTCTCTGCGTGCTTATGCGGCCGACCTGTTCACCAACTAATAATTAAGAAAATAAGTGTTTGTCAAGACGGTGTTGCATGGTTCCTCAAGTTGGGGGTTTGTGAATCCTCAATAAACTCTGAGGTTGGGTAGGTTTTGCTATGAACAATTGGGTGTGGGGACGGTTAAACATGACGGTAATTATGTACCACAATTAAGCACTTAAAATTTTTAACTGGATGTGAGTTTATGTGATTTCATAACTTTTAAGCAATCGTCTAGAGCGTCGAGTAACGGAAGCTGAAAAAGGTTCCTCAGTTAAAGATTCGTCTGGTTTGATCCATGAAAAACATCAATCTCAAGGTAAGTATGTTTTTATCTCGTTTTTAGATTACCTTAATTTTGTGGATCTTTAATTTATTTTTTTTGTTTAAGTTTTTAAGTGTTTAAAATTTATTTTTATTTTATGATCAAGATCAGATACTCGGGGTTTGAGTCTGAGGGGAAGCTTCGTAAATTCTCAAGTTTTCTCAAAGTTAACAATTTTTAAGAGAATTAATTTTTTTAGAGGTTTGGGCGGTTTTTAAAATGTTCTTGAAACTTGAGGGATCAAAAATGAAATTTTCTCAAAAATGGTATAAATACCCTTCACCATTTACGATCCAGTCACTTTCCTTTCTCTACTGTGTTTACGATCATCCTCGCCGAAACCCTAGCCACCGCCGGAAAAGTGATCTCAGCCACCTTCGACCACCTATAGGTGAAACCGAGCACACCTCTACCATCGCTTTCAATTTCCGACCACT
Organism: Deinandra increscens subsp. villosa; assembly: GCA_039602395.1. NCBI lineage: Eukaryota > Viridiplantae > Streptophyta > Magnoliopsida > Asterales > Asteraceae > Deinandra > Deinandra increscens. The sequence goes on along the minus strand of JBCNJP010000007.1, from coordinate 33,601,602 downwards.
AATCACCCCTCAATCGACTGATCCGCTTCGATTCTCGACCCTAAATCACGGTTTTTTTTTCACTCAGTGGTCGTCTCTCTTTTTCTTCGAGTTTGCTTCGATTTCTCATCGATTTCAAGAGATTTGAAGTCGGATTTGTGTTTAGAACTGTTAAAAGGTAGTGATAGATGCTCTTTTTACAAGATTGATGGGTATTAATGTGTTTACGAGTTTTGTTGCAGGTCCATCAATGGAGATCTCTGTGTTTCCGATCGACATGGTGAAGAAGACGACGTTTCGCTTTTCCGATCGTTGATTACGATCGGAGATTACGACTGACTGAGTTTACGATAAGCTGTGTTCACGATCTTCGGAGATTACGATCGGGCTTAGGGCTCTTTAACCTATTCACGATTGGACAATGAGATTACGATTGGGCTAACACTGTTTCTATTTAAATCCGATCGTAAACCTTTTGAAGGGTCGTAATCCCGATATTGGAATCGTAAACCCACTCTTGGATCGTAATCTAGTGTTTTTAATCTCAAACACTCAATGTTTTTAAGAATCTCATCAAACTTAATCTTTTTAAGTTAAAATTAAATGTGTTTGTCAAGTTGTGATTCAAAATCAAATATTTATCTTGTAAGTTTAAATTAAGATTTTCTGAACTTAAAAAGATAAATTTGATATTCATTTGAACTTCAAGATGTTGTTGACATACACAATTTCATTTTGAATTTAAGCCTGATACACTTGTCTTGTTGTTTCAGATGGCAGAAAACATGCTTGATGAAGAAATTCATTTTGAAAGGGATCACTGTATACCTGCATATCTTGATGACCCACCAGAGAGGCACATGCAGCTTTTCTACTCTTTGGTGGCTGGGCTGAATGTATGCAAGATTAATCATGCTTTGCGGACAAGTGTGCTTATCGATGAGCAACTTGTAAGAGAATTATGGGGAACAGCAAGGGCAAATGCTGACAAGACGAGGATCACAGCAACAGTTCAGAATCGTCAAATTGTGATACTCGAAGAAGACATCCGCCAGGGATTGAACATAAATGACAGAGCTGAACATCCAATAGAGTACCCACAGGCTCGTGTATTAGAAGGTGCTCAGTTGATGGGATATGAAGGAAAGTTCCCTCCTATCTTCAAGAAGTTGTTGCCGCACTACTGGAGGTGCCTGGCTCACTACATGCAGAAATCCTTTTTGGGAAAGAGAACTAGCTTCGATCAACTTAACAAACTGCATGGAACGGCTTTCGTCGCACTGGCCTTAGACTGGAACTTCAACTTCTCAAAAATGATGCTGATAGATTGGGTTGGGAATGTAGTTTTAAGTGCAAGAGATCAGTTTCTTATGACACCAAGATTCGTACAAATGGTGGTGATGAAGAAGTACCCGATGATCGATGAAAGAATAAAGAAATTGGACATCAAATTCATGGATAGTGGCGTGTTTAGCCTGCAGACACATGACAGAAAAGGAAAGAACAACTTTCAGGGAAGGATTGAATGGGCCAAAAGAGGTGCCTTTCCTAAAGTTGCTAGAGAGCAAGTGATTGAGTCAAATCAAGAGGCTGAACCTCAACCAGATGTGCCGACTGTAACTGTTGCTGAAGATCACGATGTGACAGCACCAATTGCTGTAAATGCTCTGGAACAAACAGATGTTATACCTTCTGATGAAGATAACGTGATGGACGACATCTTCGCCGATCAAGAGAATGTGGATGATGATATCTATAGGGATTTAGAGCCAATCAATCTTAAAAGATCGAGGGATGTCCTGAACTCGTCTTCTAGCGGTGACTCAATCCCTCAAGAGTTAGATACTCAGTTTGATGTGAATGAGATGCTCGAAGAGCCTGTTCCTTTTCGTGAACCATCTCCCAGGAAGAGGACAGATCCAAGATGTATCCGGTTCAAGTTTACAAAGACTAGCTCAAGTCTGTTGATGGTCCATCCAGCAGGGTCCAGTTCTCAAAGTCAAAGTGTTCAAGAAGATACAACGGATCAGAATGTTGAAGATTAACTTGCCCAGGTTCAGACTGAAAGTCCTCTTCTGAATGAACGTAGCCCTGTTCATGAAGAAAGGCAATCTCTCGAGGTTGATAACACTGTTGTAGTACCCAGCCCTGTTAAAGTGAGTGTCTCTACTGGGACAAGTCTGCCACCAACAGTTATCCCAAGTTTCCGCCCATTTCAAGCTGCTGAGCTGCCTATTGAGATGTGGATAAGTGCAGACCCTCACATTAACTTTCTGATGTCTCAGAACAGAATTAGAGAGACTGAGATAAAAGCACTCCAGGCTGAGAACAGAAAATTAAAGGACAAGGAAGTGGCTGACAAGAATAGGTTTAAGTACTTGTATGAGGCCTTGATGGATTTGAAAAAGAAGTATAATGAATTGAAAGGTGCTGTGGTGACAAGTGCTTCAGGTGACCCTGGCCAAAGCTCATCTCAAGGAGTTCAGGGTACAAGTGCTACTCAAGAAGATGAAGGAGATGACACCATTGAAATGTCTGAATATGTACGTGGTGGAAGATATATCTCTATGGCTCCCGAAGGACAAGTGAATTGGTTCAAGGAGTTTTTCAGAGGACCTACTCCTGTGAAATATAGCATAGATGTGGGTGAGAGTGAGCTAGACAAGAAAGGAAGTCGACAACCAATTCTGTGTTGGCATTATGATGCAGAAAAGGAGTTATTTGCTGTAGTAAGAGATGGATATAGTCCAGTCGAATACTACAGATCAAGGGGTCAATTCCACTCCTGGACCGAGACAAAATTGAGAAATATGCTAAGGGCACCGTTCATTAACAAGTGGAACGCTAATCATGGAAATCTGGTTCGCGACAACTTGGTAGCACAGATGGAGCAGAACTTTGAAAACTTTGATCTGAAGGCTGCAAGGTGGGTCGAAACCGGAACTGATCCTGTCACCAATGAACCAATCGGTGAAATGAGGTGCCCTCCCACCAAACGAACCCGAGTCATCAACATGCTAGATGAAATTGAAGACCATACGCTTGTGAAGAATTTTGACAGCTGGTTCTTTGATCCGACAACGTATGAAGTGGTGGTTGTTTGCAAGAAAATGAGAGAGTTCCGAATGTATGATCCCGTAGATTTGCTGAGGTTCAGAGAGAATGACATCAAGCTCCTGGCATCCCGTCCAATTCTTGGTGACGAGCATGACATGCAGAATGCTATACGGGTGGGATTGTTTCATGGCACAGCAGGTCTGATCGTGGAGAAAGAATGGTGGTCAAGGAAAGAGGCACATACATTCAGATTTGATTTACATCTTCCTTAGACTTTCTAATGTTTCATGCATAGGGGAAGATTGTTGGGCTATATTTTAAAGGCATGAACATTAGATTTATGGGCTTGTGAATTGGGCTTAGTAATTACGATTTAGGCCATGTGGGCCAGTTTTGTGTTTATGATTGGATTAGGGTTTGTAAGTGAGTAGTATATAAACTCACATAGTTTATGATTCTAGTAGCTTTTGAGATTCTGATTACCACTCTATACATTGTTTACGATCAGTTTCTCCATTTGCTCAAGAAAGTTGTGTTTTACATTCAAGATTTGATCTTTGTTGTTTAATCAAGTCTATTTCATCTACTTTCTTCTCGAATCAATCACTTGCGAGGTTTCCGCACTCGTTGGTGACTTCAATAGGTCCAGAAAAACTACCAAATCACGATATTGAAGTCACCAACGGGTGCGGAAACCTCGCAAGTGATTGATTCGAGAAGAAAGTAGATGAAATAGACTTGATTAAACAACAAAAATCAAATCTTGAATGTAAAACACAATTTTCTTGAGCAAATGGAGAAACTGATCGTAAACAATGTATAGAGTGGTAATTGGAATCTCTAAAGCTACTAGAATCATAAACTATGTGACTTTATATACTACTCACTTACAAACCCTAATCCAATCATAAACACAAAACCGGCCCACATGGCCTAAATCGTAATTACTAAGCCCAATTCACAAGCCCATAAATCTAATGTTCATGCCTTTAAAATATAGCCCAACAGACTGGTATTAGCTCCCGTAACTCTTAACGGTTCTCAAGTTACGTCAGTTTTAGTGAACACAACTTTTCTGTCAGCGTACCAAAACCACCCTCAGCGTACCAAAAATTTGACCAACGTACCAAAACTTTGACCAACGTACCAGTATTTTCAATGTACCAACCCACGGACCAGATCAAGTAGCATACCAATGAAACTAGCGGACCAACTGTGGTACGGTGTAACTGCCTGCATACCACTCAGTAACCGTCGCATACCAACTTTGAAGATTGTCTTCAGTACCAGCTAGCGTACCATCGAGCGTACCAACAGCTAGTTGAAGATTGTCCTACGTACCAACAGGCGTACCACGATGTTCATCCGGCGTACCACGACATATTCGACTGATTTTTCACAAATTGATCGTTTTGAGCTGCAATTGGCTAGAATAAGCTACGAAAACGCACTAGGAATGTTTTAAAATCATGTTTAGCACCAGAACCACTTAGAATTGACTCGAATTGATGAAAAATGAAGAAAAACCCACTTTCTCTAACTAGAATTACGAAAATGACCAAAAACACAGCAGTAGAGCAACCTGGATTGCTCTGATACCACTTGTAAGGACACCATAATGATCTTACTACTGTATGATTCGATCAATCTAGTGAACACGAAAGTAAATAAGAGATTTCTTATTGAATCACTTGAAGATTACAAAGAACTCTCTCTGGTTTCTCTCTCTAGAACACACACATAGAAGGTGTAGAATGACAGAAGTGATTAGCTCTCATTTTAACACAAAGTATTTATAGTGACAACTTACAAGCTGGCGTACCAACTGGAATACCAATTGGTACAGGCGTACCAATTGGTATGGCGGACCAGATGGTACTGCCACCTTGGTATGTTGACACTCGGACTCACTAACACACGCTCACTAAGATACAATACACGAGACACTCTATAGCATAGGAATATGCTCTAACATTGATTAATCATCAACCACATCCATGTCCAAAATATATCTTGTTTCAACTCCTTCAAATCCTTTTTCAACTCCTTCAAATCCCTTTTCAACTCCTTCTTTGTACACAAAAGGCATATGAGCATCATTTTCAACTCCTTCTACTTTATTTTGAACTATTTCAACATCAACATAGCCATCCTATACACCTGCTTCACCAGTTGTAATAGCAGTGTCCACCCCAACACCCCCAATTACCCCAGTTTCTTCATCTGTAAGAGTTACATTTAGGGAAACGAGAATTGAACATGCTTAAGCCGTTAACCGATGTTCTATGGAAACAAAATGATTATTATTATTATTTATACTATAAATATATATATAAATAATAATTAGTCATTAAATATTATTATTAATTTATTAATAATAATTAGCAGAAATTTTGTTATTAAGCTGTTAATAATAATTATCGGTGAAAAATAGTAATTCAGATATTAATTTATCTAATATTATTATCTAATAAATAAAGTTAACTACATAAATATGATTTAATTAACTATTATTCATGGATGGATAATACTTGCTGATGGATAAATATAATTTAAACAAAGTTAGTTTATTTAAATAAATAATATCTAGACTCGAACGGATGGATAAATGAGAGACATTTTAATATTGAAGGGATTATGATTGGGTTTAAACAGTTATTAATATAACTAGTTAAACCACAAAAGAAAAAAAACCATCATTTGGAATCATAATCTCCTCCCCTCAATCTCTCTCTGCCGACTACCACCACCGTGGTGGCCCTTCAGCCGCCGACCGCTGCTCCTCCGTCGTCCCTCGCCATCGCACCACCATGTACGTTCTGATCGTCTAATCCATCTCGTCGTCCTTTGTCGCCTTTCGGCTCAGCCAAGCCTGCTGCCCGTCGCTGCCGCCTCGACCAGTCGACGAACCACCAACAATCGCCGCCTGTTGCCGCCACTAACCCCGCCGGTCGCCGCACCCGGTTTCTACTTAGCCACACGAAGAGTCTGCAAGACACTTTTTCTCCCGGTTTGTTTCAGTCAACTAGCACGAGTCCCGGTGCTCCCTCGTTCTCTCTAACAGTTGTTTGACAACCGCTCTGGTATATCTAAACTCTTTTTTAGTTTAGATGTTAATTATGTAATTGTTTATATGTGTTCATATAGTTTATATATTTAAAAAATACAGGCGTTTGCGTGTTACGGTGATCGGATCCTGTTGTTATTACTACTGGTATTTTACGTTTTATTTTATGTCAATTGTTTTCGTTGTGTTGATAAATATATTAATTTTGATTAATATAGTAAATGGATTAATTAGATTAATCTGGTATCTATGTTTTATATAAAATGTACTTTTATCCGGTTTTTGTTAACATTCAAAATTATAACCGGAGACCCGAATTCCACTGGTAAGACCTAACATGACTTTTGTTGACCTGTGAGTTCACGCCCTAATCAATCTAAAATTAGTTTCCAACTGTTTCTACAAGCTCACTAGGCTCGTTTTCAGCCATCTGCCACCACCAATATTTGTTGTCCGGCAGCCGAAGCTCCCCTCTGCCACCACAACCCCGATGTTGGTTCACAAAGTCATTCAAAAGATCATCATCTTCTTTGATCTAGACATGCATATAAAGATTAGAGGTTAAGAAACGCTAACTAGTAGAAAAATCCAATAATAACACAAGATCCTTACCTTGGTCACCCGAAATTGCGATTGTTGGGCTAACCACACTAGAAACAGTCACCAGCCGACCTACTTGGGAGGTTATAACCGCCGCTCCCGCACGACGAACCCTAGCCGGGAACCATGACTGTCGCAACTTGGTTCTCATTGTTTATGACCATTTAGGACCTCAACGACCATGGATTAGTCGTTAGACGAGAAAGAGAAAGAAGATTGCGGCCAAACTTGCTCCGCCGACTTGGAGCCGCCATGACCCGTCCTAAGTTCAGCCGTGAAACCATCACCGGAAATCAGCTGCCTTCCAAGGGTCTTGAACTCTCACTTTATGTGTGTGCGGTTGTCTTGTTCCAAATGAAGAGAGAAGACAAGGATAAATAGTTTAGATACCCAAGAAATATAGAACCACTACACCCAGTGTCAATCCCATATCGCGCTTTCTAAATACGTTAAACTCTTAATATTTCATTTCTCGTTGACAATAATTTTTTTATGACTGAAATAATTAATATGCCTCATAAACCAATCTCGAAATGTTTAACCTGTTAAATTTAACTTAGTCTAGTGATTAGTCAGTTAAACACACAGTAAAAGCGTGTGTCCAACGCGTGTCACGATCACCACCTTTTCGCAACCTGAATATGGTTTCTCAACTAAACTTCTTAGTAATCATTGGCACCATTGTTCACAATTAATCAAAGTTGTTTGATCCATCTTAAATGAATAAAGGAATCGATACTGGTTAATACCACGTAACAACACCAGTTGTCAATTTCATTGTTTTACGCACCGACTCACTGTTGTTCTTCCTAACAACAATGACCAAGTATTAAGTAATACTTGCCACTCTAATCCCGCCCTAGTGACCTCTCCATCAGTCCGTCACAATCGTTGAGTCGATGAAATACGCGCAATAAGTGCCATTTGTTGTTTTCGTACACGCACCTCATGTGTAACCGTCTGCCCAGACTTCCCAACAAATATTAATGACCATATTAATATATCCTTCGCTATAACTGCTCAATCCAACACATTTATGATAACAACCGATTATTTGATGCGTTAACCGTTTAAACAACCTACATTGCCGTCAGATTACCTCTAACAACTTAGTTATACTACCTCTAACAAGAACTAGGAACTATGAATTGGACCTTAACCAGACCCCAATTACTTAATGGGCCTATCAAATCCGGTATACTAAACAACCCATTTGATTACCAAAACGGCTCGGGTGCTGCAGTATAGCACCCACCATCCCGTTTGAACCAAATGAGACTAGATAGGTGTGAATTGAAAAAATTGGTTTAAATAACCCCAAACCCTTTCCTCTCGGTCCACCGCCGTTGCTCCAATGGCGTCAACTGAATCCTCGAATCCAAACAGAGCACTCACTGATACTCGTTTTTCCGACCTCAGTCCTCCGCTTTCAGATGAGGTCCTTGATGCCCTATCCTCTTCAGGTTTTGAATTCTGCACTCCCGTTCAGGCCGCCACCATACCCTTGCTTTGCAGCTACAAGGACGTCGCCGTCGACGCCGCCACCGGTTCTGGTAAAACCCTAGCCTTTGTTGTTCCACTTGTCGAAATACTCCGCCGCACACCTTCTGTTAAACCTCACCAGGTACCTCCATTTTCTTTATCATTCACCGTTGCTTGCTGTTAATGCTGAGATATTGATCCAAGAATTCGATTCGATGTTGTAAAGAAGAAACTAAGCTCTTATCAGTTAGGAATCCAATTAACAAAATCTGAATCTCAGCTATAGCTAATGTTGTATTGTCATATTGATGGTAAAAGAGTATGCTCACTGGGAGCTTTCATATGCCCATGATTCCAACAATTATTGTTTTTATAAAAGAGTCAAGTTTCTAGCCTAAAAAGTGCTAACTAGGTGGATCATGGCTTATTACAGGTCATGGGGATCATCATATCTCCAACAAGAGAGCTATCATCACAAATATTCCATGTTGCACAGCCATTTATTTCATCGCTTCCCGATGTTAAGCCGGTGCTCCTTGTTGGAGGAACAGAAGTTAAATCAGACATGAAGAAGATAGAAGATGAAGGGGCTAATCTGCTAATAGGCACACCTGGTAGACTACATGACATAATGGATCGCATGGATATCTTGGATTTTCGTAACCTCGAGGTACTTATCTCAAGTCCTATTATTTTTTAGACTTTAGATTATAGTTTTCTTTTCGAAAAGCTAATCCGAATACAAATTTCTGGCTTTACAGATTTTGATTTTGGACGAAGCTGATAGACTACTGGATATGGGATTCCAGAAGCAGATAAATTCTATAATTTCTTGTTTACCAAAGCTACGTAGGACTGGTCTTTTTTCAGCCACTCAAACTGATGCTGTTGAAGAACTAGCAAAAGCAGGATTAAGGAATCCTGTTAGGGTTGAAGTCCGGGCAGAGACCAAATCATTAGGATGTTCTTCTTCATCAGAACACACAACGTCCTCTAAAACACCTTCAGGTCTTCATATTGAGGCATGTATGCACCCAGAGTTTCATATTTTAGAAATATTTTAATATGATTATTTCCAACTAAAGTTTCTGTAATGTTGTAAATTGCAGTTTATCACATGTGAAGCAGATAAAAAATCATCACAGCTAGTGGATTTCTTCATTAAGAACAAGTCTAAAAAGATGATAGTGTGAGTTTTTTTTCCGTCTGCTTTTGGTTAAAAACTATTCATTAAAATAAACGGTAATTATGAAATGATTTTCTGTGTGCAGCTACTTCATGACTTGTGCTTGTGTGGACTATTGGGGAGTTGTACTGCCACGTCTTGCTGCTCTAAAAGGACTGGCTATAATTTCTCTTCATGGGAAGATGAAGCAGGTTAGACATTGAATCTTAGTGTGAAGATTTATAACAAGTTAGTCTTTAAAAAAGGAAATCTTTGCTATTTTTTAAATCATAACACTTCATCTTATCTTTTCTAGTCAGCAAGGGAGAAAGCTTTAGCATCATTTACATCTCTGTCAGATGGCATCCTTCTATGCACTGATGTAGCAGCACGCGGACTTGACATTCCAGGCGTCGATTGCATAGTGCAGGTCAAACTAGCAAAATCATTTCAATCAATTGACTAATTTTTGCTTTAAGCATAAAAATTTAGGATTTTGGCATTATACATAGAAACATAGGATTTTGGCTTTACCACATATTACTGATATTTTATATGTTGGTTGCAGTATGATCCACCTCAAGATCCTAATGTGTTCATTCATAGAGTTGGCCGGACTGCTAGATTAGGACGACAAGGAAGTGCCATTGTTTTCCTTTTACCAAAGGTTTTGAGTTTACTTCTTGTTCATCCATTTTACTATAGGTGGCAGGATGGGCGGCAGTTGTGGTTAAAGTGGGTCATTTTTCATATGCAACGAAATGTGCCTGCTTGGGTTGGGTTGGGTTGGATTGAGCCTTAATATTCAGTTTCTAAAAGTTTATAGATAAATGATGTGTCAGCGGTCAGCCTTCCCCAAGGGGACATCCTGGTGGTGTTCAAATCCTGCATGGTGCAGGTTATGGTGGTTTTACCTAGAAAATCTAGGAGTTGTTGCTAAGAACTGTGTTCGCCATGGTTACAAAAACAATAGTAGGGGTTGGTTGGGATTACTTGTTTTAACAGTGCTTATCTGCATAACAAGTAGGTACCATCTGAACTATCTGCATCTTATAATTTCATAAGCAGATACACAGTTTAAAAAGCAATCTCAAACATGCTCTTCTTAAATCAATAATGTATATCTTTGAATTAAGATTATTTTCAAGGTTGTATTCATTGTAAGTAAATTTTGGGTGACTATTAACTCAATTGACTTGTCCCTATAGGTTTTAGTTACATTTTTGGTCTCTTTTAGCTATTTTTTAGTTGACCTGTATGTGATAAAACATATCCCATATCGATCCAATTGTGTTAGTAAATGACTTGAAATTCTCATCTCTACTTTTTACATTTGTTGGCTTCTTGTAGGAGGAAGCGTATGTAAATTTTTTGCGTATTAAAAGGATTCCAATAGAAGAGAGTATGTGCTCTGAAGAGGCACTTGATGTGGTTCCTCATGTAAGTATCACCTCTGAAATCTTAAAACGATACAGTCCAGCCTTCTATCTGTGTCAGAACTTTATAGAAAGACTTTTTTACCCTCATTGTTGAAAACAAGATTATCGTGCACAGATACGTGCTGCTGCACAGAAAGACCGTGATATCATGGAAAAAGGACTTAGAGCATTTGTCTCTTACATCCGTGCTTATAAAGAGCATCACTGCAATTTCATTCTCAGGTTATATTTGATTCCAATATGCTCCATCATTTGTGTGATACATGTTCTTTTTTAGTATGATTTTTTTAGCCATTTTTAAATAATCAGATGGAAAGATCTAGAGATTGGGAAATTAGGCATGGGATACGGCTTATTACAACTACCTTCTATGTCAGAAGTAAAGCAAAACTCACTTTCAACCGATGGTTTTACTGCTGTTGAAGATTTAAAACTGGAGGAGATCAAGTTCAAGTAAGTTCATTTTTATCACTCTTCTACTATCTGCCAATTGGAAAGTAGTTCTAGTATTAAAAGTTCATATTGCTACTTAGTTTGATTCTATTTTATAATGAGGGACTTTGTGTTAATAGTAGTTAACCTCCAAAAAATTTGATAGAAGAAACTTACTCTTGAATATACAATAAAGGTAAGCTGACATGGTTACCTGGAAAAAAATGATTACTTAGCGATTAAGATCTTTTTTCCTTTTTACACAGAGCGGAAGCAAAACAAAAAATAATAATCTTTGAGATTCTAATTGGTATGTTATTGAATGAAAAAGATCAAAAACCAATACATCAAGCTCCCTTCCTATAGGGAAATTGTAAATTTGGCAGGTATTGCCAAATCTCGGAAATTAGAATTGAAAGTCTAGAAATGAAATCAAAGGACTAAATAAACATGTAACAAAAGGCAATCCCTGATTCATGTATTTTTACCATCAGAACGCAATAAATTAAAATTTATTAATTTGGGGGAAAACTACCAACACCCGAATCAGGGCATCCGATGATGGAATTTGGGTCTAAGAGCTGGGCAAACCACTTAGGGCTGCTTGTCTAAGCGCCCAGCCTCATGTTGAGATTTTTTCATCCATATCTTACATCCTCATAACTCTAAAGTAAGTGAAAGCTATGCTTGTTTTAAGTTGAGCCTTTTTCTAACCTGCTTGCCCCAGTCTGGTTGGTCCAAAATATGAATTTGATACCTCTTGAATCAGCTCCATACCACCTTTTAACATGACACCTAGAAACTATTTAACTCCCTAAGATTATTTCAAAATATTCTTTTCGAAAGACGGGGCATTATATGGCTGAAAATTAAAGGGATATTGGATATTAGCAGTTGGCATCGTCTAAAATGTGTCTGTAATAACTTAAAAGGTAATATTCTTATTTCAATTGTTCAGGGATAAAAATAGAGAGAAACAAAGAAAGAAAAATATCCAAGTGAAGAAAGACGTGAAGCAGCTAGAAGCTAAAACTCACAAGGCTAAAGATAAAGCGAAGAACACTGTTACTGTCTTGAAGAAGAGAACAGCCAAGCAAAGACGAGCTGTACAATCAGCCGAGGATGATGAAGAACTAACTAGAGAATATCGCCTTTTAAAAAAACTAAAAAAAGGTACCATTAATGAAAGCGAATATGCAAAATTAACCGGAACTGAGGATTTGCTTTGAGACTATGCTTGACAAATTTTGTGGAGAATATGCAAAAACTATGCTTGACAAAATTAATACATTAGCACTTAGAGATATGATGCTGTTTTGAGGTGGTATCCGAATAAGTCTTTGATGAATGTCTGTGTATTGCTGTCATTCCTAATTTTTTGATAGAAGTAGTTAGTGTAGAGGTATGTAATATTTGGTGCTTGTTTGAAAAGAATGAAGGTGAACCATTCTCTATTCGCGGCTCTTTGAGTTGCTTAATTTGATAAACTCACCCATTAACATCAAGAGCATAGTTGAAGCAACGTGTTGATTGGCGTTTTGTTGAATCCTTCCTTTGTCTTGTCTTAGTCATTTTGTTGCATGCAATGTGTTAATGTATATGTTTGTTAGTTGAGGTATTCATTTTGTACTTTGTCAATAGTTTAGAGATTGTTGCTGTAAATACCAACTAACCAATTGGAAGTTAGTTCAAAATTGTACATATAAGCCGTTGGTGCGTGATAAGAGTCATGTAGATTGACTCAATTCTGTTATTCATATGGATTTAAATCCAAAAAAACCGAATCCAACCTGTAAAGAACCGAAAACCGAAATCCCTTAAACCGAATCCGAATGGATTTGAGAATTGTAAAAATCGAAGTTTGGTATTGGATTTGGTTTTAGCCAAAATCCGATCCAAATCGATCCATGCACATCCCTAGTGATGACCTTGCTGCTCCTGCCAATTTTCGACCTATTAGCCTCATTAATTCTTTGAATAAAGTGGTCTCTAAGGTTCTTATGCTCACACTGAAGCCGCTAGTGGGTAGTTTAATTTATGAAGAACAAACGACTTTTCTGGAAGGGAGAAATATTCTTGACGGTCCACTTATTCTAAATGAGATTATTGCTTGGTTACGTAAGTCTAAAGGGGAAGGCTTCTTTTTCAAAATTGACATAGAGAAGGAATATGATTCACTAAATTGGGGATTTCTAGATGATGTGTTGGGTTTAATGGATTTCCAATGGATTAAAGGACTTTTGTTGCCAGGAAAGGCTTCTGTTCTTGTGAATGGATGCCTAACTGTTGAGTTTTAATGTTTTAGAGGCCTCCGACAAGGGGATCCTCTCTCCTCGTTTCTATTCCTCCTCGTTATAAACGCCTTATCCGTTGTTATGAGGAAATCAGATTCACTAGGAGTGTTTCATTGGATTAGACTCCATTCGAGCACTTGGGCTTGAAGATAGGGGCTAATATGAATCAACTTCGAAGTTGGAGACATGTGATTGAGGTTTTTGAGAGACGGTTATTGAGTTGGAAAGCTACGTCGTTGTTTATGGGTGGTAGGGTGGTACTAATTCGATCTGTCCTAAATGGATTACCGTTGTATTACATTTCTCTTTACAGGCCTCCTAACAATGTGATTAATGAGCTTGACAAGATTCGAAGGAAATTCCTATGGGGAGGAAACAGTGATCGGTCAAAAATGTCATGGGTTGCATGGGAGAGAGTCATTCTTCCAAGGGATCAAAGGGGGTTGGGCTTGGGCAACTAAAAAGCGACTAATATGGCTGGGCTGGCTAAATGGTGGTGGCACTATAAAGTGGAAAAGGAAGGAATTTGAAGGAAGACGGTTGGGGCAATTCACTCTCATGGGAGATCTTGGGGTGTTGTGCCGGTTAGTCTAACAACTAACAGGTGTTAGAAAAATATTGATAAGATCTAAAAAGATTGCGAGAATGTGGGGTTCCCATCATATCATATTATTTCTGGGGTCTTAGGAAGTGGAAAGGAGAGTCGCTTTTGGGTTGATTGTTGGGTGGGGGAGGAACCTTTGGCGTTGAAGTTTCCATTATTATTTGATCAAACCTTAACGAAATCTTCTTTAGTTTTCGAATGTTGTGTTTTCAAGAATGGGTCATATACGTGGCGTTGGAGGTGGCGGAGGCTTCCAATAGTAGAGGAGGAGAAAAGAGAGCTTGAGGAGCTGCAGTCTTTGGTCTTGTGGGTGGAACTAGGGACGACCGAAGATCAATGGAAATGGGAAGTGTCAACTAGATGGTTCGATTGACACAAAGGAGCTAAAGAGATGCATGTATCGACAAATGAACCAAGTGCCATTCTACAATTTTCAAGTAGCATAAATGGATCCCCCCAAAAGCAAATATATTAATGTGGAGGCTAGAGATGGGGAGGGTTCGGTTAAGGCAAAATTGACGACCGGAGGATATCTATACAAGACACAATATGTAGACAATGTGGTGTAGAAGAGGAAACAATGCAACATTTGTTTTTGGGTTGTAGGGTGGCTGCTACAGCATGGAGGAGGTTTTTGATATGGAGCAAGTTGAAAATTCAAAATGCTACTAGAGTTGGCCGAGGTGACTAATGCAACAAAGATGGAAAATAAGGTCTCTAGTGGAATGATAATGGTGATTGCTTGGTGCATTTGGCGTGATAGAAATAACTTGATCTTTAAAGGAAAATCAACTAGTGATGAGAAGGTAATGGAAGACGCAAAAGCATTGGGATTTCTATGGATATCAAGAAGAATGAAAAAAAAAGCGAATCAATTGGGCTCAATGGTGTACCTTTGATGTTGGTTAATAGGTTTCTTTTAGTGGTTACTGGAAGTACTCATACCTAGAATGTTTTGAGGTTTCCCGGATTTGTGTTGTTTTTTGATTTTTCTCAGGGTTTAAGCTTCTTACTAGCCATTTTAATAATACTTTCTTATCGTTAAAAAAAAGCTAGTGATCTCTACAGAATTACCCAGAATACTAACGAAACCCTAAGGTATTTGGTTGGGAATCCTTGGAAATCCCGAATCTCAACGTGGCCACTACAGTCCAGGCCTTCAAGATGGGCTTGAGGAGGGATTCAACATTTTACGAAGATCTCGTAATGAATCCCTGCCAAAGACTAGACGAAGTTAGGAACCGAGCTATAAGGTTCATAAGGATTGAGGAAGCTAAGAAGATCCAAAAGAGAGTCGAACTCCCTCAACCTATGAGCATCCCGACCGAAAATCGAAATCCTCATCCCTAAGATTACATAGATCTAAGCCTTACACTAAACCTGATAATCACAAGGTTAACAATGTAGGTGGGGATATGATGAGGAAGAAAAGTATCCTAATATAACATATTGTTTTTCTGTTGATGTTTCAGGTTTGATGTACGCAATGCAGGGTCTTAGATATAAAGCCAGGTGGCCCAAGAAGAACGAGAGATCCTCAGGCTGGAAAGACACATCCAAATGGTGTGCTTATCATGAGGACTTTGGGCATGTCGTTGAAGATTGCACTACACTCAAAATGGATATCAACTATCTTCTACGTAAAGGATACTTGAAGGAACTTTTGGGCAAAAGAAGGGATAAATCCCGAGATACAGATCAACATGCCAACAGGATCCCGGATCGTGCAACATTTCCACCCCCAGATGTCAAGGTAACTAATTTTATATCTGGTGGATTTGACATATGTGGGACTTCTTATTTAACAACAAAGAGACATGCTAAGGAGTCAAAGGCAGAGAAACGAAGATAGGCAAGTCATGAGATATTCATGAATATCTCATGAGTAGTATTTATTTAATTAAGTATCTTCTGGTCTTCATAATATTCCACTAATATAATGAAGTCTTGATTCTTGTAGCGATCTTCAATCAAAGTAATGTCCATAAGAGAAGCTTGATCTTTTCCCGAGCTTCTAGGACTGTTTAGCTACAACTTCATTTTGATATTAGGCAGTGTGTTCAGATGCTTCTAAACCATTTTCTAACTTATATAATGGTTCATGACAACCATGATCCGGTGTGTGTTTCATACTATTGATTTATTGTATTTTCGTGATTTCATATATTCCCATTCGAGTTTTATTATCTATCAGTTCATCTATATCCTTTTGACTTTCAATCTCCTTTCACTTCAGCATGCCTGCTCACTTCAATGGTCGTCGCTCTGGCAACTCTGGATGCAAGATGAGTGCCCAAATAGCCAAGCAAATGGCTAAGGTTATCCCTGACATGATGGTCCAGATTCAACAGAACCTCAACGTTAACCAGGGAAACCAAGTGTTGTTAATCCTCCCGTATGCACCTTCAAGCATTTCAACTCCGACACCCCCACTTCTAAGTACAATGGGTCTGATCTACTCTAGTGGTTTGAGAGTATGGAGAATAGTTCTCTCAACAACGACTACCCTGAAGATCTGAAAATGTGTTATGCTACAAGTGTTTTTTTCAGGAAAGAGCACTCAGGTGGTGGAACAGTGAGAAGCGTACTCGGGTATGGATACTACGTTGTCTTACCTTCGGATAAGGTCAAGGATCTCATGACTCATGAATTCCGTCACACCCCGGCCCGCCAACCGCACCTTGCAAGGTGCGGGGGAGAAAATGTGACATGTTGGTATTAGAGCCCAAGGTTCCAGCAAATTAGGTGACTCCTAGAGCCTCTAAGCTTGAACCTATAAGGACTCTAAGGCTAAGCACGGTACTAAGTCTAGGACATAGGATGACATCTCTGTGCTAGGGAGTAATTGAGGTTCAGTGTCAGGTCGGTAGTAGTTTCAGCCTTGCAATATGACATTCCTACCCACAGGTGCATTAAGACTCAGTGAACCCTAGCAGGCATATGAAAGCCGATAGTCCCTCCGATGTTAACTGTCAACCTCGGTGAAAGCTTGTGTGTTAGGAAGATATCAACGATTAGTGTAAGGTCGTTAGTAAGTTCCAGCTTTGCAAACTTCCATTCCTACCCACAGGTACACTAAGACTTGGTGAATCATAGTAGGCCAACATTCGTTGAATGTCCCTCTGTGTGTGTGTGCATGGTGTAATAGGACACATCGTCCTTAGTGTGAGTTAGGGTAACGGTACCCACGGCATGCATGGGATATTTGAAATTTTGACTTCTGTAGTGACTTCCATTTGGGCAGGTTATCTGAAGAAATGGTGTTTGGGCGCAGCAAATAGTCCTCCTCACGATCCGAAAGCAAAGGGAAGAAGAAGGAAGCAGGACCAAGCCGTCAGGTCATCCCTCTAAGCCCAGATTCATCCGGTTATGTGGTATCGCTGTAAAGATTTATCCGAAACACTCCGCAGCATGAGGATCAGACCCTTGACATTTCGTGACCGTCGCGGAAGCGTGTTGGAGCACGCATGACTCTCCGACCGATTCCGAATATACATTTGACGCAGGAGGAGATCGACGTCGGATTTGAGGTAGCAGCGTCAACACCGCTCGTGGACTTAGAAGATGATGATGAGGAGCCTGAGGAGCAGGTGGAAGAGGTTGAGCTTCAACAAGAGTATCTGGAGCCCCAACAGTCCGGTAACCATCTGGTTATCGAGCTTTTAGCTAGCCACTTCGTGAGCTATCACTCACAACACCACGAGCATCAAGTTTTCGCATCCTCCGCTTATGCGCCTTCGAGCCACGTTACTTGAGTGAACGACGGACCCAGCTGAGTCCGAAACCATGGTGGAAATACCAATTGTCATTGTAGCCACAACATCCGTTGTTCCAGGGCAGCCAGTTCCACCCCTATATCCTCCTTTTGCTCATGACCCACGTGATCCCTATGTGACAACCCACCTATAGGCCTAGTAGAGAAGCTCTGTTTCTGACTGGTACTCATACCCCTCACTTCAGAGATCCTACAATGTTCACACGCCTATTTATCCACATCCTATGGATCCTTACTATGCTCATCCACCTCCTCCTCCTCCACCATATATGATGCCTTCGTATCCCTATGTTCCCTACGCCCCCTTATGCTGAGCCTCACCGTTCCTCGTTCTCTGGACCTGGATTTCCATTTCCCTATTCACCTTAGAAGACCGCAAGACCCAGCTCACCGGACGTAGCAACATTAGTAGAGCAGAACCGCACGCTGGCTAGGGAGGATGCCAAGGTGAAAAAGAGAGAGAAGAGCATGGAGAAGATACTATAAAAGGCTCCCACTGCCATAGGCAAAACAACTCAGATGGGTTTCAGTATGGGCAAGAAGAAGCGTCACTGAGGATGAGATGGTTACAGTTGTTGGTGGAGATCAGGTGTTGTGGATGGTTGCGGTGGTTCTCTTCGTTACTGTGTTTTGTTTTGTTGTATGAGTTGATGTATTGTGGTACTTTCAGACTTATGTTGTGTTTTGTAAAGATGTATTTCTCATGGGATTTGTTTGTACTTTGTATGATGTTCTTGTATTCGTAATTTGATGAGATGTTTTTGTAGTGCCTTTGTGTCGAATTAGATGTTAGGTCCTTTGTCAAACTCTTGTGTAAGAATCTTGTAATAAGGAATGCATGATGTACCAATAGTGTTATTATGGTTTCCACTTGTATATCGTTATGAATTAGATTGCACTTAGTACATGTAGCTTGATGAAGCTAGGACTTAGGTGTTTCCTAATGTGTAGGATTTGTCTAGAACTTCGTGTATATCTATTTCATGCTAGTTATGAATTTGTTATGTTTTGTGCACCCTATTGTCAGGATAGGTCCGAAGGCTTCCTTCGTGAAATCCTATTACTTGGTTAGGCCGTAACTATGCTGCGTAGGTCCATATTGTTAAGGGTGGAAATCGAAACGAATGCTCCTAACCCTGTTGAAATATTCCTTAGTAAGTTGATATTACGACCTGTCTATTCGAACCTGAGTATTTGATTCTAACTGAGCTTTTCACTATTACTTTCAGTTGATGCCGAAGGCAGGTGTTCACCACAGGAAAGGGCGTAAAAACACGTCAGATTTTTTATGATCCCCACAATGATACTGATGCTCAGAAGAACACCGATGAACGAAGTAATGATAGCGATGAAAACTCTCTTTTCATTGTGGACAACCCTCTCACTTCCGAACAAAAATGTGTGAAGGAACAAGAGGAGAGATTTCCGAAGATGATAACCGACGGGATTACAACAGCATTCCCAAATTTGGTTTCTCATGAGAAAAGGCTGGGCAAGAGTCAGGTGGAACCCGAAAAGCAAGACCAATTATCCGCTGAAAAGTCCGAGTCAAGCCACCACCGGATATCTAAGACGCGAAAGCAAAAGTGTCACACCCCAAAAATCCCACGCGCGACAACGCGTCGCAGGGAGCGTGACAAACCAGGATCGAACACATTAGCCATACGAACAGTCTATATGCAATGTAAATGTCAAACCAAAGTAAATGCATTTTGAAATGCGGAAGCGTAAATGATAAAAGTTGTAGTAAATGCTAAAGCGCCAAAACATGCGCAAACCAAAAGATAATTAGTTTGAAAAGTATTATTGTCTAATATGCATGCAAGGTAATCATAAATCCAAAGGTGGTGCATCATAGCTCGTGACAGTCAATCCAGTTTAGCGACCTGAGAAATAACATGCTAAAGTGTCAACACAAAGGTTGGTGAGTTCACAGGTTTAATTAGTTCATCAGTTTAATAGTTCAGTAAAATCCAGATAATATATCAATAGCTAGCTAGGCTATTTTCAAGAAATCAGTGCACGTTCGACTAGTTAAACTAGCTATCTAGTTACTGAAGCTCGACAAGTTCAATTGTGCCTCGTTAAGACTAAGAAGTTTATAACACCCATTCGATATCCAATCGTGCCAGAGCGACTGACCCGGGTGGGGCTGTCAAACCCAGTAGATCTACTAAATAAGTTCCCGCTGATGTCACATTGACAGTAACTATAAAGTGAGGGCTTTATCATAAGTGTGCCACTATCATTCAGGTGATATATATCTAACAGTTCAAGTGTTTGCATGTTAATCTCCCCCAACAGGATTAAAATAGGTAAAAGGGGCCGTGAAACTCACCTTAGGTTGCACAACAAAATTCCAGATAAACAGTTAGTTCAAGTAGCAAGAACGAGTCTTGTGAAGCAATCAATCACCTAACGAGCATAAACGTATAAGTGTGTGTTCTATAGGTTATTAAGTCTAACGTAAACGACAAAAACGAATGATCGTGAAGTCCGGAACAAGTCGAGGATGGCACTTGTGCCAAATCCGAGCGATTATCGAAATAATGCGAGAAAATACAATATATATCATTAATATATATTTTCTAAGTTCAAGGATTTCAAAAATAAATATATATATATATAATATATATTTAACTAAATGTGCAAGTGACGTTAATAACGAATTTGCGATGACAATGTATATATATATATATATATAGGTTTTCATAAAATATTTTGACTATTTCAATAACACTCCAATAATATATGTTTATATATTAATCTACTCAAGATTTATATATATTTTACCTTTTTGTAAAACTAGATTTTTTATATCAATATTTATATATATATATAGATGTTGGAAATATATATTTTAATTTAAAACACATTTTACAACTTAAAATATGTTTTACGAGGGTTTAATGGTTCCAAATATGTTTCCACGGGGCTAGGATATGAGAAGGAACAATTTTGGTACAAGATCTAGTAAGCACATGCTCAAAACAACAGAAAACAACCAAAAAATAAAATTATGGAGGTCACCGGGTTCGAACCCGTGACCTCCCGAACCAACAGTGAGTTTTAACCACCAAGCCAGCGGCCCAATCTGTTAGATTCTCAAGCGGAATCCATTTTGTGTACAGACAGAGCCCAGAAAATCAGTTCACGAAAATAAGGAATAAAACAAAATGGTGAGGCCGGGACTCGAACCCGCGCCTCCAGCGAACCAAACCAAGGACCGAACCGCTAAGCCAGATTGGCGTCTGGTTAATGTACAGAACATTAAATATATAGGTTATACCCGTCAGTCCTCATCTTCTTCATGAAGAACTCCGGTGATCGGAACCCTAGTTCCGGTCGCCGGAAAATCACGTAACTCAAACAAAACGCATAAAAATGTGCGAAAATCAAAGGCAATCGTTTACCTCAAAGTGTGGATGCGAGATTATGGGTTTTAGTCACCGAAACCGTGTCCCGAAGTTCGGACAGTCACGCTGCGCTTTGCTCCGAATCGAAAATTGACGAATCCTGTTTGATCAGTGACGAAGGGCGAACTCAGTGGATGCAAAATGGGAGTAGATGGTGCAGCGATCGGCCGGCATTTTGAAGTTTACGGTGGGGCTTGGTGTGTTCTTGGTTTGCGACGGTCGAGAGAGAGTGGGAGAGATTGTGGAAGCTTTGTGAGTGTCTCTCAATGATTTGACGATCATATACAGACCGGTTGGAATGGTATATTGAAACGGTCGAACTTGATTGCCGGAATTAATTGGCTGGAGTGATGGTCATCGCGAAACAGTCCGCGACTTTGATTAGTGTCGTAAATGACATTAAATCAAGTAAGGGTAAATGTCATACTTAGTCCCTCAAGGTTTTTGTTAATTAAAATATGTTTGATAAATTACAATATAAGCCCTCGAAGTTTTATAAGCACCTAACGGCTCTAACGAAGTTAACAGAAAATGTTTTTAATAACGATTACATGAGGAACACCAAAATACATCAATCGTATAACGTTTATAGACAATAGGAATCTCGTTTTACTAAATAAATTATGGAATATAACTCCACAATTATTCAAAGTCACATAAAATCATACCTTATATAATTAAAGCACATAATTTATGACTAATGGCTTGTAATTAAAATCCTTTAAAACCATAGCATAGAGATTTAAAACTCATAACTTATATATTTAAGTCACATATAACTATATAAATAACTTGTAATTTGTAGAATCTGGATATCTCCGACAATCGGATAGAAGCTCTAGGACGGATTGAAGAGGATATTAGACTACAGGGATGGTGAATGATGTAGGAGTGATTTCTTCCCTGAACCTACACAAATAGCAAACCGTTGTTCTTGGAGCGCAGGACAGGGTGTCCTGCGACCAAGCTCCGGCGTGAGAATCAGTATTGGTTCCGATGAGAATAAGAGAAGGATGTAGAAGGTTAGGGTTGTAAAAACTTGTGTATTTACCTGGTGATTGATGAGTATTTATACTCATCAATCCTTGTCTTACCCTGAATTGTGCGTCCTCCACCGAAAGGTACGATCCACGCTGACGTGGCCGTCCTTGTGTCCCCTCAGTGGAGGCCGTTAGTGGCCGTAACAACGTTGTAGGAATGTTTCTGACATTGTCGTGTGAGCGTTGGTCTGTTGTGCGAACTTCGGTGGGTCGAGTATCGACTGGCCGAAGTGCCGCAATCTTTGTCGAGTACTTCGGCCTTTGTCATTGGCCGAAGGCGTGTACTTGTACATAAGTCAGGATGTCATGTCCTTGCCGGAGTATGACCTTCGTGGTATAGCTTCGGCAGGTGACATGGATGGGTGTTGCTGCTGCGTGGTCGACCCTCGTATGGTGATTGGGGGTGCGACCTCTGCGTGGCCGAAGTTAGCTTCGACCGTGGTGTGTGGTCGACCCTATTCAGGTCGAACCTCGTGTGTTGTATTGTTTGCTGAACATACACACGTCATCAGCCCCCCAGTCCGATGTATGATGGTCTCGACTTCGTCATCGGACTAAAGTTGCGTGTCGACTGGCCAAATCCTGGCGCCGAAAGCTGTGTGGGCCGCCTATTGGGCTTTGATGGGCCTGCTTGGGCGAAAAGGTGAGTGGGCGACAGCTGTAGGGTTTACGTGTCGGGCCGTCGACGATTGATGGGACGGGGGTAACTGAAAGGTTGCCCCAGTCCTATAAATGCTGGTCGACGGTTTCATTTTATCCTTTACACCTTTCAATTTTATCTCGATCTCATTCTTCTCTCTGCGTTTCTACTTCGGTATAGCGCTATCAAATCAAGTTTGCTTGTCTCGCTGCTGTGTTCATCGGGATCATCTGCAAGATTATTTTGCTAGCGCCGTTTGTACTGGTACGTATATCTTCTGTTTACGATTTATCTTGTTTAAGTACCATGGCCAAGAAAGGGGGTAAAGGGGAGGCGCCTGAGTCGTCAAGACGTGGCATTAGGGATTTTCGTTCGACGTTAACGACGAATACGTTAAAAGCGCACTGCGAAACGTACGGTATATCTCGGAAACTCGGCCCGGTGTTGCCGACGGCAACGCAATCGATAAAGGATGCCCCTAACGGCAAGATAGGGTTATATACCAAGCACTTTAGCGCCGGGATGCTTCGGCTGCCTCTGACGAAGTTCTTTCGGGATGTAGTTAAGTATAACCGTGTGCACATAGGGCAATTGCATCCGAATGCGGTTCTCCGGGTTACGCACTTCGAGATTTGTTGCAGGATTGTGGATGCCGAACCTTCTATTGGAGAGTTTCACGCTTTCTACCGATTGACGCATCAGGGCGATTGGTTCTGCTTCGAGCAGCGGGCTGTAACATACGAGGATGGGACTTTTAGCCCTCGATATCTGACGAAGCTGCCGACTAATTTGAAAGATTTCAAAGATAAGTTTTTCTTTGTTGCTGAAGAAGTATTGGGTTTGGAAGATATCCCGTGGAAGCCAACGAAGTATAAGAAGAGGACTCTTGAAGAGCTGCCCTTCGACGAAGATATAGTGACGAAGCTCGTTGCGCTACAGGTGCCGTTGGTACAATACCCTGAGAGGGTCCTGATTCTTACTGGGTTGAGCCGAAACTGGCTATCTTTGACTCGAAAGCCTGCCCTCTTTCTTAACGGCCGGGGTATGCCCTGTTTGTAATTTGTTACATGTATGTCATTTCGACTTTATGTTATCTTCTTAACGTATTTGTTTGCCCTTGCAGTGATGGATTTGCTGGAATTTATTAATTTGGAAGATGATGAAGAGGTGATACAGGGTCAGGTGCCCTTGGATGAAAATGAGCCGACCCCTGTGGATGCTGGGTCGAAGCATCGGTATGAGGATTTTACTGTGAAGGTGGGTGAAACTACGGTGTCTGGCAAGGATGTTGGTGGGGCGACGAACAAGCTTGTTAACATGGAGGAGGATAGGTCGAAAGAGAGGGCTGCCAAGAAGGGTAAGGGTGACGACCGTAAACGCAAAGCCGAGGGCGGTGAAGATAAGGGGGTGAAGAGATCTAGGTTGAAGCATGCTGCGTCTCGTAGCAAGGATTCTGCTTCGGCCACCGAGTCTGCTGGCGGCGAGTCGCCTTTCAAATTGGTTGACGAAGATGTCATATCTCCGGAGGCACAGAGGTTGTCTCCAACTGCCGAGATAAACGTGGGGGGTGATACCTCAAGTGGAAAGGCGAAGGTTACCCTCGACCCGGCCACTGCTATTGTAAGTGTTTCAGCCAAGCCTCTTTCATCGATTATGTCTGACGAAGCATTTGATGATTTCGTCCGTCGTATGCAGGAGAATCCCATTTTGAGGGCGAGAGGTGGCTTTACAGCTGGTGGTTTGGGGAAGCTGTCCCAGATGAAAAAGGACCTTGGTCGAGGCAACATGTCGACTGAGAAGCCAACTACCGAAGCGTCGGATGCAGAGCCCGTGACCGAAATGGATGACACCACTCGGGGCCACATCTTTTATCCCAACTGGGGATTGAAAAATGAGTCAAAATTCGACTCTGTGGAGCTATGCCGGGAGTTTGCCCGCTTGTCCATACCTCCGGGCGAGGTGGCGGAACTCGAGCTAGATGACCACGCCGAAGCTCGCCGAAAGGCGTATGTGAAATTGACCATGGCTTATGCTTCGGGGGTTAATATGATCAGCCGGAATGCTCGCCTGGAATCTAGCCTTGTGAAGGCGAAGGCTCGGTCCGAGGAGCGTCGTCAGGGACTGCGTGAAGCTAGGGATAAACTTGCTGAGTATGAGGGTCAGATTCGGACCTTGACCGCTGAGGGTGAGAAGGCAGCTTCGGCCTTGGCCAGGGTCGGCGAGGTTGAAAGGGAGGTGGAAAATTTGCAGAAGGAGAAAGCCGATGCCCTGGCGTCTCATGCTGAGACGTCCAGATTACTTGAAGAGGCTCGTCTTGCCATTACTGACCTTCAGAAGGGTCGGCAGGACGATGCTACTGCCAAAGCTGGGCTGGAGGCCGAAGTGGCGAAGCTTAAAGAAGATAAGGAGAGGGTCTCCAATTTGTATGCCGGTGAGCGTGAACTCGCCAAGCAGCGTGGTGATGATCGCCAATGGCTGATTGAGGAAGGTTTTAACTGGGTGATGGCCCGGCTTGCTAAGAGCAAGGAGTATCGGCTGCCTTTGGGCAAGTTTCAGAATGCCGTGGCTGCCCGGGCGGGGCACTTGGGTTTTTTGGAGGGTTACGAGCTGGGACAGCAGGGTAAGCCGAAGGAGGAAGGAAAGAGATACAACCCGGAGTCGGGCAAGCTTCTTAAGAGAACTGCCGAGGCTTACTCCGCTGTTCATTATCCTTACTTCGATGATCTGGCCCTGTGTACCAACAAAACACTGGAGGACCTAAGGCGTGTAATGCCAGACCAACATTTACCTCCTGACGCCGAAGGTACCTCGGAGCCTCAAACCGAAGGCGGGCCTACAAGCATTACTAGTAGAAATATGTCGTTGTAGGTAGCCGTTTGTATCTTTTCTTTTGGCGTGAAAACGCATGTATTGTAATGGACTTCGGTCCCTTTGTATTAATGGAAATAATTTTGAAATACATTGTGTACTTTATTTATTGCATGTGTTTGTAATGTTGTATAATTTCCTATGGTAGAAATATTGGGGTTGGCCTTCGGCCCCCCGAATGTGTATATGTGTATGACTAATGCTCGTCAGCTTTAGCATTTTACATAATTGTTTCAATTGTTTGGACCGTGTCCTTGTTTCGGCACACGTGCCTTTGTATTTAAATATTTATTTTGCGCAATATAACCTAGGTTCGACCATAATATTTATAGTCTATGTGGTCCGGTTCGGTCAGAAGGCCTGTATATCGAGGCCGTTGTGAGCACACCGGTCG
Source organism: Deinandra increscens subsp. villosa (assembly GCA_039602395.1). Taxonomy (NCBI): domain Eukaryota; kingdom Viridiplantae; phylum Streptophyta; class Magnoliopsida; order Asterales; family Asteraceae; genus Deinandra; species Deinandra increscens. The sequence continues at coordinate 33,575,350 of JBCNJP010000007.1, read as the reverse complement.
ACCACTTTATTGAGTTGTGAGAAATGAACAAATTAATGTTTTTCTGTGTAACCCGGTTCGGATAACCTTCTTACGAATTTCGGCGCCGAAGCGCTTAGGGCAGGGTTTGTGTTGGCCCTGCCTTCTTTGTCTATTTGTAATGTCTTAAAAGAAAAGTATAAAATGACGAAGATGATATGGTTATCATTTCATTAAAAATGGGACTTATCAAACGCCCAACGATTACAACTTGATATCATGGAAATTTGTGTTTACATGTAGCATTTCTTCAGTTGCATAGCATTCCAGTGCCTAGGGACTGGCTTTCCTTCCAAAGTGGCTAACTTGTATGAGCCTTTTTCATGAGCCTCGAGTATCTGGTATGGGCCTTCCCAGTTAGGTCCCAGTTTGCCTTGGTTCGCCTGCCGACTGGCTTCGTTGTTTCGGAAGACGTAGTCTCCTGGCCGATAGGTCACACTTCGAACTCGTTGGTTGTAATAACCTTCCATCTGTTTCTTGTATCGAGCTTCGCTGATAGCTGCCAGGTCTCGGCGTTCCTGCGTGAGGGCCAAGTTGACTAGTAGCTCTGAGTCATTGGTGTGCTCCGATACGTTCTCGATTCGGTAAGTGGGCATCCCTATTTCGGCCGGTATGACAGCTTCGGATCCGAAGGTGAGACTGTATGGGGTATGGCCGTGGCTCGTTCTTTCGGTTGTCCGAAGTGCCCAGATGACACTTGGCAGTTCGTTCAGCCACCCTTTGCCGTGTTCACCAAGCCTTGCCTTGATACCTGTGACGATGGAGCGGTTGGTGCGTTCGACCTGGCCATTGGCTTGAGGGTGAGCTACGGATGTGAATACTTGAGTTATATGTAACTCTTGGCACCATGACCTGAATGGGTTGTCAGCGAACTGTTTGCCGTTGTCTGAGATGATCTTCCCTGGGAGACCGTATCGGCAGACGATTTGTTCCCAGACGAAGTTCACTACTTGTTTCCCAGTGATCGTGGCTACGGCTTTAACTTCGATCCATTTTGTGAAATAATCGATCGCGACGATGAGGAACTTGATTCGGCCAGGAGCCTCAGGGAACGGGCCGACAATGTCAATGCCCCATTTGTAAAAGGGCCATGGTGATGTTACCGGTATCATGTTATGCTTCGGCACCCGCTGTACACTGGCGTGCATCTGACATCCTCGGCATTTGCGTATTTCGTTTTCGGTGTCAGTATACATGGTTGGCCAGTAATAGCCCATATTCATCATTCGGGTAACCAGCGACCGAGGGCCTGAATGTGTGCCGCAGATACCTTCATGCAACTCAGTCATGACATATATTCCCTCCTCAGTCGTCAAGCAGCGCAACAGGGGCTGGAGATACGACTTCTTGTAAAGTTTGTCGTTATGAATGGTGTACTGAGCGGCTTGTGCTTTTAACTTTGCGGCTTCGAAGGTTGACTCCGGCACTGTGCCATGCTTTAGGAAGTCAAAGATCGGTTTTATCCAACTGTTGCTGATGTCGGTTTCGGCCGTGAAGACTTCTTCTATTTGATCTGTCCGACTGTGTATGACTTCGACGGGAACCTGCTTCGTCAGGTGGGCATATGCCAAGGAGGCTAGTTTGCTCAAGGCATCTGCCTTCTTGTTTTGGCTTCTTGGTATCTGACAGATCTGAAATTCGTCGAAATGGGAAATTAATTCCTTGACTTTGTCAGCATACCTTTGCATGGTTTCTCCCTTGACTTCGAATTCTCCCGTGGTTTGATTGGACACCAGCAGGGAGTCGACCTTGACTGATAGCTTCTTGACGCCCATTTTCTTTGCTAGGCGTAGGCCTGCAAGGAGAGCTTCATATTCGGCTTCATTGTTGGTGTTCGGAAAGTTCAGTCTGATAGCATATGTGACTTCGACTCCTTGAGGATCGATTAGAACGAGGCCTGCGCCTGACCCTTCACTATTTTTTGCGCCGTCAGTGTAGAGGGTCCAAGCGTCGGCACTGGATATCGGCCCCGGGACCTGTGAATGGAAGGCAGTGTTAGTCATATGCTCGTTATGATCGTTTGCCGAAAGGCGGATCGAGCTTGTGTGGTAAAGGTACCTTAGGCTCAGCTCGCACCGTGCCGAGCTGGCTGTCTGTTAGCTGCTCTGGACTGTCAAGGACCTGTAATTCAGAGACAAAGTTAGCCGAGTGTCGACTTTATTTGTGAAAGGCATGCGTGAATGCAAGATTCTAGGTAGAAACCTGTAGTTCAGAGACGAAGTCTGCTAACACTTGGCCTTTGATGGCTGTTCGAGGCTTGAAGTGAATATCGTATTCACCCAGCTCGATGGCCCATTTGATGAAACGGCCGGAGTGTTCAGGTCTCTGAATGACTTCCTTTAGAGGAAAGTTGGTTAGAACTGTGATCTTGTAGGCCTGAAAGTATCGGCGTAGTCTCCTCGCGGTGTGTAACAACGTTAGCAAGAGTTTCTCTAACTTTGTGTACCTTGTTTCGGCATCTTTCATAGCTCGGCTGATGAAGTAGATTGGGACTTGGGTGTCTCCTCTTTCGGCGCAGAGTACCGAGCTGATGGCGTTGTTGCCTACCGAGAGATAGAGGATCACCTCTTCGCCTGTATCTGGTGCCGTTACTGGGGTTAGCCGGGATAGGGCTTGTTTTAGTTCTTCGAAGGCTAGGTCGGCTTCTTCACTCCATAAGAATTTTTTTGTCTCGGTGAATTGTTTCAGTGTTTTAAAGAATGGCATGGACTTCTCCGCGGATTTGGAGATGAACCTATGTAAGGCTGCCAGCCGACCATTTAGCCTTTGCAATTCTTCCAGCGACTGGGGAGGTTTCATCTGTCTGATGGCCTGTACCTTGTCGGGGTTGGCGATGATGTCTTTGCCTACAACAATATGACCCAAAAACTTTCCCTGCTTCATGCCGAAGGAGCATTTCGCGGGGTTAAGCTTCATGTTAACCTCTCTTAATCGCCCGAAGGTTTCTTCTATGTCTCTGAGCATGTCTGCTTCGGTGTGACTCTTTATGACCAAGTCGTCGACATATGCTTCCATGTTTCGACCGATTTGAGGTTCAAAAACTTGATCGATGAGTCGCTGATAAGTGGCTCCGGCATTCTTCAGACCGAAGGGCATTTTGCGATAGCAGTAGATGCCTTTGTCAGTATGAAAGGCTGTTTTTTCTTCGTCAGCTTTAGCCATTTTAATTTGGTGATAACCTTTGTAAGCATCGAGAAAGCATTTGAACGTGTAGCCCGATAGAGCATCCACTTTAGCATCGATGGATGGGAGGGGGTAGCAATCTTTAGGGCAAGCGTTGTTTAGGCTTGTGAAATCCACGCACATGCGCCAAGATCCATCTTTTTTGGCTACCATGACTGGGTTCGCCACCCAGGTTGCCCACTGCAGGGGCTTCAGGATTCCTGCCTTCACCAATTGAGTTACTTCGTTACAGACTGCCTGACTTCGGTCCCGAGCCATACCCCTTTTGCCTTGTCGGATTGGAAATTGTTTGGGGTCCACCTTGAGCACATGTTCGGTAATCTTTCGTGGTACGCCGGTCATGTCGGCTGGCGTCCATGCAAAGATGTCAGTGTTGTTCCTCATTAGGTTGTATAGTTTTTCTCTTGTGTGGTTTGAGACATCTGCGCCGATGGTGATCAACTGGTCGGGGTACTCTTCATTGATTCTCCACTGATTATGCGATAACTCGTCGGACACATCGGCAGTTAAGTCACATTCGACCTGCATTGACTGTATTGAGGCGACTCCTGTTTCTGTTGGGAATTTCATTAAGCTGTGGGCTGTGGAGACAACACAGCCGAACTTGTATATAGCTGGCCGACCGAAGAGGATATTGTACTTCGACGGTCGATCGACTACCAGGAAGTTTACGCGCTCGGTTCGCTCGTGGGCGTTGTCGGATAGCTTGACTGAGAGTGCTACCTCGCCTGTTGGGATGACAACTTCGCCGCCGAAGCCCATTAATGTGGTTTTTGAAGGCCGAAGCTGCTGTTGGACGCTGGACGCGAGCTTTGTGAAGCAATGTTTGTACATGATATCTGAGGCACTGCCGCCGTCAATGTACACTCGGTGAATATGGTGACCTCCCACTTCGGCTCTTATGACCATCGGACTGAGGGTCGGTGCAGCGGTGTTCAGAGCCGGAAACGAGATGACTTGATTTGCCCACGCTTCTCTTCGCAATCTTGGTTTCTTTGCCTTCGAACTCTGTGTCATGTGAACTACGGGGAGGTCTGCCTTCTTGTCTTTCTTCTGTTTCTGCTCTTTGATTTCCTTCATCAGATGCGCTAGCTGCCCCGTCTTTACGGCTTGTGCGATTTCTTTTTTTAACTGATGGCAGTCGTCCGTATCATGACCTCTGTCCAGGTGGAAGTCGCAGTATTTGGACATGTTCCGATTGGTGGTGTTGGGGCCCATATTTCTGGGCTTGCTGAACTGTCGGCTGGCGTCTTCCGTTTGGAGGATTTCTTTAGGAGTTTTTGTTAGGCTGGGGTAGTCTTTTCTTTCATTGCTTCTGGGACCCGATGCCGATGGTCGGTCGTAGGGTGTGAAACCTGAATGCCGCCTGTCATCCCTTTGATTTCGGTCGCCACCTTGTTGCCAAGGGCGACGACTGTCTCGCTGATTCTGATTTCGGCCACCTTGTCTAGGTTGACTTGCCGAAGATCGGTCTCGGGCCTGGGCTGCTTCTTCCCCTCGTATGAAAGCTTCGGTACGGTCGAAGGCTTCCTGAATTGTGAGGGGTACCCGGGCGCTCATCTCCCTCAGCAGTTGTCTTGTTCTTATGCCATGTATGAAGGCTGAAATTCGTTGCCTCTCATCGGTATGACCGATGTTCAGGGACTCCGACTTGTATCTTTCCAGGAAGGTACGCAATGACTCCTGATCACCTTGCCTTATGTTGTGCAGCTCAATTGGGTCTTTTGTGCATTTCCGCTGTTGGCCGAAGTGGTCTGCAAAGAGCTGCCGAAGCTGGTCGTAGCTATCGATAGATTTATTAGGCAGTGAATTGAACCATACCCTTGCCGGCCCTGTGAGCGTTTGGACAAACATTTTGCACCAGGTGGGCACTGACCACTGTAAAATGCTACAGGCCGATTTAAAGGCATGCAAATGATCGTCTGGGTCGGTGCTACCGTCGTAAGTTTTTACGACTGTCGGCAGTTTCGCCTTCGGTGGGCACGGGGCGCGCTCCACTCTTTTCGTGAATTTGCTCTCCTCGTCAGGTATGTATGGCTTGGAGTAATCGTCTACAGCGGTGGTTTCGTCGACAGTTGTCGGGACCGATGCGTTTTGGTTACCAAGAATCAGCTGTGGCGCAGGGCCTGTGCTTGTGGTAGTTTCTGCCGCGGAAGCCGAAGGTGGTAAGGAGGATGGTAATGGCAAACTCACTGGAAATGGTGTGTAGTAGGGCATTTGGTAACCCTGCGGCCCGTAGGGGCCCATGAACTGTTGGGGAAAGTATTGTTGGCCTTGGAACATTGGGAAATATGGCGGCTGTTGCTGGAAGAGCATTGGCTGTTGTGAGCCTTGCGCCTGGGTTGAGGTTGGCGACGGCGTTGGCCGCTGTGTCGCATCGATAGACACTCGGGTGCTGTCTGTCGCTATGGCCTTCAATGCGGTTCCGCCGGAGCCTGTAGTGAACGTTGGAATCGGGGTGTGCATATGGTCGTCCGTTGGGTCATCGTAGTCCAAGCGAATGCACACGCCCTTCAAGCGTTCCGCGGCCACGTGGTCTTGCATGAGCTGCCGGAGGTGTAGGAAATTACGGCTCACGACCTCCGGCGTCAGCTGTAGGACCCCGGAAGCGCCGCCGTCCGCGGCGTCTTCAATGACATGTCGTCCGCCGGGTGATAGCGGTTGCTCCTCCGTCTCCAACGCCGGACCGTCGTTGTTTCTTGTGTTTTCTTCAGATTCATTCATGGCTGATGAATGAAGGACCGTGTGATGGCGCCAATGTAGAATCTGGATATCTCCGACAATCGGATAGAAGCTCTAGGACGGATTGAAGAGGATATTAGACTACAGAGATGGTGAATGATGTAGGAGTGATTTCTTCCCTGAACCTACACAAATAGCAAACCGTTGTTCTTGGAGCGCAGGACAGGGTGTCCTGCGACCAAGCTCCGGCGTGAGAATCAGTATTGGTTCCGATGAGAATAAGAGAAGGATGTAGAAGGTTAGGGTTGTAAAAAACTTGCGTATTTACCTGGTGATTGATGAGTATTTATACTCATCAATCCTTGTCTTACCCTGAATTGTGCGTCCTCCACCGAAAGGTACGATCCACGCTGACGTGGCCGTCCTTGTGTCCCCTCAGTGGAGGCCGTTAGTGGCCGTAACAACGTTGTAGGAATGTTTCTGACATTGTCGTGTGAGCGTTGGTCTGTTGTGCGAACTTCGGTGGGTCGAGTATCGACTGGCCGAAGTGCCGCAATCTTTGTCGAGTACTTCGGCCTTTGTCATTGGCCGAAGGCGTGTACTTGTTCATAAGTCAGGATGTCATGTCCTTGCCGGAGTATGACCTTCGTGGTATAGCTTCGGCAGGTGACATGGATGGGTGTTGCTGCTGCGTGGTCGACCCTCGTATGGTGATTGGGGGTGCGACCTCTGCGTGGCCGAAGTTAGCTTCGACCGTGGTGTGTGGTCGACCCTATTCAGGTCGAACCTCGTGTGTTGTATTGTTTGCTGAACATACACACGTCATCATAATTAAAACCCTTTAATTACATAAAATCATAAATCTCATAAAATCATATTATATACATAAGTATTTAATCCACATAAAATCATAGAATTTCAATCGTTTAAACTTTCGGTGTATGCTCGTATAGTGATAATTACACAAAACCCTAATTGCTAAAGTCAACGCAGATAAGCACATAAATGTTAACATAACATTTAATACAGTTTACGTTCAGTTAATGTCAGAAAGTGACCTGAAAAGTCGGATTGTCACAAAAAGCCAGAGAAGATTGAGTCCTCAGCCAGTTCAAGGAGCGAAGCTAGGAAGCATTGTGATTGTGATATGTATTCTGATAGCTCAGAGGATACAAATATGAGCAGGGAAAAGAAGGAAAAGAGGAGGGCCTACGAAAGAGGATGTACCTACAAAACATACATGGCAAGTAGGCCTGGACTTTTTAGGGGGATAAGAGTGCCGAAGAAGCACTTAACTGTTTAGATGAAGTTGAAGTGCACTATATATCAGTGAGTGTGCTAAGCGGGATAAGATTAAGTTCGCATCTCAATCGTTCAAGGGTTCATCCAGCTCTGACTTGGTGGAAGATGGAGCTGAGTATAAGAGAGGCAAAACTAAATCTTATCGGATGGGGTGGAGAAAGATTCGCAAATTGGTATTGGGGAAATTCCTCCTTCAAAATGAGTCTAAGCTGGAAAACGAGTTTGTTCACTTGGAAAAGAAAGGACCCGACTACATGACCTACATCAACCGATTAGTCGGAATCTGCAAAGGTACGGTGGTTCATATATGGTCTGAGTACTGTAATTAGGGCTTATGCGAGAGCTTTAAGGCCACTCACTTTGAAATCCACCATGAACTTGACTGGTACACTATGTGATGAATGGATCAGACAGTCTCGAAAGAGAGCTGAATCCTCTGGCCACAAGAGGAGATCTGATGAGAGGAAGCACGACCGCGATCGTGGCGAGAAACTCAGAGATAAAGATGGGCGGAGTAGGGATTCCAAGGGTGTTAGGAATCTACGACTCGTTTAGGTCAAAAGTTAAATTTTTGACTTTTAATATAAAATCTCACTATATATATATATATATATATATATATATTGATTTATCAAATATTATTACGACGAATAATCGAATAAGGAAACTGTGAATTTCAAAAGTTTTTATACGAGTCAAGTATTCCAAACCAATGATCCAATTACAATAAATTCAGATAAATATATAAAACACAACCATAGGGTGTTTAGATATTTACCTTGACGAGATCGAGATGAGACAATCTGAATCGACAAACGGATCCGCTAGAAATCCTTTGATCACACGTTCAAACAACTTTGAACAATCCGAACCGATCATACTCGAGCTAGTAAAAGCACCAATCGAGAACCCGCGATGCGACAACGGTCGCGCGGGTCACGGGATGGGATGTAACTTTTGCGTTTTACCCGGTTGAGAAATCCGACCTGTTTTGAAATTTTATGATTTACCGATTTGTAAATTATTGAGAACCGGAAGAATTTTTGGGTATTTATGTGACAACCCGTATTTTCCAGGTATACATTAATATTATAATTACGTGCAATTAACTGTGATTCTATGTGCATTAGGCTTAATTTGTCTAAATTAGATGACTTTACGTGCAAACATAGACAACCTAGGTCCGATAACATTTACCCGTAATGGAAATAAACCAAAGTTCCGCAACTATTCAAGATGGAACTTCAATAATAAGAAATTCATAAACATTGTTTTATGAAATCTAAATATAAAATGAATATTTTATATTTTTCTAAACTATTACGTTGTGTCCAATGTATTTCAAACGGAACGTTTATCCAAACGACAATTCAATATTAGTTTTATTCCTAAAACTATTTCTATTTCCAACCATATTTTACTTTCATCAAAAACAAAACATTGTCGCCAAAACATTCAAACACGAAACGCTTACGTCGAGCGAAACATTAAATTCTAAATTTTAGTTCATCATTGTGCATAATCCCATGACAAACAATCAAGACTTGTGACATTCTCATTCATTCAAATTAAACACGACGCTTAATCATTTTAGTGATTATATATATATATATATATATCATTCGTTCTCGAGCCAAAAACCGACTTTGTAACCGTTTATCATTTTGACTCAAACGAAGTGTCGTTGGACTCGTTGAATCAAACCGGACGCAACCTGACCCGACTGGAGACCCGATTCGACCCACAGAGCCTAATGGTTCGAGCCCACGGCTCACCCTTTCTTTTTCTTCTCTTCAGCCGACCCGAGTTCGACCCCCGTCCCTTCTCTTTTTCCCTTTTCTTTTTCCGGTTCTTTCTTCCCTCTCTCCCGTTCGGTTCTAACCGAAATCCTCAACCATGTCCCTAACCAAACTAACCAATCCTCCTAAACACTTGTTGGATCCAATTCCATATGAGCACATGTTTAAGTCCTTTTGTCATCTTGATATTAAACCAACTTGTCTCAATTAGTATTAACAAACACAAGACCCATTGGTTAATCGCTTCCCCTAGCCACCTTGGTGATTCCTTGTTCCCTCCTCCTCTTTGGCCGGTCCCAACCTCACCCAAAAACACACCCTTTTGTTCATTTTCAAACCCACTAACACAAGAGAGCTCACTTGATTCAAGCTTTGCTCAACCACCTCTCTTCTTTCTTCTTGTTCTCGGTTCAAACCACCACCGAGCCACCTCCATTTCTCGGCTCATTTGAACCGAACCCAAGCCCTCACTAGACCACCTTTTATAACCCTTAACCATCTCATTTCACACTTAACCCATTCAAGAACAAAGACACACTTTCTCTCATCTCTCTCTTTGCTCTCGGTCACCAGGAGAACCGCCACCACCACCACCTTTCACCATCAACCACCACTCAATCTAAGTTCTTGAACCTTTCTTTGATCAAGGTAAAACATCTCTAACATCTATTCCATCATTTTTCTTCCATTTCTTTCTTGATTTCTTTCATAACCAACCTTTTCTAACCTCTTGTTTTCTTGTCAAAACCCTTGATGATTCTTTCATCCTTTCATCATCATCGTCCAAATCAAAGATCAAGGGTGGGTTAGGAGCTAAACTTGTAAGCTTATTCAACAACCCATCAAGTCCTTTACCAATCCGGTTTAAATTTAAGTGCAAAACCTCTTTCTTTTCTTAACTTATTCCATGATTTATTCAAATAATGTCACAAATTCATGTTCATGATTAAGTCTTGGTTGTGTTGTTAGATGATTACTAGCAAACTTGTATGTTAGTAGCATTATGTTCTTTGATGGAAAACTATAATAATGTTTGAACCAATTTATTTATAAAAATATGAACATAACATGAACATTTATGTTAAAAGTTTCATATAAAGGGTGACAAAGTTTATAAATCATGACATAACCTAAGTTTTAAATGAACTTGTGTGTTTGATTTGGTGGAAACACATAAACAAAATGTTTGGAAATCGGATTTCATGGAAAATATATGTTTTGTAAAAACTGACCAGAGATGACACACATTCTGCGTGTCATAAAACTGTTGTCACTTTGGAAAATATACATTTTTACAATCTTGAAAACACTTATAGTTTTGACTCCAAAACTGAAACCAAACCTATCTTAGGATGATTTTGAGTCCATAAAAGTGTTGATTAAAGATTTAACCATGAAACTTCAAAGAAATGTAAACTTGGGAGTTTTATGACAAAAAAAATCGTTTATATTTTTTTATGAAAAACTAAGTGTAGACCTTGTGGCAAACATATGACAACTTAGGACTTGTGATATATGATTAGGGCTGCCAAAAGTGTTTTTCAAACATACAAAATGACTTGAGAAGTTAAACACTTGAAAACGGAACGATTAAATACCGTAATCACGACTTTTCGGCGAAAAATACAACTTATTTTTGAATAAGATTTGGATCTGGTCCAGAACATGAAACATGCTTATTTTGACATATAAAAATGTTTTATAAAGTTCAAAATTGGAAACATGTTTTATAAGCAAACCGGACATAAAAAAACTGTAACTTTCGGTAACTCGAAAACGTCGAATTTTGCAAGTTAAACTTCCACCAATTCAATTGGCAACTTAGAACCCTAAAACACATTAAAACAAGTCTACTAACAAATCCTAAGTGTTAAGGAAACTTAAAACGTCATAAAACGAGTCAAATCGGTCAAACCGGTGAAACCGGCTAACTACCGGACGAAGCGACACTTAAGTTTACCAAAATGTAACTTCATATATTTTTGGAAACATTTCCTCATACTAATGGATATATTTTCAAGTGTCAAAATTCATTTCGTAAAACGCGACATATACCGTGTATTGATGCGCGGTATAATACGCGCGTTCGAACATTAATAAATGAAAGATTTTATTTATTAATCAAAAGGGTTCAAAAGCTTACAAATATTTAATAAATTAAATATTTATAACTTTCCTAACGTTTAATGAAAAATAACCCATATTATTTAATATTTATTTATACAAACGTGAAAATCTAATTATTATTTATTTATTCAAATAAATAATAAATTCCATCAACTTCAATATTATTTATTAGCCGATAAATAATATCCTAGGATTTCCATCACTATCATCGGGTAATAACAGTCGAGACTTAACCTTGAACATTGAGTGACGTATTCACTAACTCAAGATAGCCAAACCCTAATACGTCATAACATTTCCTTGTAGACGTTTGCTAGGCTAAGTTTAACCAATCATATATGTCATCCATCTTCAAACAAGTGAGCTTTCACGACCCCTTTTTCATTTCTGTTTTCTAACTAGGGGGAGATGTAACAACTGCAACTTCCCAAGTTAACTCCGTTAACTTCTTCCGTTAGTTCCATTAGCAAACCCGTAACCCGTTATATAAATGTTTATGAAAATATATTATTAATTAATTTAGTAATTAAATTATGACTTTATGTGTTTCTTGAAAATTTGCGTTTCGTGAGAAACCGAGCTTTGTACGCGATTTAAGTTTTACGCGTGTACACGATAATGAAACTTTTTCCGACTAAATAATTCATGTTAAAAAGTTATAAATGCTTGGAAACATTTCTAGTGTTTTATTTTACAAGTTTTAAGTTTAAAACCCATTTATTAGTTGTTTTGGGGTTTATGTGCATAAAATGGTAATGGAGGGACCAATTGTGTCATTCACTTAAACTTAAAAATCTGCCCAAGACTCCCTCTCCTCCCCCACTTTCACGCATTCCTTCCTCTTCCTCCTCCTCTCTTACGGCTTAACACACACACACACACACACATAAACTCTTGAAATTTCTTGAAATCAATCATCAAACAAGCAAGGATATGAGTTTCTAAGCTTGCTTAAGCTTCAAAAAGACTAGGAGAAGCTCTCATTTCATCTCATCTTCAACAAATCAGCCATCCTCATCTTCATCTTGTAAGCCCTAGATTCTAAAATCCGAAATTTGTTGGTTGCATGTGTGTTTACTAGTGTTTGGGTGCTAAATGAAGTGTTGTTATGCTCATGATTTATGTTTTAGGTTAGATTATGTAAACCTTAGTTTTGGGTCAGATTTAAAGTGGGTTTTGAATCTGGAAATTGGCCCCCAAAATGTGCTCCATGTGTTCTTGAGGTTGGGTAGGTGTTTGGTTATGAGATTTGGGTGTAATGTGCTCGTATGCTAGTTCCTATGTTGGGATTTTGTTATGACTTTGGTATGTTTATGTTTAAGACTGAAAATTTATGTTAAATGGTTGATTGTGATGTTAAAAATCTGTACATGAGGATTGGATGACCAAATTGGTACTCAAAACTTTGAAACCAACATAGTTGCAAAATCCCGTTTTTGGACAGATTCTGTCCAGTTTTTGGGTCAACTTGCAGAGGTCATAACTTGCTCAATTTTTATCTAAATCAGTTGATTCTTTTTCCGTAGTAAAGTTTCATGTCTTATCTTTATCTGGGCTACTCGCACGTTTTCTAAAACCTCCGTTTGGTTATCCAAAACACTGCTGCAAGTTAGGTGTGCAGGGCTGTGTTTTTCTGTGAAAAGTAGACTTTACATTTTGGTCGGGCATGAAAACCTTGATATAATAAGGGGTTTGTTAAATGAAAATGGGGTTTATATATTAAAAGTAAGATATGGAAGGTTTGGTACCTAAACTTTAAGTTTTGAATGAGTTATGCAAATTTTAAACCTACTTTGACTATTTTGCAAAAAGCTGAAAATTTCCAACTTCCGATGCGCATAACTTTCTCGTTACTTAACTTTTTAAGTTGATTCTTTTTGCAACATTACGTAAATGTTGAGTAGTTCATGCCTGCAAAATTTTAGAACCTAACTCCAAGTATGGAGCAAATTAGGCATGCCACCAAATGGTGTGTCAAAGACAATAATGTTGATTTTTGCCAACTCCCAACACGCATAACTTTCTCATTTCTTAACCTTTTTACTTGATTCTTTTTGCAACAAGTCCTAATTGATATGTAGTATATACCTGTAAAAATTTAAGGATTTAATTCCAAGTATTATGGATTTTAGCTATGTCACTAGTTAAATGCTTAAAGTTTGACTTTTTGGCAAAACTTTGACTTGAATTGCAATTTCTTGATTTTCTCCCAAATTGGGACTTGTATGTGCATTTTGTGGCTTGTATGATTGTATGAAACATGTTTAGGTGTTTATGTGCTATTTTCGTCCTAGCAACATCTACTAATTTGATTAGGCCATATTTTACCCGAATAGGTTAATTTTGACCAACCGGTGGAACCAAGTGCTGAGTACCAGTGCACCCTCAGGTGAGTTCACTCTCTATATTGTTATGTCCAGTTAGGGACGATAATGCGCAGGTGGTTGCACTGGGTAAGGATGGTAACCCAAACGGTAAGGTATTTCTTACTAAGTAAATTTCCGACATAAATATCATATGCTACACTGAATTGAACTTATTTATTACAAAGTCCTTACATTCGAGCCGTTAATATATAGTAGCGAGGTAATGTTGAGTAGTACTACCGAGGATTGACACCCCCGCTCAGCGGTGCACGGGATGCACCCTCCCGACTGGCGGTCGGACTGAGATCAATGTTAGCCTACCCACTGTGATCCGTCAAGACACGGGAAGGCAAATTCATAGGTACCCCCTATCAAAACATTGTCAGCTTAGGTTACGAACAATTCAGGTGTACATAACTATAGGCTAGCTACCTACGATATGGAATTTACTAGTCTTATGATATTGATTGTGTTTTACCTGTCTTTATTCATAAACATTAGGTCTACTTGTGACGGGTAGACCGATTTAGTGAACTCACCAGCCTTGGCTGACACTTGATTGTTGAATGCTTTTCAGGTTGCTTGGAGGATCATGGATGGCATGGGCGTTGGCAATACTTACCTTTTGTAAAACCCTTTTGGAAATTGTATTTCAGATATTTTAGTAATCACTTTTACTAAACAACAACCTTGTAAACTTTTAATGCTTCCGCTGATTTTGTGAAATGTAAACTCTGATTTGTTAAATGTAATACTTGACTGGTTTACCCTTTAACTATGGCTTGGTTGTAACTAAAGACTTGGATCCTGGTCTGGATCACACCCCACACGGTTGTACTCCGTTAGTGGAAATTGGGGGTGTGACAGGAGAATTCAATGAATGCCTTTCAAATTTCACTTTGTCTGATATTATGATAACTGTAAGACGTAATGATTGCATGTTCTTTTCATTTCCCCAATCTGTGTATTCATGTTGACTCATGTTATATGCCTATGTCCCACTATTAATTGGATTCAATTAGTTCATTCGAAACGATAGCTTGTGAGTAGATCTACATGGGTTGATTACCCTGCCCTGACTTGGTCGCTCCAGTCATGACTCCCTGGTTATAGTTGAGGGGTACATTTTTTATTCTAGTCATTCGGTGTTCTTGGGGAAGAACATCAGGAGTGAGTAAACAATTAGTTTTGAATTCAAGGTTCATGTTTGATCTTTACAACAACAGTGTCAAACAAACTAATATCATGACAGGCCAAACATTTTCAAACATATTTTCAACAGTTCAGTGTCATTAAACCTGTGAAAATCACCAATAATTCTGTTGACTCTTTTTATATTCTTGAATTCTCAGGTGATTAAAGACTGCAACTCTATGTTTTTCTGTTCTGATCCTGCTTGTCATATCATGGTTTGCCTGCCGTGTGTTCATGCATTTCATTTTGGAGATTTAGACGCATTACGCCTTAGGGTAGTTATGTTTATAAATCTCATGACTATGTCTTTTGGAAAACTTATCATGTAACCACTACTTTATTTTCGCTGCCACGGTTTTAGATGTTTAAATAAATGTTTGAAACTTATATTTTCAAAAGAAAAGAATTAATTAAATGTTCATTAGACGTCAACCATTCGTAACCATGACCATGATGCCAAATCAGTCACATGCCCACATTCAGTCATTTTCTCGGGGTGTGACAATTTATACCCTAATTATTAGATCTAAATGATTTATAATCGTTTTTTGAAATCAATACTTAACTACAATCAATTTAAATTAAATTGGATGTCTCAAATTGAAAATAATGCAACTTTCGGTTTTTACGCAATTTTGATACGCGATTTGTCGTTTACTGGGAATCTTGTGCTTGATCATTGTATATCAAATTCAATATTTTTATGAGTCTAATAATCAATTATCATGCTATAAGTCATTACACACAAGTTGAGTCATTAACCTAATGGCGATACGTACGTAAATTGACCCGAGATCGTGTTTTGTTGTTCATAATTCTATATTTGATATGCTATATTCAGTTTTATGTGCTTGGATGTGTTTCAAATGATTAGAAATGTAAAATGATAAAAACGGTGAAAACATGACTCCAATCCGATTAAAAACAATAGAGTTATAGCAAAAACGGTGACACAGACCAAAACCGACCATAAAACGCATCTTTTTAATTTAAATTATTAATTTCAAATGTTTATATATCACATTGGTACTTGTTTTTAGTGGAAATGGCCAAATGAGTCAAATGGTGGTGGAATTGGGACCTAAACCCTTGATTTAGATGGTCAAAACTTTATTTTCTAGCAAAAGTCAACGAAAGTCAAGGAGTTGGCCCTGGGGATCGCACCGCGTATCGCGCTACCGGGCTAGGTTTGCGTCTCGATATGTGCTGGTTTCAGCAGCTGGCCAGATCGCATTTTCCACCTATTTATTCATTTTAAACTCGTTTTCCACCATTTTTAGAAACCCTAAACTCATATTCAGCCGCCATAAACCCTAGAAAATCATTACCCATCCATTTCTTGAAGAGTAAGAGCTTTTTTGGGGTTTACAAGCTTGAATATGTGTCGGTTTCATCACTTTTGGTACGTTTTCATAATCTATGCTTCCATCTTCTTATTTTCTTGCCATGATATGTTAAAAAGGCATGATTTTTATGTGGATTCTAGACTAGATCTTGATTACACATGTTCCTTAGTGCTAGATCTTGTAATCAATTGATGAAAGTTGGGATCTTTATTAATTTTTATCAACTTTTATGAAGATTCTTGATTGAACTTGTTAGATCTTGGCTAGGTTTGATAACAACTGTTTTTTTATACATGTTTCTTCACTAGAATATGATGTTGTTGATGGATCTAGGTGTAGTTGTCATAAGATGCCATTTTGTGAAATTATTAATTTAATTATTAATTATTTTTTTATTTAATTAATTATTTATTTATTTAATTCCTCCATCTCGTTTAGTCGCCAAGTTTGTCTTCGGGTCAAACCATTTCGTGGCATCATTCTTTCCAATTGTGTCTCCATATCAGGTGAGTATTCATAGCCCCTCGTTATTGTGAACGCTTTGGGGGTGCAACATGTACCATATTCAAAACTCATGCTTGATATACTTTTATCAGAAACTACATGTGAACTCTATGTGCTATGTGTGTTCTTTTATGTTAAATTTGTGTGGATTATTGTTGTGAACAATTGAACGATATGAACAATGGAACGATTGAACAAACTCGTATGACATTAACCGTAAAAGGTCGGGGTTACGATAATAGATCTATTGGCTTGACAAACCCACTTGGCCTGCCTCCCGTGTGGCGCCTTGTGATTGAAAGCCTTAATGTCAGGGTTGGATCGTACACTCTTATTTGCTCTATTTCATATCAAGTTTATTATGCTCGATTACACTTAACTCATAGATCGCAAGATTTACAATTAGTATGTACGCTAAACCTATGTTTACTCACCAATTATTCATAGCTGACCTTTATTTTGTACATATTGCAGGCTTGCTGTTGATATTGTTGACCGCGTTGATGACACTTTAGGATGTATGTGGGCTTAGTTAGACCTAAAATTATAAGTTAAACTGTGTTTTGTCATTTGATTGTAATAGATTTATTATGTATTATTCTATTGTTATGAAATGGGCTGATTAAGAATATCGCAACATGAATTAGTGTTGTGTGCATCTGGACAATCATCATGCCCCGACGTATTCCGCCGTTGGTTAGGGTGTGACAGATTCGTATCAGAACCACGGCTATAGGGATCTAGGTTATTAGAACCGGCTTGAACTAGACTTATGCCTTAGGTGTTATGCATGAGTGCCTCATGCATTGCATGGCTATATAATTTATATGTCCTATAATTGTTTCTTGATCATTGTTGTTTCATTATTGCCTTGTCGTTTAGCATACAGTTGAACACAAATCACTTCAGGCTTCCTAGCCTCCTTCCTTAGTAATGGTGCCTTACGTACCATCTAGGAAACTGATTTCTCGATTTTACAATCTCGTCAGACATGGGGCCTTAGTGATTGACATGTAGTAACTGGTAGGGTGGAAGCACCGGTAGTCGGGGTCTCTGACTATGCAAAGTGTTGCGTACAAATTAGAATTGACAGACCTGAACGCTCAAGTAGGACGCCTCGATGAGAGTGCCGAAACCTAATAGTCCAAAGCATGTCAATCACTAGGATCTTACCATGATCAGTCACGGTTGTAGTTTCCCTCTCGGGAGGGCCTTTTGTATGTTTTTAAAAAAATCATTCGATTTTGTGGTTTACGTGTTAATGTGGAAGTTTTCAATAATCTATGATCATCTGAGTTACACCACTTCACAACCACACGAGTTTTATACTCAATCATTTGAGTCTTAAATGGATTTTCAATCAAATTTCTTAATTTTTGTGTTGGCAATTTTGCTATTTTCTCTTGTGAATCTCGGTATTCTATGATTTTTCATATTCGGTCGAGTTGTGACACTCCAATTCGAGTGTCCTATATGATGTCTCTCACTCCCGTGATTGCGGACTAAATATTCACCCGGTCGTACACTTTTGTTTCATGATTGTTTCTCTCGCACTTTCTTAGCTTGAGTCGCGGCAATCGTCGGCGCAACCGCCTGGTGGGCCAGGAGATTATTTGCCAAGTGGAAGCTGCTCTCTCCCACCTAACCCAGCGAGTCCTCAAAGCTAACCCGATTAGCAGTATCACCGTTGCTTACCCCGCTTGCTATTCCAGACATCGTAAGGTGTGAACTATTTCTTTGTGCTAAGGCTTTGGGAACGCTACCCACTTTCCATGTTGACACTGCACGAATTGTTACCTCTTCGGTCATCGTGTGGGTATCTGCCACCGATCCGACCCTCCTATGAGCACCTATTACCAGCCATATCGAGTCCAGTTTCAATTGTTTTAAGTCTATGGTGTCTATGCCAACCCAAGTCTCTGTTGATCGTCGGACCACTTTTGTCACTACCATTGTTTGCTATCATCATGTCACCTCGGATCACATTCCTCTCATGTTTCCACTACTTGTAAGGGAAAACTTTGTGGCTTGTGTATTAAATAATCTATTGGCGGACTATTTTGAAGGCCTATGTGATAGAATAGGTGAAAATTAGCTGGGTTATGGTTATATTGGGTCATTGGGCCAATTTAGACATGTTTGGGCTCATTTAGAAGAAGTTTAGATAGAGTTTAGTGGGCCTTTAAGGTCTAATACGGGAATTATTGTGTTTTAGGGTTAAGGAGGATTGCTTGTTGACCAAGCATATCATCTCCTATAAATAGAACCCTATAGGATCTTGGGATGGTTGTTGATTGTGGGAAGGGTTCAAGGTGATTATCGAAATTCTCCATAGAGAATTTCGATCCTGTGTATTGCAACCAAGGTTTCTAATCAAGTGTTCTTCCAATCGGTTTGCGTGTTTCACTGTTTTCAATTGTTCTTCTTAATACTTTTCGATTATACTTGAATCACTCGATTGTTTGGATTCCGCACTCTCAATCGAGGTTAGATATCGCGTTCGGAGCGTTTTCGGGACTTACAATTGGTATCAGAGCCAAGAAACGCAAGTTTCGAGGCTCTCGCGATATCCGATTCAAGTGTTTGGCAACTAACAGTTTGAGATTTTTGTGGTGATTTTCAGCCTTTAGCACGATACGGAAGTATTTTTGCAGGTTTCAAGTCAAGACAGGAGCTTTCGA
Organism: Deinandra increscens subsp. villosa; assembly: GCA_039602395.1. Classification (NCBI taxonomy): domain Eukaryota; kingdom Viridiplantae; phylum Streptophyta; class Magnoliopsida; order Asterales; family Asteraceae; genus Deinandra; species Deinandra increscens. The sequence continues at coordinate 33,556,148 of JBCNJP010000007.1, read as the reverse complement.
GGTGCTTAATTCGTGATTTGGAGACTTCTCGACCCTGTTTCAAGACTTTTCGATTGCACTTCTGATCGAAAAGCCTTTTCTTTCGCGCTATTTCGATTGAGAAAGTCCCTTTGAGACTTTTCGATCTGCCCTAACTCAATCGAGAAGTCCCCTTTGTGACTTCTCGATCAGCCATTTTGATCGGAAAGTCCCCTTGTGACTTTTTGATCAGTCATCTGTCGATCGAAAAGTCCCCCTTGTGACTTTTCGATCAGCCCATTTCGATCGGAAAGTCCCCTTGTGACTTTTCGATCAGCCATCTGTCGATCGAAAAGTCCCCCTTGTGACTTTTCGATCAACCCATTTCGATCGGAAAGTCCCCCTGTGACTTTTCGATCAGAGCATTTCGATCGGAAAGTCCCCCTGTGACTTTTTGATCAGCTTCTCTTGTCGATCGGAAAGTCTCCACTGAGACTTTTCGATCCGCTGACACTTTTCGATCGAGAAGTCTGCTTTTCGACCGACCCCATGTCCGATCGAAAAGTACTTTTCGACCCAACCAATTTCTGACCGTATACCTCTCTTTTCGATCCAACCCTTGTCCGACCGAATACCCACTTTCCGATCGAAAACCCAGTTTTCGGTCCAAATCCTTTTTGCGGCAAAAACACTATTTCGCACTAATCACTAAAACGGATGTAACTTGGGCCTCGTTTGGAGATAGAAGCTCAAATTTTAACACGACGTTCGTGAGAACGAGCCCTAGAATTACCCTGGACTAACGTCCAGGGGAGCTCGTTTGGACCTCCAAATTCCACTCCGAAGGCCTCCGTTTTTCAGTTTTAAGCTTTTGACACTATTATTTGAATAGTGATTTTCCCGTCTTACCCGATTTTCTCTAAAGTTCCATCCAAAGAAGTTCATGGCACCCATTCTACCAGGTACCACTTCATGCACCAACAATAATGAGGCATGCCTAAACCCTAAGTGTTAGGCTATATTGAATGAATGTAAAGACTGGGAACGTAAGTTTACCAATGAGACCCTAAATCGCGAATTAATTGATAGAGACCTTAGGGAGTCCAAAGGTAAGACCAGAATATTTAGAGAGAAACTTGAGGCCATTCAGGTTGATGTTAAGAGTCTTCAAAGACAATTGAGTGATAAAAACACCTATCTTAGGCTTGCTAACGCTAAGGTAGAAGAGCTAACTAAGGAGGTAGAGGAACTAAGAACCAAACTTGACACTTCCCAATCTGCCCTTGAGAAACATCAAGTTATTCAAAAGAAAATGATGGACTCTCATCGTGCTTTATTCAAATCAGAGGAGCGACTCGAGCATGTAAAAGAAACATCTGGCCTCGGGGATGGAAATTTTCCTCCCCCATTACAACATGAATACATCAGAGTGCCCCAAACTGCCAATGAATTGTTGAAAGAGTCCCTGAATGAAGTAACCATGGTATATGGGCCTCAACCTGTACATAATAATGAAAAGACAGCCACTGAAGAAACTCAGTCAAATAACACTACTGAGTGTGCAGGTTCAAGCTCTAGTGAAGTAAAGAGAGCTGATGAAGAAAAGTTGGTTCCTTATCCAAAGATCGAGACTCCTTATTCCAAAGTTGTGGATGAGGTAAAGCGGGAGCGATTGGTGATGACTACAAGGCCCAATGGTAAGATATTCATGACAGCAAGGTCTATGTTCATTCCGATTGAAGGAGAAGAGCGACCCTCATTCACCACTAAGTTCAAAGGCTTGGGTCATGATGGTGGTTTATCATCTGACATTAAGAGTATAAGGCCCAAGATCACCATTAAGCCTCCAACTTCCGCTCCTGTCAAGATTGAAAGGCCCAAGATGACAAACAAGTCTCCAGTTTCATCAGTAGGCTCATGCAGTTGCAATTGTAGAAATGTTGCCTCGACATCAAAGAATACATGGAGCACAAGAACTGAAGCTTCAAGGAACCAGTCCACAGTCAACCCAAGATCTGCAAACGGGTCAAAGATGCAGACACAAGCAAATGGTGCTCCACCTCAGCAGCTAAGGACAAACGGTTACACGTCTGACTTCTATCTCAAGAAGCAGACTTGCTTTAATTGTGGCAATCCTGGTCACATTGCCCGAAATTGTCTTTATCGCCCCTATGAGCCATATTATCCGCACAGTCAAAGTGTTTCATCTCAGGAATCAGTTAAGTCTAAGCCAATGAAGGTGCAACCACCTAAGGCAATGAAGACTGTTTCTCCTAAGATAAAACCCTCTGATCAACATTGGGGCGATGCCAAAGAGCGGAGAAAATTTTCAAATTAAAAATATGTTTTTCCAAATTATGAAAATTTTCATAAAAAGGTGAAGAAACACATTTCAAAACAACACAAAGTTGACAAACCTAAAGTTACCCCTCCAAAGGTAACTAAAACTGTTTTGAAAAGGAAACCTGAAATGAAGAAGGTTGAAATACATAAAGTCACTACTTCAAAGGTGACTAAAACAACTTTCAAATCACCTGGAATCTGGAAACTAAAATCAAAGGCAGCTGCAACTCAAATTCCTGATGTTTCAAAGGGCATGTGTTTAAAAGAAGTAACTTTCATTGATTCATCGTGTCTACCGAGAACCACAATGGCCTGGGTACCTATGGCTAATCGATCTCCCACCTTGTGCAGGAACAGTCAAGGAGGACTTTCATTAACCTTGTTTGTTTGTGATAGTGATTGTTCCAGGCACAGGATAGGAGGCATCTCTCTACTACATGACATGAAGATTTCAATGGAGGGTATGTCTCTATGTGAGAGGTAAATCTGAAAAGATCAGCAGAAAAGGTAACATTGTCTGAATTGTTTGTTTCTTGGCTAATTTGATGTGAAGTATGGTTCTGCATAAAACAAAACCCATTTCTGAAAATTTTCAAAAGATAAACTTTGAAGGTTAGCTTGGCCAGTTTTAGTAGTTATTTAGTGATGTGTCAGTGTGTTCAAGTTAAACAAAAAAAACAAAAAAAAAATGTGGTTAGTTAAAAATCAAAAAGCAAGGGGAAGAATAGAAATGTGAAAAAAGTTGACCCCTCATTTGCAAATTATTGTGCTTTTTAATTTTTAATCTTTTGTTTGTGTGTTTGAGAAGGTGGGAAGTGAAATAAATTTCCGTTTTGGAGACGGCTGACACGCGTAAGGCGAATGTGAAAGACATGATCCATGGTGATATGCTGGTAGGCTCAGCTCTTAAATCTGAAAAGGTATGCATTACACACTTAAAGATAACGTATGGCAGTCTGTTGGGTAACAACACTTAGGTTAATTGCATTTCTATTTGACTGCATGTTTAAGTTCCCGATACACACGCTTGTCTCCAAGAGTGTGAAATTGAGCTCAAAAAGTTGGTGTCCCCTCTGCTTTGCGTGAGCAATGACCTGGGGATGCTTCACGTGTATGTAAGGCTCTCCTCTGCTTTGCGTGAGCAATGTCCTGGAGTTGTCCATACATACGTGCTTTCGGATCACCTTAAATAATATATACAAAAAAAATGCATGTATACACCCAAAAGATGCCAAAGAGCACATCACAAGAGACCCTCAAGAGTCCAAAACCCTCAGCCTTTGTCACTGATGAGAGCATTATAAAAAATGTTTCAAAATTCAGTTGACTTGTATATTATACCCAAAAATCTATGTGATCTATTCTTTCTCTTCTCAACCAAGCCTCGAGCTCAGTTTCAAACTTCTGGATCAAGTTGTGAAAATATGTGGTAGGGAATTTATGTGCTTGATAGTGTGTAATAACATGTACCTAGGATTTGTTGAAACCCACTTGCTAAATTAATGCACCTTAAAAGATAATAAAGTGACAAACACCCTGATTAAGAAAAGGGTTTGAGTTTAAAGTGGATCAGTATATTGGCAATCACCTGGACGTGTTCGAGTAACAGAAGCTAAAAAGGGTTCCTCAGTCAGATTCATACGGTTTGATCCCATAGAAACCTTCTCGTTTAGAAACTTGGTATGTTTGTTTTATTTTTATTTTTCTTTTGTGTTTTTCTTAAGTTTTTAGTGTTTATTTTTTCAACCATGGCCAGGTCAATTTAAAGGTTTTAATAAGTTTTATGGGTTTTATGCAAGAAAGTATCACCCCTCCAGAATCTCAGGGGGAGATAATGTGAAGAGTCCTCGGGTTCAGGGGAAGTATATAAAAGAAACCCGTAACCTATGGTAGGATTTTTGATAAATAATGCTAACCCGATAACCAGTCATCATTGTCTGGTTAGTGTTTGTTCCATTTTGTGCTTGACAGGTTAAATGGAAAAGACAACTCATGGACAAGAAGGTCAAGGACTCAGTTGACCAAAGCAAGAACTCTGCTGCTGATCATGTTGAAGAACCTGCCGGAAAAGGACTTACCCTATGCTTAGGGGAAGTTTGTTGGTTGCTCAAGTGTGTTTTGCGTATTTGGTGTTCACGAAATTCTCAGAGAGAATTTTGATCAAGTGTGTAGCAATCAAAGTTAATAGTAAAACTTTGATATCGCGTGAGGGATTGAATTGATCCTTACAATTGGGGAAGCTTTACTTGAAGAAAAGATGCAAAGCAGTCACAACAAGAAATTCAAGAATGCTAAGACAGAGATTTTCAAAATTTATCCTCTGAAGTCACAAGCAAGTCAAGACAATTATTACTGATTCAGCAATGACTCAATAGTTTTCAAGAAGAAGCAAGTATTTGAGAATCCTCCTCTCATTACTTGTTCATCATTTTCAGTTCAAGCTGATGCTGATAAAGAGAGAGAGCCATCAATCATCCCACATGCCGCCCAATGAAGATTCTCCAAGATAAAGAATCTTCATCAACCCATGCTCAAGCCAAGGAGAAGACTCCAAGTCTGAAGATTAAAAGTAGAAGACATTGAATATCACAAGCCAAGGGGAAGATTGTAAGGGAATAATTTGTGGCTTGTGTATTAAATCACCTATTGGCGGACTATTTTGAAGCCTATGTGATAGAATAGGTGAAAATTAGCTGGGTTATGGTTATATTGGGTCATTGGGCCAATTTAGACATGTTTGGGCTCATTTAGAAGAAGTTTAGATAGAGTTTAGTGGGCCTTTAAGGTCTAATACGGGAATTATTGTGTTTTAGGGTTAAGGAGGATTGCTTGTTGACCAAGCATATCATCTCCTATAAATAGAACCCTATAGGATCTTGGGATGGTTGTTGATTGTGGGAAGGGTTCAAGGTGATTATCGAAATTCTCCATAGAGAATTTCGATCCTGTGTATTGCAACCAAGGTTTCTAATCAAGTGTTCTTCCAATCGGTTTGCGTGTTTCACTGTTTTCAATTGTTCTTCTTAATACTTTTCGATTATACTTAAATCACTCGATTGTTTGGATTCCGCACTCTCAATCGAGGTTAGATATTGCGTTTGGACCGTTTTCGGGACTTACACTACTAGCTACTGTTAATGCTCCTATCAACGGTAATACTAACTGTGGAGCCTATGCTGGAGCTTTAAATCTGATGTTATTCGATGAATCTGATCTTTATACCTTGTAGTTGTTTAAGAATTTTTAACATTCTATGTATCCATTTCACTTATTTATGATGATGTTCTAAACCTTACTATTCTAAACCATTTATGCATCTGTGTATCCTGATCAGCATCTTCCTTTGCGAGTTTCTGAACCATTTGTTCCTTATATCATTTTATTTGTTGTGTGTACGTTAGGTGAATTCTTGTTGATGGGTTCGCGAGTTTACAGGTTGTGTGGTTACAGGATTACATGCATACCTGCAAACAATGGGCACATTAGCGGGTTACGAACCTACGGACACATGATCCTCCTATTTTGTTAAAAATCTTCAAGAAAGTTGTATTAAATGCCTTCATTTGATTTTCTACCCGTTTCAAAATTCACAAATTAACAAGTCCATATATTTACGGGATTACATGTGTATGAGTTTAGGGTTTATGGCCTCTCAAGTAGATAACCTTATACGTGTACCAATACCAAAATCTATCAGTTCGAAGTTAGATCATCATTATCATTGAGTTATGTCTGCCTTGCTACCTAACTATTTGATTATCGTGCTTCGACTTTGTTCGCTGTTAGCACCTTCAGACCCTTTTCCTTTCACCTTTGTGTACTCTCGGAGTTTCATTTCAGTTATCATTAAAATATGTGTGTTTTAAAGAGATCATTCATATCCCGCCCGGACACTCAGGTCCCGATAATCCTCGACGATAAACCAGTATGTGGACTTCAGCCAACAATTACTTGCGTATGGAGTGCAAGCATCTAAGACCCAAAATTATGGAAGTTCATCATAATGAAAGGGGAATCGGAGACATCCGAAGACATATCGGGTCTTCCTCCCGTTCATCAAAACGACTTTTGCATCACCTTTATGCTAGTACAACTTTAGTTGCCAGTCACCTAATCGTCTCTAACCCTTGGAAATCATTCGCCTATGTGCGATCGTATCTCTCTCGTGGGTTTTATCTCATCCGTTGTTTTAATCCTTCTTTTAACCTGTGCCTTTCATGTGTCTCAGTTTTCAATCATGTGAAGATCGTTCTTTCACACGTGGTGGTGTCTGCGTCTGAATTCATGTTTGGTCCGGCACTTCGCGACCCTATTCCAAATTCGTTATCGCCCTTATTGGCGTTGTATGAATTTTATTATGTCTCATCCTTGATTTCCATCATGAGGGAACTCGTTTGTATTTAGCCAATGGACTCTGGGATTTTTTCGGCTAGTTAGATTCGTGAAGTGACTCTTGATTAACTCAATAATCAGTTTTATGGAATCAATTCTTGCCGTCTCATTCCCAGATTTTTCAGGCGTGCACTATCATTGATCAATGATTCCTATTTTTAACTTGATATCTATCATCTTATGGATTTGATTCTTGGATTCGGCTCCAAATTGTTGCACATCCTGGATGCTGTTCTGATTACGGATCAGTCGTCCTTCATTATAACCTTGTTGGGTCTCTTGTTGATTCAGTAATCTATTGCCTTCCGTATTGTCGCTCGAATTCACAATCTATGGTCGCATTTGAAGGGTACCTTGGGTGGATGTGATCAGGTAATCACTATGAGTATAGTTATTATTCATCTCATGTCATCTATTTTAACAGGTTCACGTATTTCAAGTATGATGATCGATTTGTGTTAATGGGTTCGTGTATTTCAAGTTATGATGTTCAATTTATGCTATTGGGTTCGCGTATTTATAATTATGATGTTTGATTTGTGTTATCAGGATTCTTGCATTTTAAATTATGTTATTCGATCCATGATATTGGGTTCATGTATCTCGAATCATGTTATTTGATTCATGTTATCGGACTCATGTGTTTCAAGTCATGCTATTCAATTCATGATAGCGGGCTCACGTATTTTGAGTCATGTTATTGATTCATGTTATTGGACTCATGTATCTCGAGTCATGCTATTCGGTTCATAGCACCGAATACATGGGATGCGGGTCATGCTGTTTGGTTTATGTTATCGATACACGTATTTCGAAAAAGTGATGTTCGGTTCATGTTATCGGTACATGTACCATGAAAAATGTTGCTCGACTCATGTTTTCGGATTTATGCATTTCGGGTCGTGTTATCCAAATTCATGTCATCGGATGCATATGCCATGAATCACGCGGTTCATTCCAGGGCAGCGGAGTCATGATGCTCTAAAACGTACCGTTCGCTTCATGCTAGTCGTGACACTCGAATGAGCACTATCGGCTCATGGCATCCAAAGCGTAGTTTTCCATACAATTTGTGCTACTCGATTTATTTTTGGTATCAATTGTTTTAAGCCTTTTGTGCTCATCTCTTGAAATTCTTGGTTGTATACCGTTAATCCAAGTGTTGATCATTACTCTACTCTTGCCAACCAGGAACTCATATGTGCTACTACCAATGATTGTGTGCGATGCTAGCTTAGCATACGATCGTTATTGGTCGTGGGTATGGACCATGGATTTTAGTGAGGGCTGATTCGGATTCTGTCCAGGTATCGTGTCTTGTAAGGTAAACCGGATGTGGGTCGCTACCCGTCTAGTTGGTTTTAAATGTCAAATGTGTTTTTTTTTTGGGTAAAGGGTTACCCCGGTGATTCTATATATATATATATACCGCAAAAAGGAACAAGTAACAAGGAAAACCCTTGCTAGTTCATGTTTGGGACATGCCCCAGAACATGTAAACAAAATAAACACAAGGCAAAACCAGAGTAAAACAACCACCTAACACAAATTAGGAAAACAAACAAAACAAGGACCTACGTCACGCCATCAGCATCACTAATACTGCCACCAAACTCCTAGCTATAAAGAATGCAACGAACTCTATGAGTCTTCCTCAACTTGAGCCCCATCAACCTGCTCCTCACAGTATCCCGAATGATAGCAGCAAGGACGTCCGGAGGTCTTGCATGATTCTGAAAGATCCGATTATTCCTCTCCTGCCAAATGTAGTACGCAGAAGCATGAACCACAAGCTTAGCCACAACCATCTCCAAGGAGGAAACATGATTGTCAGCAAAGAAACCAGTAATATCCGTCCATGTCGGTGCAATACTCGAGAGACATGTCCACTTCCGAACAAGACACCAAACCTGCGAGGAAAACTTACATTCGAAGAACAGGTGGCCGTGAGAGTCCCAGGACCTGTAGCAAAGCAAGCAGCACATCATGTTCATGTTACCTCTTCTACTAGCATCCCAAGCCATGATTTTATCTTGAGTAAGGAGCCGCTCACGTAAGATAAGCCAAACCAGAAAAGCATGGTGAGGGATACACCGGGCAAACCAGACAAAACCAGCCCAGAGATATATTGAATATTGCATTTTTGAATCGTTAAACACGTTTGCCAGGATGTCGAGGTTGATTCCGAGTCCGCAGAAAAGTACGGTGTATTTCTGCAATGTCTCTAGTCACGCTAAAGATGGTATTTTGTCTGCTGTGAATATGGTGGAGGGTACCCTTCCGGTTCGCTATTTGGGTGTCCCCTTGATTTCGTCTCGGCTTAGGGCTCGTGATTGTGCTCCTCTCCTTGATGGCCTTGAGAACCGTATCTCGAGTTGGAGGAACAAGTTCCTCTCTTATGCTGGTAGATTGCAGCTTATTAATTCTGTTCTCTCTTCTTTACACATATATTGGGCTTCGGTCTTCATCCTTCCTGCTAGTATTATCTCGATGATTGAAAAGAAGACGAGAAAATTTCTTTGGCACCATGGGGACTCTAGGAAGGGGTTGGCCAAAGTTGCTTGGAGGGATGTTTGTACTCCCAAGCTTGAGGGGGGTCTTGGCATTCGTCGTGTTGGGGATGTGAATAAGGCCCTTATGGCTTCTCACATATGGAGTGTTTTGGTCAAAAGAAACTCTCTCTGGATTTCTTGGGTTCGTACTTACCGTATTAAGAATATATCTTTTTGGGAATGCCCGTGCCCCAAGGACTGTAGTTGGAGCTGGTGGAAAATCTGTTCGATTCGCCCTTTGATTCGGCCTTTCATTTGGTCTTTCCTTGGTGATGGGAAGAGTACGTCGATCTGGTACGACAAATGGTTTGAATCTGGACCATTGTGTCGTTATTTATCTCACCGTACTATCTACAGTGCAGGTTTTTCTACTAATTCTTCTGTGGCTGATGTCTTCAACCAGGAGGGTGATTTGTGGCCTAGTGATTGGGTTGACCGATTCCCCGACCTAAATGAAATTACTGATACGGTGCTCACGGATGATGTGGTGGATCAGATTAAATGGAAAAGTGGTAACACTTGGAATGAATTTTCCTCGGGTTTGGTTTGGGAGTCGATTAGAAAATGTCAAATGTGTTGGTTACTGGCGAAACTCTTTTAACTAATCTTTTCTCAAAAAAAAAAAAAAATTAAGCCTCTTCTAATTTCGGGATGAAATTCCCTAAAGTAAGAGAGACTATAACATTTGCGTTTTACCCAATTGAGAAATCCGACCCATTTTGAAATTTTGTGATCTACCAATTTGCCAATTACTGAGAACCGGAAGAATTTTCGGGTACTTATACCCTAATTATTGGATCTAAATGATTTATAATCGTCTTCTGAAATGAAATACTTAATTACAATAAATTGGAATCAAATTGGATGTCTCGAATTGAAAATAAAGCAATTTTCGGTTTTTACGTAATTTTGATACGCGATTCGTCGTTTACCTGGAATCTCGTGCTTGATCATCATATGTCAAATTCAATATTTTTTATGAGTCTAATAATCAATTATCATGCCATAAGTCATCACGCATAAGTTGACTCTCGAAATGTTAGTGATTAACCTAATGGTGATACGTACGTAAATTGACCCGAGATCGTGTTTTGTTGCTCATAATTCTATGTTTGATATGCTATATTCAATTGTATGTGCTTGAATGTGTTTCAAATGATTGGAAATGTAAAATGATGAAAACCGTTGACAACGGGACTCGAATCTGATTAAAAACAATGGAGTTATAGCAAAAACGGTGAAACCGACAAAAACCGACCATAAAACACATATTATTAATTTCAAATGTTTATATTTCACATTGGTACTTGTTTCCAGTGGAAATGGCCAAATGAGTCCAATGGTGGTGGAATTGGGACCTAAAACCTTAATTTCGGTGGTCAAAACTTCATTTTCTAGCAAAAGTCAACGAGTTGGCCCTGGGGATCGCACCGCGTATCACGCTACCGGGCTAGGTTTGCGTCTCGATACGCGTTGGTCTCAGCAGCTAGCCAGATCGCGTTTTCCACCTATTTATTCGTTTTAAACTCGTTTTACACCATTTTTAGAAACCATAGAAAATCATTACCCATCCATTTCTTGAAGATTAAGAGCTCTTTTGGGGGGTTTACAAGCTTGTATATGTGTCGGTTTCATCACTTTTGGTACGTTTTCACAATCTATGCTTCCATCTTCTTATTTCCTTCCCATGATATGTTAAAGGCGTGATTTTTATGTGGATTCTAGAGTAGATCTTGATTACACATGTTCCTCAATGCTAGATCTTGTTATAAAATGTTGATAGTTGGGATCTTTATTAATTTTAATCAACTTATATGTATTATAAATAATTATTGTAGTGACTATCCATATTACTAACTCTCCATCATATTTATGTTGTATATTATTCTAGCCCTATAAATAGTGGCTTTGTGTATTATGTGAAATATGAATGAAATGAGTTCTCCCAATATTCTACTCTAATCTCTTTCTCTCTATGTTCATATCTTCCTATGTTTATATATATTTAGATGGCTAATGGCCTTTGTTATTCAACACGTTATCAGCACGAGTTGCTTTTCGAATAGAATCATCACAAGGTATGTCAACATTGGCTAGTAAGTTTTTTCTTTCTTCTATCTTCAATCTCTTAAATAATCCATGTTGTAATTCATACAATTTTGGGTTAAATTGAGAATTATATGTATTGGTTCTATACAATTATGGATTATTCATCAAGCTAATTTGAATCGGTTTAGTAAAAATTGTAATTATGTTTTGTTTACAAACTATAGTCATGGTTTATATTGAAAGCATGTTCTTCATATTACTAAAAGAAGAGAAGTCATGAAATTGATCTTCTTTATGGTCATTTTGATTGTTATAATGTAATTCACATGAAAAAAGGGAATCAATCTGCTATATGCATATAGCAATATTAAAATTTTAAAATAACTAATATAAAAATTCATTTCCGGATAACCATTCTTTTAGCCATTTAATTTTATCTAATGAGAATGTTATATATTCATAGTTGGTAGACAAAATGAGTAGAAAACGCATTCATATTTCTTCATTAAATTATTTAATGGTATTTTATTATCAAATTAATTTGTTGTTTGATATTTATAATCATTAATCTTATATAAGAGTTTCATGTTTTATATAAACTTTCTAAATATCACATTCAATTTCATAATTTTAGATAATTTGCATTTATATAGTTAAATCATAATGGTTACATTCTATTTAATATTTCTCCTTTGTATTCAATGTCTTGTTTATTGACATTAATTGTCTATAAATATTGTTAAGGAATTATATTGTTGCTTATAATTTATAAAGAAAGCACCGTTATGATGTATTTAGTTCATGATTAATATTTTAATTGTATAAATCATACTATTATGATATGCAATGACTTTGTTGTCAACTTATAACATTACAATGTTATTGAGGATAATATATATTTTGATTTATATGATGGTACTTGATATCAAAATACATTAGAATATCAATGGTCTTGGAAATATGAAGACTTTATAAATTAAGTACATATCCACACTTATCATTTGGACCAAATTGAGAAATACGTATGGTCACTAGAGAATGGTAATACTACCAAGGCTCATCATGAGTGGATTCATTTAAAATTACATGACTACGTGTGGATATAACTCGGTGATGTTTAGAATCACCCTAACAATTAGTTTTATGTTGTGAAAACATTATTGGTAATGAGATGATGAAATAATGAGCTTCTAATAAATAAAAAATCACGAGACTCATCTCGTTGGTAGAACTCCATTCCCAGAAGTGAATGTGGGCATGAGACAACATATAATGACCAAAGTGGAAGTCATGTTTATAGTCTTCTCATGTAATAACTACAACAAAAAGTCTTGGTTGTGGTACAAATAAAGAGATTATCATGTGTTTAGATTAAAAACACAACATCCTCATGATGTTATTCTAAATGCTATCATTTACTAAAGCTATGGTATATTATTACTAACATATTGTACGTAAAACACTTGATATAAATTTGTGATTCCATAACTTTTTGTTATTTTCGTGAAAGTTATGTAATAGTCAAGTGATAAGACTTGAGCATCTCAAATCATATAATTTTACTATAACTCAAGTTTATATAAAGACATGTGATAACATCATGTAGTGTACAATTTGATTGTGCACCTCATTTTTAACCCTTGATAAATTGATTAAAAGACAAGTTGGGTTTTATTATCACAATCTCTCTAAAAGGTATAAACATGTTTTATAAAACGATATGCTATAAATTTGAGAATTACATGTTTTGACATTTTAACATGTCCTTTGGATGCTTTAAAGGGTAGTAGAATAGAACAAACAAAATACCCATTTGTGGGATATTATTACTCTCTTGAAAAATTATAAACATGCTTAGATAAGATACTTGTAGTTTAATGCTCCTTGAATCTCATAACCGATTTATCTAAGGCCATAAGATATAAGGCCGTTAAGTCTTGAATGATTTTACATATAAGTATTATCAGTTGATATAATTTAAAGAGAATATTATCACGAGGAAAAATTGGAGAAAACAATTTCCATTTTCATACATTTGGTACGCTCAGGAAGTATCAATAGTATGTAAAAGTCTGAAATGATTTCATATCCATATGTTTGAGACAATCATGAAAACTGTTTAGTTTTATTCCATTCCCTGAAGTGAATGTGAATTTATATTTGTCGGTGTAATGATCATGATCATAAATGTAATTGAAGAGATTGTAATGATAATCATGACGATAATGTGAGCGACCACCACAGTGGCAAAAGAAGAGAATGATCGTACGAAAATAAAATGTGAAGATCAGAAACGTGACATTACACGAATGTTTAGTCATAATCGAGTTTGTTTTGTTTAATTATATGGAAAAATATTGAAATTTAAATGATTAGTTGGTTAAAAAAAATGGTTAAATTAGGATTTTGACTAAAAATAATTATTTTCACAAGAAAAATAAATAAATACATATAGTTGATGGAATTATGACGTGATAATGATTTATGTTTAGGTCTAGATTATTGATAAATTATTTGTTCGTTGATGTTTGTGACCTATTTCATTTCATTGGAATAAATATGCATTGAGGCGTTGTAAAAATAAATTTTTTTATTCAAAATTGTTGTCGTCGCATATTAGTTTTAGGATGACCTATCTCATGATCCTAATCATACGTTATCACTACAACTAAATCACCAACGATTCGTCGAGTCATTTATGTCTTGAAATTATTTATTTATTCATTAATTATTTGTTTATTTAATTAATTATTTATTTATTTAATTCCTCCATCTCGTTTAGTCACCAAGTTCGTCTTCGGGTGTAACCGTTTCGTGGTGTCATTCTTTCAAATTGTGTCTCCATATCATGTAAGTATTCATAGCCCCTCTTTATTTTGAATTCTTTGGGGTGCAACATGTACCATATTCAAAACTCATGCTCGATATACTTTTATAAAAGACTACATGCGACTCTATGTGCTATGTGTGTTCTTGTATGTTAAATTTGTGTGGATTATTGCTGTGAACGATTGAACGATGTGAACGATGGAATGACTAAACGATTGAAAGATTGAACGACCTCGTGTGACATTAACCGTATAAGGACGGTGTTACGATAATAGATCTATGGGCTTGACAAGCCCACTTCGCCTGCCTCGCGTGTGGCGCCTTGTGATTGAAAGCCTTATTGTCAGGATTGGATCATACACTCTTATTTGCTCTATTTTATATCAAGTTTATTATGCTCGATTACACTTAACTCACAGATCACAAGATTTACAATTATTATGTATGCTAAACCTATGTTTATTCTCCAACTATTTGTAGTTGACCTTTATATTGTACATGTTGCAGGCTTGCTGTTGATATTGTTGATCGCGTTGATGACAATTTAGGATGCATGTGAGCTTAGTGAGACCTAAAATTAATTAAGTTGTTCTGTGTTTTATCATTTGATTGTATCAGATTTATAATGTATTATTCTATTGTTATGAAATGGGCTGATTAAGAATATCGCAACATTTAATTAGTGTTGTGTGCATCTGGACAATTATCGTGCCCCGACGTATTCTACCAAAGATTGGGGTGTTACACCAGACGGCGGCGGTAAGCGGCGGCCGGGCGGCTGCAGCGGCTGGGCCGACGATGGCAGGCGGTGATGGGAGGCCGACGACGGCGGTGGTGGTGGCGTAGGGGTCTGCGCAGAGAAGGGAACCAGAGAGAGTTTAGGGTTAAACTTTTAGGTTTCTTATGGTGTAATTAGGGTTGAAATCATGCCTGTATTTATAAGAATATAAGTTACAGTCTGATCCCTAAATTACTGTCTTTCTCCCAAAGAAAATATCCTAACATTAACTATTAATATAGTTATTACCAGTTAAAGTTTATATGTTCGAAACATACCCAATATATCTAACAGACATATATTTAGATCAATCTCCATGTTTTAGTCAATTAATATATCTAAACCTTTTATCCGAATAACAATTATCAACATCTTAATATTTTTACTTTATCTGTTATTTAATTTATCACCATAAATTAAAATTCCTGTATACGTTATAACAAAATAACGTTTTATTATTTTCTTGATTAAATTGTTAACCTCTTTAACATTTTTATCATGTTTTACATCTTAAACGATCACCGTTCTATTTCGTCTTATTTAATTATTTCTCCAAATAGTTAAATTATAATCATCGTTTCGATAAACAATGATTCGTCTAATGTTCGTTCTGTGATCAATAATATTTAAATATACAATATTCAAATATTAAAACTTGTTTGTCATCCAGATTGTAACTCTTAGATCGTACCTCTATGATTATGTGACTATAATCGATAGTCGGACATATCAAAATCTAACAAACTCCCACTTGGACGATTATCGATTAAGATTCCAGCGTTCGCAGGGGTGGACACCTAGCTGTATCTCTCTGCGACCATTAAGGCATGACGTGATTTCTTTTTTCAACTTTTCTCCAAACTCTTAAAGCGTTCTACTGCTTTTGTGGAGTTAAGACGTGGTAACCTTATTGTACTTCCTTCTTTTTAAAACATCAGTTGAACGTAAGACATGGATTTGTAATCATTCTCATATTTCGTCCAACCATTATTATTTTAGTATCAGACTCAAAGTGGATACCAAACTACCGCTTAGTTTGAGTGTGGCCACACTTTTAACTAGGGGTAAGCATAAGTCGGGTAAACCCGACCCACCCGTGAGAACCGACCCACCAGAACCGGAAACCGGACCCGGTTATTCATTTGCATTTGGTTCGTAGTTCCCAAATCAGTACCTAAACGGGTTCGGTTCGAGTCTCGGGTCTGACCCGTCGGAACCAGTTATACCCGTAGAACCGGTTGTCAAGGTAAAAACCTAGAATTTATAGGAGACCCATTAATTCATTAAATGTTTTTATATTTCCAAAATTTAAAACTGGGCTGCTGGTTGCTTAATCCTTATACAAGTATACCGTATATGTCGCTCAGTGTCCATCTCTTCATCTTCTTTTTTTTCTTTTCTGCGATCAATTGATTTCCAGGAGCAAAGAGCAATCATCAGTTTATCACCATCATTTCAAGTCTTCATCTCAGAAACTTCAACTCTTCAAGTAAGTAACTGATTTTGTAATCATCCATGTAACATGTAAGTTGTAACCAGATTGCCATTCGAAATTTCGAATTCTATGTTAGTTTGCCATGATTCGATTCGATTAAATAGTTTGTTTAAGGATGTGTTGTGCAAACGAATTCTAAATCAGATTGCCATTTGATTCGATTAATACTAGGGGTATTAGATAATAGATTAAACTTTGGTCCATTCGATGTTGGGAACATTTTGAAGAGTTTTATGACGAAGAAGGGCTGCGAAAAGGGAGATGCAACTATTGTCAAAAGGTCTTGTGTGCGGACTCTTCATCGAACGAAACATCGTCGTTAAATAAACATGTTAATAAGTGTGAGGACAATCCTGCAAACAAGAAGGAAGGTCAAACTGAACTAAGTTTGAAGAAATCTGATGATGGCCAAGGTACGTTAAAAACATGGAAGTTCGATCCTGCAAAGGTTAGGAAGGCCTTAATTAGGATGATTATTAGGGATAAACTTCCTTTTTCTATCGTAGAGCGGGATGGGTTTAGGGAGTTTATGGACACGGTGTATCCTAGTGTTAACCTTCCTTCACGGTTTACGGTTGCCCGTGATATCCTTGATTTTTATCTTGAGGAAAAGAAAAAGTTGAAACAGTTTTTTTATTAAAGTTGACCAAAGAGTTTCTTTCACTACGGATACCTGGACTTCAAACCAGCGTATCAACTACATGTCTTTGACAGCACATTATATTGATGATAACCGGAATTATCAGAAAAGAATAATAAACTTTAGGCCCATACTATACCATAAGGGTGACGAGATTGCTAGGGCTATTGAGGACTGTATTCATGAGTGGGGGAGAACACGTGTGATTACGTTTACTATGGATAACGCATCATCAAACGACGTGGCAGTTAGAGAGCTAAGGACTAGCATACCAAATTTGCTTCCTAATGGTTTATACCTACATATTAGATGTTTGGCTCACATAACTAATCTGATTGTACAAGATGGATTGAAAGAGCAAGGTAAAATTGTTGATTGTGTTCGTAATGAGGTGAAATATATTAGATCATCACCAAGTAGGCTTCATGACTTTAAAGCGTATGTTGCTGAGCTAAAATTAAAAACAAAGGCATGTTTAAGTTTGGATGTGTGCATGAGATGGAATAGCACGTATTATATGCTAGAAAGGGCCATTGATCTAGAGAAAGGTCTTGAATTATATGCTCGTAGACATAGTAATTCCAGGACTGACTTAGATGTTGTTCCTAGTTATAATGATTGGATTGTTGCAAAAAAGTTGGCTAAATTACTTAAGGTGTTCAAAACAAAAATGGAAACTGTTAGTGTTTAACTTATGTAGTGGGCCATGTTACTTATTCTGAGATTAATGACATACGTCATAATCTACAAATAATGCATGAAAATACCATAAATAAAGAGAGTTATGAAAAAATGATACATGCAACGTAAGATAAATTTGATAAATACTTTGAAGATGTTGGTAAAACCAACCAGTTGTTTGAGTTCGCGTTGATATTGGATCCGCGATATAAGCTTGAAGTATGTGAGTTTGCCGGTCTTGATCTTGATGATGTGAAGTTCGAGATGAGTAGTGTATAAGGAGTATGAAATTTTGTATGGAACTCGTTCAACCAACCAGTTAAAGACGGAAAATACTGATGAACAGCCTCGTCCAAGTCAAAATTCGTGGATGTCTAAGTTCGAAAAATTCCAGAATGGAGGTGCCCAAACATTTAGCCAAGTTACGGAACTTGAAAAATACTTAGCGGATGGTGTTGAAGAAACAAAAGAATACACTATTGATATCCTACAATGGTGGATGGCCAACTCGGGTAGGTATCCAATTATCTCACGGATGGCGAAAGGTAATATCTTTTGTTTGAATTCATAATTGTATAATTATATATAAATACTTACTAGAAGTCTAGAATTTTATTTTTATTTTCACTTTAGATATCTTAGCTATTCCAGTTTCAACCGTAGCATTGGAGTCTGCTTTCAGTACGGGTGGACGGGTGATCGACACCTCCAGAAGTTCATTATCCCCTAACATCGTTGAAGCATTATTATGCAGTCCGGATTGGATTCGACATGGAAGGAAACACATTAGCGAAAATGATGATTTAGAGAAATTCGATGAGTTCGCAAAAGGTAATTATATTTACAATTATTTTGTTATCTAATCGTTTTGCTATATTTTTTAATAAGTAACAATTTATTTGTTTTGTAGATGTTTTTGATAAAATCGCGTCGTTGGGGATCGCTGAAAATTGAAGAGATGAAGATTGAAGAATGAAGATGGTTTCTTGATTTTAATTTTGGGTTTTTTACTTTTTAAGGTTTCACTAAAACTTTAAGAATTTTATATTTTGAATTTTTGTCTGGTACTGCATTTTGAATTTGATGGTTGAAGGCTTGAAGCATTTTGATTTTTGAATGAATGATTTCATATTTTGATTATCTTTATTTGATCTATTCATTTGAACAACATAGTCCATTATGTTGAATTTAATGGTACTACATAGTCCGTTATTGAATTTGATGGCTTAGAAATTATAATAGAGAGACTGATGGGCTTGGATAGAAAAAACGACCCATTAAATGGAACAAAAGAACAGAAAAAACGGGTTAAGAAAATAAGCGTGGGAACCGATTACTTACCCGACATATAACCGGACCGACCCGTTATAATTGGGTCCGGTTCCGGTTCTTTCAATTATGCTATTCAGTTCTCGGTCTCGGGTCGGTTTTAAACGGGTCTCGCGGGTTTGACCCGGTTGCTCACCCCTACTTTTAACTAGTTTGATCCTACGAAGGCGCCTGGATGTTCATCCTCTCAATTCGAGAAGTACAGAATCCCTTTGACAACATACAACTCCCACTTAGTTTCAGATTAGTTTCCAATCAAGTACCCTTATTACTGTCCGTTTAAGATCCAGCGTTAGATAAGATCAAAGAACGATCCTCCACTAATGTTAGTCTCTATATGTTTCTCAGGTCTAAGGATGTGACAATCATACCATTTTCAAAACTACTTATGGCTTGATCCATGAAGTTAGTTTTGAAGCGAGTTACGTCCAATACCATTTCTCTAATGCGTATCTATGAATTACAAACCTCAACCCTTTTGAGCTTTCAACTTCACGAGCGATTATAAATCACAACAATCTTTCTTCAAAATTCATTCCCACAAATTTCAATCGATTGCGGACCTTTAGAATATAATATTCATGGATTTCTAAAATGTACTAAATGTTCAATGCATATCCACTGTTCATGTATCAATCAACCATTGATTCTAGATTGGCTAGTCTATGTGGTCGTGTTGTTCAAAACACCAAAAACTATTTTTGGATCGTCACTAGCAACTTTTGTGTGATCGCAATATGACATGTAGATTGTTCTTAGAAAGATACAATCCTTATGTTGCTTAAGACATCCTTGTTTCGCTATATCAAGACATTCTTATTAGATTAACTTCTTCTGATATCATCAGATTAACTTCTTCTGACATTTATGACTTTGGATCACATTTGACATACAACCTTGTCATTCTAGTCTCGATTCGCATGCCATACACTTGCTATTCTCTTGTGACAGTGATGTACGTGGATGAATCACTACATCCATTATTATTTTGTCTGTTAGTAATTATACTGACAATGTTCAGTAACAAAGTCATGTGAGAGCTCTTGATTAATTACTGATTTCCATCTTCTACTTATCCTGAGAATCTCATCTCACATTAAAACGTTTTACTGACTAAATCTTCAAGAGATTACTCCCATGACTTTATGTACTCTAAAATATCATTTTTGATCCAAACGTGCTGATAATTGAATATCCATCTTGGTATATGAATCTGCAAGAGGGTTCATATAGACTACTCTCTTCTCTCTCTTGCTTTGTATAATTGTGGGTTCCTCCTCAATTGTATCTATTCATGACATACTATTTTTACTAATCTTTTGCAAGATCATCCTCTCAAAGTTCATAATCTTTTCTTGACCTTGATATCTCATATCAACATCATTCCATTATAAACTTATCTATGGATCTGTTTTAGATCTCATCTTACAGTCCGAGGATATGTGATGATTAAGTATTCTATACTTTCAATCATTCACTATTGTCTGGTCTAAGATTCTGATGTGTCATAAAATTTCTCTTATGATATCATCTCTCTTTGTTCAGATCTGTGGCTGAACTCCCACTTGCCTTAACATCGTTTTCTGCAATTCTTGATCTTAAGAATTGTCTGCTTATGCTCTCATAAAACACAGAAATATGTTTGGGAAATTGTTGTACTGCTAAAAGATAAAATTTCATCATTACTCATCTCATCTCTTGTCCGAGTATGTGATTTTGTCCATTCAGTATATATTCCGTATCCAGCATCCTTAAAGATCTTCTATCTTTGATAATAAGATTATTACCTTATGAAACATCTACAATGGTGTTGCTGGTTTTGGAAATTCAAAAACTCTTGTTGGTTCTGTGATGTTTTAGGCACTTCTAAGATTCAATCTAATCTTATGGAATGGTAATTCTGAACCATGGATTTTCTTGTATACTTTTATCATTAGCTCAACTTCTGTAAGTTATATTTTTCTTTACTAAAACTTCCTTTTAGTCTCCAAGAAGATTTATCTAATGATGTGTTTAGTAGCTGAGACATTTGCCCTGATCTCATATGACTGATCACATTCTCTTCTTAATTTTCAATAATCTATTATTCTTTGTGATCTCTTAAAGAGATGCAATTAAGTTTTATATTATTGTCTTTACTCTGATGCATCTTCATGCATGTGTTAACGAGTCTGGTTTTAATCAAACTTGTTATTAATTATTCATACTTAAACTATGTTTAGACATTTACTGAGTTTTCTTTTGAAATTAATTTCTCAAGAAATCTCTAATGTGCCAACATTTTTTTTAGGATGGCAAACTTTTAATTCCTTGAATCTCATTCATGTATAAAAGACGATATATATTCGTAATTTGTGAAGATATCTATCTCATAGATTTGTCTATTGTTTCAAACAAATATTAAACAGCAGAAATTATAAAATCTCAAGCCATATTGTAAATATTTGCAAAACAAAAGTAGAACCAAATGATGTTTGTAAAACAAAATAAAATGTTTTAATGAAGAAACAGACTACCTTTTATATCTTCAGCTGCAGTTGACTTCTCAAGTCACCTCAGTCTTTATCGTTATACTCATCGTCGTTGAATTCCATATCCTGCAAATCAAAAATGTGAACACACATTATGTTAGTGTCTATACACTTGCTAATTTCAAAATAGGAAAATTCTAAAAACGAAGATTACCTCATAAATAATTTGAGAGGTATCTGATCTGATCAGTCTGGGAACTTTTCCCGAGCATAGCCGGTGGTCCGACTTGCCGTAGATATAGCAAGCATCATCATCAAAGATTTAGACTCTCTTCGTGCCTTGATTATGGTTTTTGACCATTGGTTCATAGATTGACTTGAGCTTTTGTTCCTCAGCAATGAGCATCTCTCTCAGAGCTGGGATCGACCCCTCATATTTGCTCTTGATGTACCATTTTTTGAATGCGTCCTATTCGCTCGGTAGGGATGTCAGAATCATGTTTAGAGCAGTGACTGGGTGTATCGGGAAATCAAGCTCCTTAAGTTTCTCAAAGTAACTCACCATTCGATCTACATGAACTCTTACACTCTGATTAAACTTCCTAGGTTTAGTTATCTGTTTAGTGATTGGTAAACTCCAAACCTGGTTTGTCTGATAGCTATGTGCCAACTCTTGGACCATTTTATAGGCATACAAGCTCTTGAAATCATCCCCGTTTTTGTTTAGGAGTTCTTCACTAACAATGCATAGAATCAAATATCACACTTTTGTGGAATCATGGTAATATCCATTTGGATTTAGTGTCATCCATGGGTGGGAGATCATCCAGTGGGATGTCCAAGACATATAGCAATTTCTCCTTTTTCTAGTACACATCTTACCATAAGGGAAAATTTCTTTTGGTGAGTTTATTTTTGTACAATACTTGTCGGTGTTGGAATGTCTTAAGTAGCTATGGAGCATCTACAAGAGGAAAACATTGTTTTAGTATTTCATGTTACTAAATAACCTAATTAAATAGATAGACCCAATGACACTAGTTCAATTAGGATAGAGATCCTATTTTATAAATGCAAGTGATTGGCTTAGCACTATTCACTTGCACTTATTACGTAGGTGGGTAGTGTTTACCGATTGCGTCTCACACAACTCCCTGGTTTTGGGGTTATGATGTATTATGAACTTGCAATTCCAATTTATGTCTCTTAATTAAAAAATAATTTTAGATAATGACCCTATTTCACATCTGCAGAGGTGATTGGCTGAGCACTATTCACTTCTGCATTTGTTACGTAGGTGGGTAACATTTTACCGATTGTTTCTCTGCACAACTCTCAGATTTGCATGACACAATTCATCAATTGTACGTTTACCCCAACTATGCCCATTTTTCATGCTACAAGTGATATTATCCCTAGATAAGAGACGTGTTTTACCGGCCTATGTTACACAGGAATCGCGGCTCGACGTCGTACTGAAACCGTAGGCCCAATGCAGGGTAAGCACTAACAAATGGGGTTCAGATAGATCGGTTCGAGTGTTTCAAATGTAGGATGATATTAAATATCATTTGAAAATTAGGATTTGCTTTTCTATTATGAAAATATAAAGGACGGCATATTTGCATGAAAAATAGGTTGTGCATGTTTGTAAAATCATATTTTGCTTATTCGTGATAAATCCTGAAAACTTCTTTTCGTTACACGATGCGATCGTTTTAGATAACCTAATTAATAAAACTAGGTTGGTAGTTTATCACGAATCCTTTTTTAAAATTAATAAAACTCTTTATCAATTTTATCGCTTTTTATATTTCTACTTGGAAAAATTAAAATCAATCCTATAATAACAACTTATTATACTTACACCTTTTGAGTTAAAACATCTTTTAATTATTAACGTTTATTTATAGATTATCTAGTATGGCTAAAAGCATTATTCTAAATAATCAGTCAACCAGAACATATTGAATCAAGCCATTTATGATTGTATGTTTCGCTCGAGCCAACAGGCGATACTAAACTAGGTTAAGGGACAAGCAACCACAGTTCTGGCCCTACTTCTTGATTTCCTTGATTTTTGCGAGACGTCCAAAAGTATCTTTCAACCACCATTCTAGATCCATTTTGACAGTCCTCGTCTTGGTGGTTCTTCCATGACATAGACTTTGATGTAAAGAAATTTATATTTTACAAATAAAATAAAACCTAACTATTACATTGCGGGTCCACAATTGCTCGAAAAATACATACATCAAAAATGGAAATTACCATGATAAAAAATTAACCATAACCATAAACAAACATAAACGCAACAATCACAATTAAAATAATTATATGGTCGATGGCTCGATTCACACAATCACAAACGCAAGGGCATGATTATATGTGTCATGATAAATCAGACATATATAAGTTCAAGATTACTAATCTAATATTATCTGAATCCTCGTAAAAGTGGCTCTGATACCACTGTTGGGAAACTACGACTTGTTTAGGTCAAAACTAAAATTTTGACTTTTAATATAAAATCTCATTTTATATATATAAATATATATATATATATTGATTTATCAGACATTATTACGATGAATAATCGAATGCGGAAGCGGTGAATTTCAAAACTTTTCTATACAAGCCAGGTATTCCACACCAGTGATCCAGTTACAATAAATTCAGATAAATATATAAGACACAACCATAGGGTGTCTAGAGATTGACCTTGACGAGATGAAGACGAGACAATCTGAATCGATAAACGGATCTGCTAGAAATCCTTTGATCATACGTTCAAACAACTTTGAACAATCCGAAGCGATCATACTCGAGCTAGTAAAAGCACAAAGTGAGAACCCGCGACACGAAAATGGTCGCGCGGTTCACGGGACGGGACGACGGTGGTATGGTGGCAGCGGCGGCAGTGGCGGCTAGGCCGTCGGCGGCAGTGGCAGGCAGCGGTTCGGCGCCAGACGACGGCGGACAACGGTGGCTGGCGGCAATGGGAGGTCGACTGTGGCGGTGGTGGTGGCGCAGGGGTCTATGCAGGGGAGGGAACTAAAGCAATTTCAGGGTTAAACTTTTCGGCTTCTTGTGGTGTAATTAGGGTTGAAATCATACCTGTATTTATAGGAATATAAGTTACAGTCTGATCCCTAAATTGCTGTCTTTCTCCCAAAGAAAATATCCTAACATTAACTGTTTATACACTTATTATCAATTAAAATTTATATGTTCGAAACATACCCAATATATCTGAAAGATATATATTTAAATCAATCTCCATGTTTTAGTCAATTAATTTATCTAAAACATTTTATCCGTATAACAATTATCAACGTCTTAATAATTTTACTTTATTCTTTATTTAATTTATCACCATAAATTAAACCCCGTATATGTTATAATGAAATAACGTTTTATTATTTTCCTAATTAAATTGTTAACCGCTTTAACATTTTTATCATCGTTTACATTTTAAACGATCACCGTTTTATCCCTCCTTATTTAATTATTTCTCCAGACAGTTAAATTATAATTATCGTTTCGATAAATAATGATTCGCCTAATGTTCGTTCTATGATCAATAATATTTAAATATATAATATGCAGATATTACAACTTGTTCGTCATCCAGATTGTAACTCTTGGATCATACCTTTATGATTACGTTGACTAATCGATAGTCGGACATATCAAAATCCAACAAAGGGTCACATGCTACAAGTGTAGTACTCCAGGCCACTAGGCTGATCAGTGCATGAAACCACTTACTTTCTATAATTGTGGTGAAAGGGGACATAAAATCGCAGACTGCCCAAAGCCTAAAGACAAGAACAAGGGCAGGGACGGCGGAGTCCCAAAAGTTAAACCTCACAACTTTCTCATGACTGCTGAAGAAGCACATAGTAATGACGACATCGTTTGTGGTATGTTCTCCATGAATAATGTTTATGTTAGCGTGTTGTTCGATTCTGGAGCCAATAGGGGTTTTATTCTGCCTTATGTGTGCCCAAGTTGAAATGTGGCTTGCATGCTTTGGATAGACCTTAATAGAGACTCCCAGCAAATAAGAAATTAGTATCCCAGAGATTGTTAGAGGTTGCCAGTTAAGGATAGACAATACATTATTTGACCTTGAATTACTTCCCATCATGTTAAGTGAGTTTGATATAGTACTCGGTATGGATTGGCTGACCCAACATCGAGCCAAGATTCGTTGTGATGAGAAAGTGATGGAAGTAGAGTCCACCGACGGGAAGGTGCATACTATTGTAGGTGATCGCCAGGCATGACCACTATAGATAATATCCATACTTAAGGAAGATAAGTGTATAAGAAAGGATGCCAAGCTTTCTTAGCGAATCATGTAGAGGTTCCGCGAGAGGTTAAGATAGAGGATGTTCCGATAGTTTCCGAGTATGTCGATGTATTTCTAGACGAACTTCTGGGATTGCCACCTGAGCGACCGGTAGAGTTCCAAATTGAGCTAGCAATAGGGACAATGCCAATAGTAAAAGTGCCTTATCGACTCACACACTTCAAAATGTAGGAGTTGAAAGCAAACTGCAGGATCTTCTCGATAAAGGTTTCATCGGGCCTAGTTCTTCTTCGTGGGGAGCGCCTGTGTTGTTTGCTAAAAAGAAGGACGAGACAATGCGCATGTGCATTGACTACTGTGACCTCAACCGAGTTACAACCAAGAACCAATGCCCACTACCTTCGGATAGATGATTTTCTGATCAACTTCAAGGAGCGAATTATATCTCAAAGATTGACTTGAGATCGGGATATCATCAAGTGAGAGTTCGGGAGGAAGATATTCCAAGGACAACAATCTGGACTAGATATGGACAATACGAGTTTACAGTAATTCTATTTAGCTTGACGAATGCACCTGTAGCTCTACCTTGACAAGTTTGTGATTGTCTTCATTGACGATATACTGATATATTCGCGCACAAAAAGAGATCATGAATAGCACTTGTGGAAAATGTTGGAGCTACTGAGAATGGAGAAAATTTATGCGAAATTCTCTAAGTGCGAATTATAGCTTCGAGAGGTGTAGTTTTCCGGTCACATAGTAAGTAGTGTTGGAATTCAAGTAGACCCAACAAAGGTTGAGGCGGTAATGAAGTGGGAACAACTTAGAACACCAACTTAAATTAGACGATTTTTGGGATTAACCGGGTATTACCGAAGGTTCATACAAGACTTCTCTACTGACGGCGTTGACCCAGAAGAATGCAAAATTTGATTGGAAACAAAAGCACACCAATGCATTTGAACTACTGAAACAAAAGTTGAGTATATCACCCATACTCTCGCTACTGGAAGGAATGGATGATTTTGTGGTCTACTATGATGCGTTTATTAATGGGATTGGATGCGTATTAATGCAAAGGGATAAAGTGATCGCCTATGCGTCTAGGAAGCTCAAGACGCATGAAAAGCATTACACCACACACGATTTGGAACTAGGTGCGATGCTATTTTCATTAAAGTTTTGGAGGCTTTATGGGACTAAGTTCGTGGTTTTCTCCTACCATAAGAGTTTGCAATACCTATTCAATCAGAAGGAGTTAAATATGCGTCAGATGCGATGAATGGAGGTAATGGTGATTATGATTGTGAGATTAAGTACCATACCCGGAAGGCCAATGTAGTGATTGACACACTGAGTAGAAAAGAGAGACCCAAGCCATTGAGGGTACGGGCCATGAAAATAAATGTATGCATGGATCTGATAGGGGAGATCTTGGAGGCCCAAAGAAAACAAGTAGTGGACACAAATGTGGATAAAAAGGAGGAAATGATGACCATTGTAAACCGTCTTACTCAAGGCTAAGACGACATCCTCTAGTTAGGAAACCGTATCTAGATACCCAAAGAAGGTGGTCTTCTTGAAGTATTCGGATACCCTATGGGTGATAAAATGTACCATAAATTGAAGGAAAATTATTGGTTTCCTGGCATTCAAAAGGAAATTGCTGAGTATTTTGGGAAATGCCATACTTGTCTGCAGGTAAAGGCTGAGCACTAGAAGCCAGCCAGATGTCTTCAGCAGCTAGAAATACCGAGTGGGAGATGAGAAATGGTCACCATGGATTTTTTAACAAAGCTCCCAAGGACTAGTAGCGGCAATGATGCCATTTGGGTAATTGTGGACCGGTTAACCAAGTCTTCTTACTTTTTACCTATAAAAGAAACTTATCCCTCGGAGCATTTAGCTAAACTCTATGTGGATAAAATACTCTCCCTTCATGGGGTGCCGTTGTCCATTGTATCGGATAGGGATGGTCGTTTCACATCTCATTTCTGGAAAAGTTTTCATGAAGCACTGGGAACAAAGGTTAAATTGAGCACAACATATCACCCACAAACGGATGGACAAAGTGAAAGGACAATTCAAACCTTAGAAGATATGCTGAGAGCATGCGTGATAGACATATATCTATTTTGATTCTCACTGATATATCCGCAACCTGTGTAATACACATGCATATAACCTAGTATATAATATAATAATGAGTTATATGCCATTTCCGTCCCTGTGGTTTGTCGGTTTTTACCATTTTCCTCCATATTCTTAAAAACCAGCATTTTCATCTAATAATTTATGATTTTTTGCCATTTTACTCCAATGGGATAACTCAATCCATTTATTATGTTAAGTTCAGGGGTATTTTAGTCAACTTATGTAATTAGCAAAACTAAAAGAACTATTAAAAAAAGAACTATTAGATAGAACCCTAAATCTATCTTTCACATCTTCTACTCCCTCCCCCTTTCCCTCAGACCACCATAACCGCAACTAGTCACCACCATCTTCTTCTTCTTCGGCTATAACACCGACCACCACCATCTAAACTCGCTCACCGTGTCCTCACCATAGATACCAACATTTTAGGTTTATCCTTCTTCTTCAACAAATTCAGAGGCTATCATCTCTTCGCCAACACCATCTCAATCACTAACCTCCATTACTCTTCACCTTCTTCGCACCAATCAATTCTGGTCTATACGGTCTAGACATGAGCATTTAAGCCGCAAACTATACCACGGTTCTGTGTTTCCATTTTGTCCCTCAACAACTCTCTTTCACCGATCTCCGCAAAATGAATAATGAAATCAAACACACAACTAAGTCCTTGTATAATCAAAATTTTCTCCATATTTGCTCGGCTACAACTGTATCACCTTGATTCACTAGTTTGTTACTTTGGAACACTGTTTTTGAAATCGAAGACCATAATTTGATGGTAGCGATCTGGGTTTATGCATCATGATGAGTTTAGCAGGTTTATTATATTGGAACACTGTATCACCTTGATTCTTCTCTTTGTTTTATGCATCACGATGAGTTTACTAGGTCCAAATTGGCTGGTAACGGTTTGGGTTTGATTCAGATGATGGTAGCTTAGGTCGGTGTTGGTGGTGTCAGAAGGTTGTAGGTTTGGGGTATGGTAGCGTTTATAAAACAGCAATCCATTTTTTAAATCGTTGAGGTTTGAGAGGGGATAATGGACATTTGATTTATGCTTGACACTTAGTGAATTGAAATTATAGTTTTTTGGAGATGGGAAGATGGACTCAATCTAAGTGAAAGAGCTGACTCTATTGATGCAGGTTCGAGTTGAATTTTTTCCCTTTTAACCATTTTTAGGGTTTCGACTCCAAAGTGACTTTTGACAGGGAAGATGAAAGAGAGAGGTTTTTGATGTGTTGCAAATAGATCCTTTTTTTTCGTTTGTTTTGTACAGTGTCTGAGTTAGTTTTGAGTAATTTTATAGTTGTTTTCATTTGTTTTTAGTTAAGTTTGAGTATTTGAGTCTTAATTATGTTTTTAGTATGTTTTTGTAGGTTCTGGATTTAATCCCGACGCCACACGAGTGTTAGAGAAGTTGAAGAGGAGAAAAGAATGAAGAATGCTGAAAAAGGTGCCCCAAGTATCGCCTAGGGATAACAAGACCCCAAGCGATACGCTTGGGGAGAAGATTGTCAAAGAAAGTCAATGTCGATTTTGCTCGACTATTTTGGCGCCTAGTGGAAGCGTGCGTATCGCGCAAAGACATCCGACCCTCCAAGTGATAGACATGGAGGGGTATCTTCCGTAAAACCCTAGTTTTTCATTTTAATTCAACTTTGTGGATTCTATTTGGGACTTCTTCCATTCTAGCCGACTCTGGGACGTATTAGGAGTGATTTCGGAATGGAGAAAGCAAGGATCAAGGGGAGATCAAGAGAAGTCACCCATTCAATCTCAATAAATCCATCAGGTTCTCGATTCCTCCTTTATTCTTGTAAATAACTTAGATTCCATCATGTTTTCTGATCAAGACTCAATCTTTATTGAGTTTTCTGGTTTGAACATGATTGTTGGCTAGGCGTTTAGTGTCGCCTAGACCGTTATGATGACTAATTAATGTTTTCGTCTTTATTCATTTATGACAATTTGATTGATGTTTGACACTCTATTAAATTCCTCTAATTTTATGCAATCGATGCATATGTGTGCTTGAATTAGGTTTATAGTTATCAATTGATCCTTTCTTTGCTTGTGGATGTCTTCCAGTTTGAGTAAAGTAGTTAAATTGTGTGACTATGTGTTTTCAATTTGAAGTGTTTTACTATATAATAATCATAGAATTGATTGATGGCTGTTTATTTGATTCTTGTGTGCTGCCTTACTAGATAAACTCAAAAGGATGATAGTTGTGGGGTTAGTTAATTTCTTAGGATAAAATTGTCCCACAAGGTAATTCCCTAGGTTAGTTAGTTAATTTGCTATGCGTGTCAATTGTAGGAATTAGAGGTAGCTCCTGCTAGTCTAGAGTGGCCGAGATTGTTTCAGAGGTGGTTAGGCTTAGTTGAAGTGGGAAGTACTCAAAAGGTGAACCCTTGTTCGAGCGTTAGAGTTAATCAGTTAGGACGGACTTAAAAGGTGAACTAACCTCCATTAGAGTTGTCATAACTTAGTGAAGTTGTTAGTGTCAATTAGGATTCTAGGTCTAGGTGGTACCTTTCTCGTATATGATTTCATCCTAAGTATTCTCAGTTTTCGGCTGTTAGTTGGTAAGTTGTTAATTTAGTTAAATAAAATTTAAAAAAAAACCAAATCATTCCAATTTCCCTTTTTCCATTGAGTCCTATGTTGAGTCTTGTCTTCTAGTGTCCTTAGGGTTCGATATCCGGTCTTTTGTAGCTATACTGTCACCGATAGGTACACTTTCCTGTAGGTACAGTCTAGTTTAGGATTATTGGTTTAACTTAGTGTGTCTAGGTATAGGTTTAATTAGTCACTTTTAGGTACCGTTCTGTTCACATCAAGTTTTTGGCATCGTTGCCGAGGACACTTGGCAATAGCAAGATCAACTTAGGTCGTGTCTAGGAGATTTGAGTCTTTTCATATTCGTTTTTGGAGTCTTTAGGTTCCATTCTTGAGTCTAGAGTCTTAGTTTTTTAATTTTTTATATTTTTCTTCCTTTTTATGTCACACACCCGTTCGCAAGGTCCACCTGAATATTCACCATTTTCTTGATCCCGATCGTGACCTTCGCGAACGTTTCCAAAGTCTTCATGCGGACTTGGAAAATTTCAATCATCACCACCACTCACTCTAAACCTTCCACTTCTTCACAAATCACCCGAGACACCACTCCACTTCCATTTCCCTACCTCACCATGGCCACACGTGTCACCGTTCACTAACAGGCTAGCGAGGGCTACGAGAATGCTAGGTTTGCTATTGCCCAAACCACTATTTTCAAAACCACGAACTGGAAAGTTCCATCTAACGTCATAAGCACGCTTTCCGATTCCATTCAATTTAATGGGCATGACGATGAAGATGCACCTGCCCACATTTCTCGTTTCGTGCGTATCTGCAATACTTTCGGCCTCACGGGAGTGTCGAATGATGTTATCTATCTCTGGTTATTTCCATGATCACTTTCCACTAGGGCCGCCGTGTGGTTGGAGATGCTTCTTCCTAACTCGATTGCCACCTAGACGGATCTGAAGCAAAAATATTTGAAAAATATCACCCTCCAGTGAAGGTTTCGCGTACTTAGGAGGAAATCCACTCGTTACGCATGAATCCCGATGAGCCTTACTACTTAGCTTATGATTGTTTTAATACTCTCCGTAGAAGATGTCCGCAACACGGGTTGATGGAGTGGTCCATCATTGAGAAATTTTATAATGGTCTCACTTACACTATGCAGAGGGAGTTCAACATTTCAGGTGAGGGGCACATGATGGGGAATCTAACAATTGATGAATGCAAAAATCTTTTTGAGAGTTTCACGAAAGCCGAGCAGCAGACTTCCGAGGATCGTCGAGCAGCTACCTTAGCACCCACTAAATCTACACTTTCTCCGACCCGGGGAGTACATCATTTTAGTTTTGACGTTGCTACTCAGGCCAGCCATAGATGCTATGCAGAAGCAAATTCACGACTTACAACTCAAACAGAATGCCAAATGTGAGTTTTGTCAGGGGAATCATGAGACCCGCCACTGCCCGCTCATAGCTCCCGAGCAGGTGGATTATATAGGAAAATAGAGGAGATGATTACGGCTCAGACTAATTTGCTCAATCAGATAGCCATGAAGGATGAAGCCACCCAGAAGAAGCTGTAGGAACATGACACTCTAATGAGAAATCAGCAAGCTTCATTTTTAGATTTGCAGCGGTCGTTAGGAGATATAGCCAAGCAGGTGAAGGAGTTGGCTAACGGGGGGGGGGGGGGGGTTGTAGTTTTTCGGGAGTACGTATAAAAATCATAATTCCTCCGTTAATGAAGTGTCCACTTGAAGTGGAAGAGTGTTGGAGAGTCCATCACTGGTGGTTGATGATGAAGAGCCGGTAGATGAGGAGATTGAGATGAAGACACCGGGTTAGAGGGTGCAACCAAGGCGAGTCCCAGCAAGTACAGCACCAGTGTCCGAGTCTCAAGTAGTGAAGAAACCGGTTGAGGAGAAGAAGCAGAAGAACATGGTGAGATTTGAGGAGAAGTCAATCACAACAGAAGATCTCAAGCGTGTACCGTTTCCAAAACGTCTAGTTCAGCAAAAGTATGCGCAAGAGTACGGACAGTTTCTAAAACTTTTTAAGCAACTTAGGATTAATTTT
This sequence comes from Deinandra increscens subsp. villosa, assembly GCA_039602395.1. Classification (NCBI taxonomy): domain Eukaryota; kingdom Viridiplantae; phylum Streptophyta; class Magnoliopsida; order Asterales; family Asteraceae; genus Deinandra; species Deinandra increscens. The sequence continues at coordinate 33,523,498 of JBCNJP010000007.1, read as the reverse complement.
CCTATCATTGAAGTACTTCAGAAAAATCCTAAGTATGCAATTTTTTTAAAAGATATGCTTGTCAAATAAAAAAAAATTAGAGACCTTGTCAAATGTTACTTTAGATGTTCAATGCTCAGCAGTGGTCTATAATAAGCTACCCGAGAAACTCACTGATTCAGGAACTTTTACGATCCCGTGCACTTTTGGTAGCTCTTTCGTGATGCATGTGTTGGTAGATCTCGGTGCTAGTAATAATGTTATGCCTTATTATGTTTATCAGCACTTAGGTTTAGGAGATCTGGCTCCTACGCGCATGAACATATCATTGGCGGACCGTTCTGTGGTTAGACCTAGGGGAATAGTGGAAAATGTGCTTGTTTAAGTTGATAAATTTTTGTTCCCTGTTGATTTTGTGATTGTCGGCACAAACTATGATGACAAGTTCCCTCACATTTTGGGTAGACCCTTCCTTAGGACTGCTAGAGCTTTAGTTGGTGTATTTGAGGGTAAAATTACATTATGGGTAGATGATGAGAGTGTGAGTTTTGAGGTAGGTAGATCAAGTGGGAGTCACAACGAGTCTGTATACTTTTTAGAGTCTTTTATATCATGTTTGGGTTGTTGTGTGACTTATGTGGTTGCGGCGGATCTAGTTGTTTGTAATAGGCTTGAAGGTGAGGTTGTGCTTGAAGATAAGTGT
>JBCNJP010000007.1:33410906-33522316 GCA_039602395.1 Deinandra increscens subsp. villosa | reverse complement strand
GTTTACGAGTCTCTTGCAGGTTCAACCATGGCGGTTACTGCGTTTACGATCAGCGTCGATCGAAGAAGACGACGATTGGCGATTTACGATCGTCGATTACGATCGTAGTTTACGATCGTAGATTACGATCGGTCGTTTACGACCAAGGTTTACGAGTTTCTGATCTCGATGGATGTTTACGATCGGGCTTAGGTTTTTATCGAGAGATTACGATTGGGCTTAGGGTTTACGAACTGATCCTTGGTTGAAACCCGATCGTAAACCCAGTTTATGGATCGTAAACCCATATTGTAGGATCGTAAACATGAAAAGTGGATCGCAAACCACTTGTTTTTTGATTAAATCATAAACACCTAATATTTTTAGAATCTCATCAAACTTAATCGTTTTTAAGTTAAAATTAATGGTGTTTGTGAATTTGTGATTCAAAATCAAATATTTTTTTGAAAGTTTAATTTGAGATTTTCTGAACTTAAAAAGTTAAATTTGATATTCAATTGAACTTCAAGAAGGTGTTAATAAACATAATTGCACTTTGATACGTTCAAGCCTGATGCATTTGTCTCGTTTTCTCAGATGGCAGACGATATGCTTGATGAAGAGATACACTTTGAGAGAGACCACTGCATCCCGGCCTATCTTGATGACCCACCAGAGAGACATATGCAGTTATTCTACTCTTTGGTGGCAGGGTTAAACGTCTGCAAGATAAACCATGCCCTTAGAACAAGCCTGCTTATCGATGAGCAGCTTGTAAGAGAATTCTGGGGTACTGCGAGAGCAAGTGAAGATAAGACAAGGATCACTGCAACAATTCAGAACAGACCGATTGTGATTCTTGAAGAAGACATCCGTCAAGGGATTAAACATCAATGACAGTGCTGAAGATCCAATTGAGTACTCAAAGACTGTTGTGTTAGAGGGTGCTCAATCATTGGGATATGAAGGAAAGTTCCCTCCCATTTTCAAGAAGCTGCTGCCACACTACTGGAGGTGTCTGGCTCACTACCTGCAGAAGTCCTTCTTGGGGAAGAGGACAAGCTTTGATCAGCTGAACAAGCTACATGGGACTGCTTTCGTTGCTCTGGCCTTAGACTGGAAATTCAATTTCTCAAAAATGATGTTGTTGGATTGGATAGGCAATGCTGATCTGAGCGCCAGAGAACAGTTTCTGATGACACCAAGATTTGTGCAGATGGTGGTCATGAAGAAATATCCCATGATAGAAGAAAGGATAGAGAAATTGGATATCAAGTTCATGGATAATGGTGTGTTCGGCCTGCAAACACAAGACAGAAAAGGAAAGAGCAGCTTTCAAGGGAGGATTGAATGGACCAAAAGAGGTGCCTTTCCTGAAGTTGCAAGAGAACAAGTTGAAGAAGAATCTGATGCTGAACCAGAGGTGCATCCAGTCAATGCATCTCTGGCAGAAGACCATGATATAACAGCAACTCCGGCTGTGAATGTGCAAGAAGAAGCTGAGGCCATACCCTCTGATGAAGAAAATATAATGGATGATATCTTCCCAGAAAACGAAAGATTAGATGATGACATCTATGGGGATCTGGGGCCCATCAGCCTTAAGAGAACAAGAAATGACTTAAACTCCTCGTCTAGCAGTGGGTCAGTTCCACAAGAGTTGGATGCTCATTTTGAAGTGGAGGATGTTCAAGTAGAGCCAATTCCTGCACGTGAGCCATCGCCAAGGAAGAAGTCAGATCCCAGAGCCATCAGGTTTAAATTCCAGAAAACTTCCTCGAGCCTGATGGTATTTGAACCTACACATGCCAATGCACCGACCAATGAAAAGAGCACACCCCAGGCTGATCGTCAGGTTGATGTACCAGAATCAACTCCCATACAGACTGAAAGTCCTATTCGGAATGAACCTAGCCCAGTTCATGATGAAAGGCAATTCTTTGACGTAGACAGCATGATTATAGAGCCAAGTCCTGTGAGGATCAATCTTTCAACCGAAGCAAGCCAGCCTCCTGTTGTTCCAAGCTTCCGACCTTTTCAGGCTGCTGTGGGAACATCTGATCTCCCAATTGAGATGAGGTTAAGTGCTGATCCTCAAATTAATTATCTTATGTCTCAAAACAGAATTCGTGAAAATGAGACAAAAGCACTTAAAAATGAAAACAAGACTTTGAAAGAGAACGAGGCTGCTAACAAGCTAAGGCTTAAGTACTTGTATGAAACCTTGATGGATCTGAAGAAGAAATATTCAGAGTTGAAAGGCGTTGTTGAGTCAAGAGCATCTGGTGACCATGGTCAAAGCTCATCTCAAGGAATTCAAGATGTAAGTGCAACACATGAAGATGAAGGAGATGACACAATTGAAATGTCTGAGTACGTTCGTGGTGGAAGATTTATTTCAAAGGCTCCTGAAGGACAAGTCAATTGGTTTAAAGAATTCTTCAAAGGTCCTACCCCTATGCTGTACTCCATAGATGTGGGAGAAAGTGCTTTAGACAAGAAGGGGAGCCGAGAGCCAATTCTGTGTTGGTTTTATGATGCTGAAAAGGAATTATTTGCTGTAGTGAGAGATGGATATAGTCCAGTCGAGTACTACCGATCAAGAGGTCAATTCCACTCATGGACTGAAACAGAGTTGAGGAACTTGCTGAGGGCACCGTTCATTAACAGGTGGAATAACAATCATGGTAATATGGTTCGCAACAATTTGATAGCCCAAATGGAGGAAAACTTTGTAAACTTCGATCTGAAGGCTGCAAAGTGGGTTGAAACCGGAACAGATCCTGTCACCGATGAGCCAATTGGTGAAATGAGGTGTCCTCCCACCAAACGAACCCGAGTTATCAACATGCTCGATGAAATAGAAGACCATACGCTTGTAAAGAATTTTGATAGCTGGTATTATGATCCTACAACGTATGAGGTGGTGGTTGTGTGCAAGAAGATGAGAGAGTTTCGCATGTATGATCCCATTGATTTGCTGAGATTCGGAGAGAATGATATCAAGCTCCTGGCATCCCGTCCAATACTTGGTGATGAACATGACATGGCAAATGCTATACGGGTGGGTATGTTCCATGGCACAGCGAATCTTATTGTGGAGAAAGAATGGTGGTCAAGGAAAGAGGCACATACATTCCGATTCGATTTATGTCTTCCATAGACTGTCTAATGGTTCATGCCTAGGGGAAGATTGTTGGGCTATATATTAGAGGCATGAACATTAGATGTGGGCTTACCTGATAATGGGCTTAGTGTTCACTACTTGGGCTTAGAGAGTTCACGATTGGGCTTGCTTGGGCCGGCTCCTATGGGTTTATGATTAGACTTTAGGGCTTTGTAATGGGTACTATATAAACCCATAGTGTTTATGATTAGGGTGGCTTTTGATTACGATTTTTAGATTCCCTTTGTGTTTACGATCAGTTGTCATTAGCTCAAGAAAGTATTGTTTATCATTCAAGATTTGATCTTTGGTTGTTTATCTCTTTGTCAAATCTATTTCTTCTACTTTCTTCTTGAATCAATCTTGTACAAGGATTCCGCACTTGTACTAGATCAAAATATCGTGAACGGTTGTTGATCCCGGACCAATAGAAGTGCAAGAAAAGTTGGAAGACTATGATTATTCCAAGTTTACATTATCCAATTCTGAAGAAGAGAAGATAGTGAAGAAGAAGAAATACAAGAAAGCTAAAAAGAAGAAGGGAAGAAAATCTGAAGTTCCCCCAGCTCCACAATTTGTTCATGGTTCATCTTCAACAGAGAATGAAAAATCAGCTACATCAAGTGAGAAAATTCATTCTCAACAATCTAGCTAATTCGGAAGAGAAACAGAGACTCAAAGAACACCGTAGAAAACACACACTTAACACTTGATCTCACACGCTCAGTCCACGATTACAAAGCACAAGACTACTATATATAGCGACTGGCCGAACCTCAGGCGAACCTGAAGTTCGTCTGATCCGAACCTCAGGTTCGGACTAGGTTCGGATAGCAGCCAACCTTGTCTTGATCTTGGTCTTTGTCTTGACTTGATACTTCACATAACGCACATATCTCGTATATACAAACTCCCCTCGTCATGTGTAGTATCTCTTCAGCATCATCAAAACTGTATTTACAATCAAACTATCAAGTGTACCGCTCGTCCAATGAAATGAATCTTCGAACAAACTCTTTCTCAACTTGAACGTAGCTTGATCTTGAATACTTGACAACGTCTAGTGTATCTTTGTCTCTATCAGCAGCTTCAGAAGACTTGAAGTTGTGATATCTTTCACTTTAGCAACCTGCTCAAAATTTAAATAATCGTGGCGTAAAATGTAACAGCCCAGGGCCGTCGCAACCAACAAATTTCGGATTTGAGAATCTAGGGCTTACAAATTTGAGAGAGAAATCGCAGGTAGGAGAAGATGGAGTGAAGGTGATGCTTCCTTTGGTCTTGTAGTAGCTCAAAACCCCAATCTCTTCCTCCTTGAAGCTTGATTTCACGAAAATTTCAAGTGTGGATGTGGGTGTTTGCGTGGCCGTTAGAAAGGGGAGGAGAGGATGAGGATGATACGTGAAAATGAAGGTGGGGGAGGAGATGGGCAGATTTGTTTAAAGGAAAATTTACATGAATGGTCCTTCCTTGTTCTATTTTAGGCACAAAAGGCACAAAACTCAATTAAATGGGTTTTTAACTAAAAACTTGTGAAATAAAACACTAGAAATATTTCTAAACGTTTTTACTCGTTTAACATGCAATGTTTAGTCGGGGCAAGTATAAATATCATTTACACATAAAAATTCAAATTCACGCATGAAGCTCGGTTTCGCATGAAAATGCAAATTTTTACAAATAACACATAAGGTCACGAGATAAGTTCATGAAACACGTTACTAGAATCAATTAGCAAATAAACATGGACAAACATATAATCATTCAAACAGCGGGTCTCGGGTTCGTTAATGGAACTAACGGAGCTAACGGAAAAGTTAACGGAGTTAACTTGGGAAGTTGCAGTTGTCACAGCCTCCCCATGTTAAGGAATTTTCGTCCTGAAAATTAGCATAATGTCCAATGTGTTCGGGCCAATTGAATGGGATGAAGGAGAATGGAAACAAGAAAAATTTTGGTTCTCATATCATCCCCTAGTTGAAAGGATTTTCGTCCCGAAGTTCGCCTAAGTGCTAAACGTTTCACGGATCGTTACGAGAGAATCTGAGGGGAGTGATGGACGGTACACGATTAGAAAGCATCGAATGAACATTTCACATGAGCGTATAGAGTGTGATTTTCAAACGTTTCCATGAGTGAGTTGAATCGCATCGCATGGTTAGGTTTAACAAACGTCAAGATGACGCCATATCCGAAATCAAAATATTTAATATGACGAAGTGACCATATGTCCGAGTAGCCTTCAACTATAGTATCAATAAGATAACAGAAAATATTATGTCAAATGACACGGTAGAGGCAAGAAGTGCTGCAAAAGGTTTGAATGTTAACGTATCTGGAGGGTGGATTCGGTGGTTCTTACAGTTCGCAGAAAAAGTATAGGCAGATGATGCTACAAGGTATCGTAGTACCAATAGCATAGCGAGTAAGCGCGATAATCTCATAAAGAAGTGCTCCGCTTCCCCAAGCCGGTGACAATTTAGGCGTACACGAGGTTAACAAATCGTGGTATGTCAGAAACGCAATAACTAGAGGACCAATGGAAATATTTCACCAATTTCTATGGTGAACCAGGACGAGTATGGATCTCGGACGAGTAAACGTCGATAAGGGTCCTGGAAAAAGTCACGGGGTTGCTCCAAGGAACATGTGATTTGTCTTTTATAATACAAAACTTGAGTTGTTAAAACGTTGTTGTGTTCATCTGGGTCGTAATCTATATTTGACCCTTAGTAGGAAATTTATATCAGGACAGTTCCTATTAATTTAGAGAGTTGGAAAACAATGAGTTTCATTGTGATTAAACTGTGCATGTCTCTTCTAGTGAAAAACATATGTATGAGGGACATGCGAAATTTGAACAGAAGTAATATAAATTTTGCTTTATTGTGGGCACTGTCCCATTGAATGAAGTTTCTCAAAATAAGGTTTTTGTATGTGATTTCAAAGTAAATCTGTGGTTCAGCACTGATCCCACCCTCCACATGCTGATAGTGCTTATGTATAGGGTGTATCGCAGCTAACCCACCACACTACCAGCACGTTGGGAGTGTACCAGTTTCCTTTCCATTCCTGGCTATTTGACAAATCTTGTTAGATAATATACTTGAAAATAAGGTATCTTATGTTTTTTTTTCCAATGCCTTTGAGTTGAATGGGAGATAAATATTTGAAACCATGCAATCATGTGAATTTTTTTTTTCGACAAAAAGGTTTTTCCATGTTTTCGGTCGGTGGGGTCTTCACCCATTGTTAGGATTATCAAGAGTTTAGCGGACTCAACGCGAATACAATTTGAGTTTCTGAGATGATTCAAAAGATAAGGTAATCTTTCTCGTTTAGGTTTAGAGTGAGGTTCGCCAGCATGGGATATATCGTTACGCATATTACCCTCCGGTAAAGATCCAAAATAAGGGTGACGTTCTAATGACTGAAAGGTTCTTTGTAGAAGCATGAATGATATCAAGTAGGGGAATACAGACTCAGGATGAAGGGCGAGGTAGCTTGTGTAGGGTAGTTGCAACCGCACGTTTCGAAGAGAGTCATCCGGCACAATTGACGCGGATTCGGAGAAAACAATTTTGGGTTGACCGATATCAACGTGATTATGTCGACGGTGGCACCGTATAGAAAAATAGAACACCAGTTTATATCGGCCCTCAAGAGTAAGTAAAAGTGCAAACGAGTATTAAGAGTGGGTTTCCGAAATACCAAGTGCTGATGAATTCAAATACTACCTGGCTTTTAATGAGTGTATATACGAGTTGTAGCTAAGGTTTCACGGGGTCTACTGCGTATCGAAAAGCCGCATTGCATATAAGATGTAAAAATATCGGGTACTTGGGTCGCTTTCAGTGATCCTCGAGTAGCTCGCCACATATACGATAAATTCAAACGTGTCTTCGTTAATTCTGGAGTCAATCTACTTCCTTACGCGTGTTATCGAGAGTTTGAGTCAATCACCAGTGGTTACCAACGAAAGTTTTTCCCAGAGAAGAAGGAATGAGATCAATGGGTACCATTTGTCTGATGTTGTGGAACTTTCCTAGCATACTGCTGCTTACTGCTGGCTGTCACTGATTGTCGTACGGGAGCTTCTGGCAAACAAGTGCGTGGAAATGTCATTGATGAGGTTAACTAGCCGTGATGGCTTAAGGCTTGAAGACATTCCAAGTCACACAAGAATATCAGAGTAGAAGGTTCCTTGGTAGTCAAGTTTACAGACGAATCATGTGTTTGAAGATAAAGCAGATCGTACGGGTTCGAGAAGTAACCTACATCGCTCCGTTGTGCGAAACTGTATTTGTAGTGAGGTATAAAGTGTTTAAAATCGTGACGAGATTACTACTCAAGAGGGGAGAATTTCACAAGATTTTCCTGCCGAAAGGTTGGTTCCGATGGTTGAGGTGTAATTGTCCATTCAAGATGTCTGGGTTTCCATCAGATTAGAGTTTATGGAGTTGTTGCACAATTGAGAGAGCTTGAAGGAGGGTTATAGTAGTTAACGTCGTAGGGGTAGAGTTAGGATTTGCGGATAAATTAGAATCAGTGAAGAGTTTAACCACGGCTCGCTCGCAGCGAGGGAAGATCTTTATCGTCGGATGGTGTGAGTGATGGGATGTCTTACCGGGTTATCATTTGCACAAGCAATTTTAAAGGATATCGATAGGCTGGTAACCATATATAGGAGAAATGAGAATAGGTGTGATAGCGAAATGAATATAGTTGAGAACCATAAGCTTGAAAATTGATGTCACGACAGTTTTGAAATGAATGGTCGTATCCCTTACAACTGATGGTTTGCCGAGTAGGATTTCCCCAGGGCTTCCATACACTGTAAATTACATTTACGTGTGCACCCGTAACGGTAATTTACCTTGTATGGTCACGTTGGTTCCTCTTACTTTAGCTACCAGTTTCAGTGGGGTAGTATGTGGTTTCCAAGGGTAAGTATCAAGAATGTGGTCATTAAATCAAAAGTAACTGAATGGGATTTGCCAAGGAGACAAGTTCTGAGAATAACAACTGATATAACTTAAAGTTTATCGTAGGTACAATTTGGTATGCAAGTGGTTCGATAGGAGTATGGGTAGGGCATGCTAGAATGCCCCTAACTTAACTTAAAGATATAGAGTAGTTATTGTCCGACTCGATCACGAATCCGTTATACACACATATGTTTATATATATATAGAGAGAATATCATATTATTCTTAATCATCACATTATTCTTAATCCTCACATGCCTGATTTCTTTTATGTTACTAAAGTCACATTCACACTGAATTATCACACAACAACTATGCGATTTAAAATGCAAGGTCTAAACTGACCAAGGGAAAAGGGTGTTTACATTTTAGGGTAATAGACGCAGTCACAAGCATCCCATGAGAAATCATCTGATTCTATACAATGTTGCCCTATACGAGGCTAAACAACGTTCTTTACTAACGCACTACGATAAAGGTACTCTCGGTATGTGTTAATGGGTGTCCTACCCGAATAGGATCTACTACGATTCCTATTTATGTTATAGAGAGTATGATCAGTTAAGCTAAGGATATGTTGGATCATTGTCTTAGGGTCTAGATTATCATGATCTAGGCCTAAAAGTAAACCTACCAAGGTCGTTAAGAATAAACAATGTTGTTAAGGGTTAAACAAGTTCGTAAAGATATCAGGATCCTAATCAATGAATCTTGCCCTATTCGTGAAGCTAGTGCATAACTACAAGCACTTACGATTAATCATTCAAGTTTTGTTGATGTAACCAAGTAAAAAGGATGGTGAATACATGCTTAAAAGGAAATCCTCTCTGATTGCATCCTAGGTGGGTCTTACCCCCAATAGGGTTCTTGATGGTCCTGTATATACTACACAGAGGGCAATGTGCATTCTAACATGTGGTACGAACAATTGCTACACCAATTTGTAAATTCTTCCAAGTGTCCCCTTGAAGTTCGCTAAGCACAAATTAAGTCCGCTAAAATCTGCTGAAGTTCGCTAAGAACAACTTAAGTTCGCTAAGGACAAGTTCGCTAAGCACCATTCAAGTTCGCTAAGAATAGGATGAAGTTCGCTAATCACTTAACAAGTTCGCTAAACGCATAACAAGTCCGCTAAGAAGAGGAAGTCCGCTAAGGCCTCATCAAGTCCGCTAAGGCCTCATCAAGTCCGCTAAGGCCTCATCAAGTCCGCTAAGAAGCCAACAAGTTCGCTAAGGGCATCATCAAGTTCGCTAAGAACTAAGGTTCAAGTTCGCTAACAGAAGTCCGCTAAGAAGGATTTAAGTTCGCTAAGAACAACATCAAGTCCGCTAAGCACAGGGACCAAGTACGCTAACTTCAAGTCCGCTAGGAACAATTCTAGTTTGCTAAGAGCAATGTGAAGTTCGCTAAGAAGAGTTCACCAAGTTCGCTAAGAAGGATGTAACAAGTACGCTAAGATTATACTTAGAAAAATTTTCTGACTCAAAATCTCCAAAATTTCTAAGTCTCGGGAAAGAAAAATTTCTACCCAAAATCCAATTCCTACACCGACATAAATAAGGAATTCTAAGTAAGGATCATCTTCAGCACGCGGGGCAATACTTTTGGGAATGGGTTGTAACCAAATTTTCAAAAAACAATTACAGTTTAAAAATTTAACTTTTAATATGTTCTGGTTCGCTGTAACCAAGGGCTCTGATACCATCTGTAACAGCCCAGACCCGTCGCACCAAGATATTGTCCGCTTTGGCAGCCGGCATGCCCTCAGGCATCCGCCCCTCACAGATTTAAAACGCGTCTTGATGGGGGAGGTATCCACACCCTTATAAAGCAATGCTTAGTTCTCCTCCCCACCAATGTGGAATGTTACAATCCTCCTCCCTTAGGGGACCAGCGTCCTCGCTGGCACACTGGCCGACGACCGGCTCTCATACCATCTGTAACAGCCCAGGGCCGTCGCAACCAACAAATTTCGGATTTGAGAATCTAGGGCTTACAAATTTGAGAGAGAAATCGCAGGTAAGAGAAGATGGAGTGAAGATGATGCTTCCTTTGGTCTTGTTGTAGCTCAAAACCCCAATCTTTTGCTCCTTGAAGCTTGATTTCACGAAAATTTCAAGTGTGGATGTGGGTGTTTGCGTGACCGTGAGAAAGGGGAGGAGAGGATGAGGATGATACGTGAAAATGAAGGTGGGGGAGGAGACGGACAAATTTGTTTAAAGGAAAATTTACATGAATGGTCCCACCCTGTTCTATTTTAGGCACAAAAGGCACAAAACTCAATTAAATGGGTTTTTAACTAAAACTTGTGAAATAAAACACTAGAAATATTTTTAAATGTTTTTACTCGTTTAACATGCAATGTTTAGTCGGGGCAAGTATAAATATCATTTACACATAAAAATTCAAATTCACGCATGAAGCTCGGTTTCGCATGAAAATGCAAATTTTTACAAATAACACATAAGGTCACGAGATAAGTTCACGAAACACGTTACTAGAATCAATTAGCAAATAAACATGGACAAACATATAATCATTCAAACAGCGGGTCTCGGGTTCGTTAATAGAACTAACGAAGCTAACGGAAAAGTTAACGGAGTTAACTTGGGAAGTTGCAGTTGTCACACAAAACGTATCTTCGAGACTCGAAGATATGATTTTGAAAAATTCGAATTTGCATCACGTGTTGGTCAGATCAAAAATAACGGAGAAACAAATTTTCTTGACTTTTAGAACGTTTATATCAAAACAAACCTAAAATCTTTTTGATTTTTCAAACTTATGCTAAAATACACCAAAAATCTTTTTGTACTTTTTCGAAATGAAATGAAATTGCAATACAGAATCAAACTCTATTTTTGGTATGAGAAAGATCACTATACGGGGTCATATTGGTCAGGACGCACTGAACTACACTTCAATTTCAACTAATAGAAACACATAAGTCATGCAGATTGCCGGTATACTTTGTCCAACTTAAACTCAGGCAGAATCATACTCATAACATCTGGACATGTTAAGGTATTGATTAGATTTTCTTTGACCAGTGTATCCCACACTATCAGACATATTTCGACATTTTCTTTTTCTTGTGTGATTTCTTCTTTTTCTCATGTGATTACACTTATGATTATCACAAAGCATAATGTTTTCATGATATTGTCAACTGTGTTTCATGCAAAAAGAAATAAGAACGCTAAATCGTCTACCTTAAGGTCGATCTTTCGATACGCAGATAAGGCCTCGGATTTAACAAAATAAGAAAAAAATAAAACAAGTTAAAATTGTATAACCCACCAACAATCAGGTCGGTACTCCCATACACGCAGAGAAAGTCCGATGAGTTATACGAAAACACCAAAAAAATAAAGCAGAACGTCAAACAAACAACAATCAGTTCGATCTTTCAATACGCAGAGAATGTCCGATCGTTTGACAAAATAAAGAAAATAAAACAAGTTTAAATCTTTGCAAAAAGAACACATGTATACACAGTGACTTCTCATTTTGTTTTCACACTAATTTTTCTCTTTTTGTCATGAAATACGCTTCAAGATATTATCCACATGGTCAAGCAATAGTATTTACTATACATCACATCTGAATACTTTCTGATTTGCCAAGTCTACTAAACATATCAAACAATAATCTTATGGCTATTTCGTCAACTCTATCCATGAGTCAGATACGAAATCCAATGTACCATTATTTCCCAATGATCATTTCCCAATGATCAATTTCTCAAAATTTTATATATTTTGCATGTATTCATCTTCCTTATATATTGTGCATGTATTCATCTTCTTCCCATATCATGCATTTTCACAATTTCTCCTCCTTACATGCAATTCTCCCCCTTAAAATGAAAACTCTATTTTCAGATTTTCATTTTACAAAAGAAGACTATATTTTTGGCTTTTATCAATTTTCTTTTGAATAACACAAATGAAACGTAAAGAAAAGAAAATTGATCAACCAACACGGATACTTCGTATCATAAAGTGTTCAGAGAACTTTCAGGTTAGTAAAATATAGCAAGAATTTTAAGTTAAGCAGAATACTCCTCCATCAACAACTTTGCAATCGTCGATAGATCTTCTAGAAGTACCTGCACACTGGTCAAACTCATTAGTTTTTAACTTGACCCGAAGCGGCTGCTTCTGGTCGACCAGTGTCCTGGTTTTGCTTTGAAACCACCTTTGCTTTCCAAAATTGTTGTTGTTTTGGTAATTCAGTTATTTTCATAAATGACTTAGATGAAATATTTGAGGAAGAAGGCCCGCATTGGGAACCCGGTGAGTTGGTAAGTGAGAACAAGGTTGTGGTGGTATATGAGGTGTGTAGGAAAGCCACACTTGGCGATTTAGTTGAGGTTGATGATAGTCCGATGAATAGGCCAAGTGTGGGGAGCTTGAGGAGGTAACGTGTGAGGATTGTCACACCCCAAATGACGACGGAATATGTTGGGGTGCGATGATTGACTAGATGCTTACAACACTAATTAAAATATTGCGGTATACTTAATTTAGCCCATTTCATAAATAACCAAAACATAAACATAATTCAAGGTTTACATGCCCAAAATGAAATAACATAGCATAACAAGAGTTCAATTATTTAATTAGGTCACTCTAGGCCCATGCAATCCTAAAGTGATGATATCCATAGCGTAATCAAACAGCAACACCTGCAACATGTCTAACATACGAGTCAACAACATGAGTTGGTGAGTAAACATACGTTTGTAGACATTGCATAGTTTTTAAAGATAAGCATTCATAGACTTGTGTTTCATTCAATCATGTATAACAGGTCATAAGTGATGTGCACCAAACCTAGACAGTAAAGGAGCAATCACCCGGCGCCACATGTGAGGCAGGCCAGGTGGGTTGTCAGCCAATAGATCTATCATTGTTGCCATAACTCGATGGTTAATTATACACAAGCGATTAGCGATTAGCGAATATCCAACATAGAATCCAACCAAGTTTCACACAATAGAATTCACACATAGTTAATATGAAATCGCATAATAGTTTGGATACATAGAGTTTAGAACTTGGTATAATAACACATGTTGCACCGCAAAATTTAAAAGAAAAAGGGGGCTATGAATACTCACATGATAAGTTGAGTCGAGGTGTGAAGAGACTAGCGATAGCGAGACAATAATCAAATCCGGAGATCACCTTTGATGATTGACCAAGATAGACCCTAAATAAATAGATAAATAAGTAAAGTGACAATCACGACTAAAAATGACATGACACGACATAATCGACTCACGACCGGTTGGTGGTTTACTCAAGTGATATCGTACGGACTAATTTAAGTCCAATTCCTAGTACTAAGGACAAACTCATAGAATCCTAAATTATTTAATATCATGGAAAGTCAAACAAAGTTGAAAAAAGTCAATATCAATCAAACTGATTATCATGCATCCAAATAATTATTATTGAAACAAATCAAACCCTAGATCTATTATGACATCCTAGATCTAGCCATAATTTGTCATGAACTTTATAAACTTAACATGGATCTAGTCATATACAGCACAACATCTAATTTTGATGATGAAAAATATGGATCTAGCCCTAATTTAGCATGCATGAGGTAGATCTAGCATAAAGGTCCTAACTTGATGATCTCAACACATAGTTTTAACCCTAGATGACATGCATATTGTAGATCTAAACACTTTATGGCATGAAAACACATCTTGATGATCATAACACATAGATCAAACCCTAGATGACATGTATTTTGTATATCTAAGCATTTCATGGCATAAAAAGCAAACTTGATGATCATAACACATAGATCATACCCTAGATGACATGAATTTTATAGATCGAAGCATTTCGTGGCATAATCCTAGATGACATGCACGTTGAAGATCTTACCATTTCCAAGCATAAAAATACAATCTTGATGTCAAATTCCATAGATCTAACCCTAGATAGCATATATGATGAAGATCTAACCATTTCTAAGCATAAAAATACAATCTTGATTTCAATATCATTGATCTATCCCTAAATGACATGCAATTGAAGATCTATGCATTTCAAGATATAAAAATACAATCTTGATAGTCAAAATCCTAGATCTACACATATCAACAAGCAAGAACATAGTTCTAGCCAAATTTAACCATAAAGCTTCAAACTTGACTTGAGAAATCAATAGATCTAGAAGATAACATCAATTAGGGTTTAGATCTAGCCTAGAAACCCCATAAAGCTCAGATATTAGACATGAATGGAGGAAGAGATCACTTACCGGTAAGCTGAAAAAGTGAAGAACAGGGTTGGGAATAGAGGATCCAAGCCTTGATCTTCAATCTTAATCTTAAGAGGATGATTAGGGTTTGAAAAAGGTGATTTACAAAGGTGGGTGGCCGTTTTAGAGGAGTTGGGGGCTGAAAAATGAGGAGCATGGAGGCTTAATGCTCTTAAATAGAGCAAATTTAGGGTTTTGCTAGAAATCTTGAGTTAGGCGTATCGCCTAGGGCATTCATAGGCTCCAAGCGATACAATTGGAGCTTGCCTGAAGAAATCTTGTGCTATTTCCTCGATTCACGTGCTCGGTTCTTCGTTTTTTTATGTTTTCGAGTCCCGTTTTCACCCAAATTACCCAATTAATATTCCCAACATGTTAACCAAGTATAATCCATTTCAAACGAATATAAATACGCCACGTAACACAAATGAATGCACAAATTAGGTCAAATTACACGATTTTGGTCGGTTTGCCGTACGTATCACTTTTAAGCAATTCATCTATGTTTTGTGACTCGATCAAGTGTGTGGCGAATCGTGACATCATATGTGATCATAAGACTCATAAATGTGACACATTTGACATACAATACTAAAAAACGTGATCTCCCGGTTAAAATCGAAATCGCACGGGATTTACTAAACTTTCACTGTTTTCGTTCTAAACCTCGAATTCTCGCACATCTTCACTTGTATTTACTTGTATGCATAACTAGTATTACATTGAAGTCTTATACATGCTCAGATTGTTCGAATTCCCGGTTAAACGTAAATATTGACACGCTCGCGGTAAAATCCTAAATAGTGACATATTGGACATCAAATCGATTATTGAACATAATAATAAATCTAATCTCATAATATTAAGTATAAAACATCATATTTAAACACAATTCTTCATTCAATTATCAATCACGAGTTTTGGGTTACAAAAATGGATCGAATCAGATAACCGGAAATCAGAAATGTTACAAGGATGGCCCTTGTTTGACCCATTTAGTGATGGTTAGGGTCAAATCGAGGAAGTTCAAGCATTGGAAGGTTAAACAGTTACTAGAAAAGATGAGTTTCGTGGAGTGTGTGGTTGGTAGGTTGGATAGGGAGTTTAAATTGGTAAATCAAGCAATTAGTACTAGGTTAGTTCTGAAATGTGTGAAAGAGAAACCTCCGGATTGTGTAAGCGGAGGTAAGTTAGAGGTTTAATTGGTTGAATGCTCAGGATTGTAAAATTTGTATAGCTAAATTTGCTTATTCTGCGTTTTTTTTAGTTCTTGACTAAATTACAAATTTTGTCCTTTAAACTTTACAAAACTATGGATTTTATCCTTTTTAAAAAAAACTTTTAAGTATTATCCTTTATTTGAAAAGTTATTTTGAATTTTAACCTTTACACCAACTCCAGTTAACTTATTCAGTTAGTTACTAATAAATATGGGGTATTCTTGTAATTTTACACCAAATAAAAAAAGGGTTAATTTCATATACATCCATATAAATTTGAAAAATATCATATATATCCAAATAAAATTTTAGTATCATATATAGCCCTATAAAAAGTTTAAAATATCAAATATATCCATTTTAATACATTTCATTAAACTAAATTCAAATAATGACTATTTTACCTTAAATTCTTCAAAAGCATTTGTACATTTTTTCCAATTTTCTAACTCCCCTTTTTCGGTGACTTTTTTTTTATATTTTACAAGAACTTTGAACTACTTTTTCCAATGTTGCTAGCTCATTTTTAATACGATTTTTAATGTTTTTATAGTTTATCTTATCAGTTGTAACCTTTCTTTTTCTTTAGACTAAATTACAACTTTTAACCTTTATACTTTACAAAACTTTGGATTTTAACCTTTTTTAAAAAAACTTTCAAATTTTACCCTTTATTTGAAAACTTGTTTCATGTTTTAACCTTTACACTAACCCAGTTAAATTTCTCCGTTAGTTTACTAATAAAGAGGGTAGTATTGTAACTTTATTTGAAAACTTGTTTCATTTTTAACCTTTACACTAACTTTACAAACCATATTTGAATTTTTTTAGGGTAGTAGTTACAAAAATCAATTAATTTGTTGATTTTTTTATTTTTATTTTTTAATATATATATATATATATTTTTAATAAAAGTAGTTATATTTCTTTATATCTCTTTTTTAATCTTGTCAAAATATTCTTATGTGTGTAAATATTTACTTATTTTTCTCGTAATTTAAAGGACAAAATTTGTAATTTAGTCTTAGTTCTTCGTTTTTTGATTTGTGTTTTTCGTGTTTGTAGCGAAATCGAGGTTTGAGAAGTGAAATCATGCGTCAAACGCATTCCAGGTATGTACTTGATCAATTGGAATGGCTGGAAGCAAAATTGGTGAAGGTGGAGGTAGGCCTAAAAAGTTAGAAAATTTTCTAAGTGTTGAAAATCTGGGCTCAATCCCTGGAAATTCCGTTCCAAATGTATCACTTAGATTTAGGCTTTCTCCAAGCGATACGCTTGGAGAGGATGTTAGCGGTAAAACGAGGTTCCAGGCATATCACCTGGTTTACCAGCTCTGTAGGCGATACGCCTGGAATGGGTGTGCATAATTTTTTTTAATTTTAATTTTTATTCACCAATTTTGTTCCAAGCCATTTGTAATTCACTTATTTAATCTCTATATTTCCAGGTATTCACATTCCAAATTATTTTATTTTAATTTTATTCTAATTTATTTTTATTTCGTGATTAATGTTTTGTGTCGAGTTGTGTCTTTTGTTTTGTGTATTTTTTTGCAAGTCCGATGATATTCGCACGTTTATGCTCATGGAATTCAGTGGAGGACCACAGAATCAAACTCGCCTTCATTAATCATACCAAATTCAGGGGAGTTTGTTTCTATTTATTTCTCTTGTTATTTTCTTTTATGTTTTTTAGTGTGTTTTATTTTTATTTTTACTGTCATCTCACTTTGGGAACATTGTGTTGTTTAAGTGTGGGGATGGGAAGACTTGCGTCTTGTTTTTATTTTAGTTTGAGTGTGTTTTATTTTTTTAAAAAAATGAAATATTAGAAAATGTTCTTGATTTATGCTGCAATTAAATGGAAAATGATAGTACAATCAGGAATCAGTTTACTAATTAAATGTGGTTAATTGCTAGATATTATTAATTGTAGTAGTTGTTATAGCTAGTTTCGATGTGTCGGTATGCCCAGCTGACTTATTATGCTTAAATATCCTTATGTGTCAATTATTGAAAAAAATTGAGCTTTAATTGATAAATCAGGATGCTTTAGTGGGTTCCCGCCTTATTTTGATTGATGTAACTGAAACTGTTAAACATAGAAGATAGGTACCTTAGTATTTGTATATGTATATCTCTCTTAAATATAACACATATCTTTCTTTTTACGAGAGTAAATCCGACATGGGTGGCGCTTACATACTTCTATGTTCTATTTTCATGTATTTGAGCTTATATTTAGTTATGAATTGGTCAAAGCCTATGTGTTTTCCTTCGGGAACCCGACTTGAAGGATACGCCTCTCGGTTAGGTAATTTGAAAATTGCTCAAGTAAAATCATCATCCATTCATCGCTAATCCACTATTTTTGAGACCTATATATATTAGAATACTATGGTAGGAAAACCTAAATGATTTAAACCTAGGCCATGATATCTTGCGACGGGATTAATGTAAATTTATGATTTTTGAGTGAGGGATCCATTAGGTTGAATGCTAATATAATAAATACTAATTGATGCATTTGGGGCTAAAGGTCGGTGGTTGGGTTTAATCGGATCGAAATACCGATAATCAAGCTATGCTATGTTTGATTGTTAATTGGAATTGAAATTGTGAATAATTAAAAGTTAGAGACTGATTACCTGGTTATGATTCCATTGTGGTATTTTTTTTAGGACGAAAAAAGAGTCACTGTATGTGTTGCAAACACATCCTGTTTTACCGTTAGTTTTATACAGTGTTTGAGTCAGTTTTGAGTAGTTGTTTTCATTTGTTTTTAGTTAAGTTTGGGTATTTGAGTCTTAATTATGGTTTTAGTATGTTTTTATAGGTTCTGGCTCAAATCCTAAGGCCACATGAGTGTTAGAGAAGTTCAAGAGGAGAAAAGACTGAAGAACAGATGCCACAGGTGCCCCAAGCGTATCGTCCAGGGATAACAATACCCCAAGCGATACGCTTGGGGAGAAGATGGTCAAAGAAAGTCAATGTTGGCTGAGCCCGACTATTTTGGCACGTAGCGGAAGCACGCGTATCGCGCAAAGACACCCGGCCCTCCAAGCGATACGCTTGGAGGGGTATTTTCTTAAAACCCTATTTTTTCATGAAAATTCGACTTTGTGGGTTCTATTCGGGACTTCTTCCATTCTAGCCGACTCTGGGACGTTTTAGGAGCAATTTCGGAGTGGAGAAAGCAAGGAATCAAGGGGAGATCAAAGAACATCTTAGTTTTTAGCTCGAACCTTGTTCAAGTCAGCTTTTCCACTTGATCTAGTTTTCCGCTCGAACCTTGTTCAGCCGGAACATCTTAGTGTTCTTGTTTAGCCGGAACTCTCTAAGTGCAATATTCCTTACATGACAATTAACTCAATAATAATATATATATTCATTTATGTAAGTTGTTGGCCACACTTCACATGACATTTCATCAATCAAGCAAAGTTAATACCTTTGTTTTTTTTTTAGCAACTAATTTTTTAGTTTTTATCAATTTTATCATTGTCAAGATTTGAACCTTATTTCCACTAAAAAAGCTTTGCCCGTTACAACTAGGCTACAACCTAAGTGGCTAATATCTTTGCTATTAAATGACAAAACTACTCCTAGAGAAATTAAAATTAATTAAGAAACTTTTAGAAACAAAAATATGAAAAATGTAATTTACAAATAAATAAATCTGTCATGAACCTTGTTTAATTCCATCTAGATAACAGACCCGCGCGTTGCAGCGGGTCATTATCTATTATGTATGTATTTGTTTAGTTTTATGCTTGTAACGCGTACGCGAGTCGTCCGTTGTCAATGTATGTGTTTTGATAGAAGTTCGATACAGTGTTTGGGTGTGTGTTTTGAGAAGAAATACGATTATCATATTTTTAAATTGTTTATTTAAAGCACTCT
Organism: Deinandra increscens subsp. villosa; assembly: GCA_039602395.1. Lineage (NCBI taxonomy): Eukaryota > Viridiplantae > Streptophyta > Magnoliopsida > Asterales > Asteraceae > Deinandra > Deinandra increscens. Next base: position 33,502,773 of record JBCNJP010000007.1, on the reverse strand, counting down.
TTAAGTGCATTGCCCATCTTTTTTATAAACAAAAATACATGGTACTGGACCTTACAGTTTTAGTCATATTTATGGAGATTTATCGACTACCATTCTTACTTACATAAACCTACAAAGTAGTTTGTTATGTCCTCGATTTTGCTACACATAAAGATTGTGAGATATGAAAGCTGGTGGATGTTGTGTTTTGCATTCAGGTAATATTGGGTGTCCCATCGAAAGAGGTAATGAACTACTTGTCAGGTGACAAAACTCCTCTTTCCGATTACCACCCGAATTGCTCTTGCTTTTCTTTGCTTTTCTTTGTGAAGTTGCATCTATAGAGTTAATAAAGTTATAAATTTTTAATCCTTTTTAATCTTTATTTTTTAGGTGCCTTGGTTTTCTCTGGCATGCTTCTTCGGGGCCTTTCCTACTGGTGTGGCAGGAGCTGTAGCTGGAGTACCCAGCTATGGTTGCTCTTTGAGTGATGTGCTCTCTAAGGTTACCTGTTGTTCAGTGTAGAAGACCTGCTTTCATCAAGTGTTTTTCGAATCGATTCAACTTCGTTTAGAAGGTAGAAAAAACTGAATATTTTTTCTTTGCCGATCAGAGACAGCAATGGATTGGGTATTGTTATTGGGTCACTGTACCTTTCCTTCACAACCAGGGACTCACATTATGTCATATAAACACGTAATAACCAATAAACAGCAAGAAAGTAGGCTAGTAAAATAGGTGATTGACCTTCTGATCCAAACGAAACATAGGAAACAAAGTAGACAGTAGCAAACCTGAAGAAGAAAACCGAGCATTAATAACTTATTTGCCACATACACAGATAACCTAAACCTGTAAACATTGAGATAACGAAATGAACGACATTTTTTTTATTCAATTGATAATGTTAACGAAGAACACAAAACAAAATGAATATTCATAACCATAATTGACCATCTGCAAATGATCTATTTCAAGCAAATTCATCCCTTTTACCAGCTTAAAGGTCATAAAATGGCCCAAAACTCTATTAACCAAACACAAACAAAAAATCTATACGTTTCTAACATACAGAAACATAAAGAGAGGAGTAAGTGAAAGTCTAATTCAAGCATTCAAAGGATATCAAATTTAGCCTTCTATCCCATTCTATAAAACAAACGACCAAAAGTTAAACTTATGATAAATATAAGAAAAAAAAAATATTAGGCTCAGAGATCTTGGTGAAAAAAGAATCGGCAAGCAAAGGCTTAGATAACCACAATATTTGCAATATTGTCAAATAGTTGTAACGCATCATTAAAAATAGTAGACGAACTAAGAAGTAAGTTTTATGCTAAAATTTGATGATGAAGATGTGTGTTTTATAGATATATTATAACAACAGCATTATATGTATATTTAAAAACAACCTTATCTATTGGTATAAAACATTTATTTGGTTGAATGCATGGTTAGCATCTTGTTTAGACCTTGCAACAGTAGCACGGTCTCAGCAACCGCATCAGCACCTAGTTTAACACCACAGGGAGCTTTAGCCCTTCCTGCTATCTTCTGGAACCTACACCTGCAATAACACTATGACAATTTGGAAATTACATTTGACAAAATTCTTAGTTGCAACATAAGATATAATCATGACCAAGCTGGAAGCTAAAATACAAGGAGCTGCCTAGTCTGCTGCAACATAATTCATGCATCAATTCCAAATTTGTTGCAACAAAAGAAATTCCTCAGGTATTTACAAGTGAAAGTAAACTAAATAGTACCTCAATCAAAAGAACATGAATTTAGTTTTTTTACTAAAAGTGCATGGCTCATAATTGCTTAATCACAGTAGCCAAGCTAAGCTTGAAAGAAATCCCCAGGGGGCGGGGCTCAAAAATTTACCGAGGGGGCGATACTCAATACATATAATTTTTTTTACATAACATCACGAATATAGGTACTTCTTGACGAAAAAACCGAGGGGGCAGTCACCCCCTCCGGTCCCAACGAAGCTTCGCCAGTGTTCATCACAGCCTTAAAACTATTTGAATATCTATCTTTGCAATCCAGATTCGCTAAGAAAAGCAAGATTGAAGCAAAAAAAAATCAAAAGAAAACCACAAAATAATCCATGAACAGAAGGCTCGGAACTCAATCAACCATCACATCCATACGTTAAGGGTCAGATTAGATTGTTGAAACGAAGAGAAACACCGTTTGTCATCAGAGCCTTAATAAAAGTGTTGATACATAGTCTGTGCGTCGTGTGAAGTATCCAACCAGACAATGTCATGTGAAGTATCAAGAACAAAGTTCAAGGCTAGGTTTGCTGTTGGGCGAACCTGCTCCGAACCTGGAGTTCGGATCTGCCGAACTTTAAGTTTGGACGGAGCTCGGCCAGTAGTCTATAAATAGGTTGTTTGTCTTTGTTTTCTGTACGAGAGATTGTAGAGTCTGAGAGAGCTGAGTATTGAGTATGTGTTTACTGTGGTGTTCTCCGAGTCATTGTTCTTCGTGTTACTGATTGTAATTGTTTGTGAGATCAATAAAATAATCGGTTAATTACGTTTTGTATCCAATATAGCTAGATTGAGTAGACGATCCAAAGCTCACGCAATTCAAGTGGTATCAGAGCTTTCTGGTTCATTCTACTGATATGTGGTTGCTATTCTCGGATTTTTGAAACAAAATGGGTGATTTTTGGTGATTTTCGAGATTTTTTACAAATTTTTGATCACTTCGATTGAGTCTTTTGTGAAAAATTTTGGTCCTAAATCATTTCTTATCACTTTCTGATTCACCGCTACAAATCTCGTCAAAATCAATCCAAAATCGAGCATTTTGAGAAATATATGTGGAGGTTCGGATGTTACTAGTTAGGTTCGGCATAACCGCTCCGAAGTCCTAGTTCGTTGTATAGAGTTCGGACAAATTTTGTTCAAAGTTCGTTCAAAGTTCGGTCAAAGTTCGGAGGTTTTCTGGTTCGTGAGAGGTTCGGTCGAGGTTCGGATAGATTTGTGTTCGAAAAGAGTTCGGAAAGAGTTCGGTAAGGGTTCGGAGAGGTTTCGACAACTGTTCGGATAAACAAGTTTCGTTGAAGGTTCGGACATAGTTCGGAACAGGTTCGGATCACAGATTTAGGTTCGGATAAGGTTCGGACGATCAGATTGTTAATTTTCAACGATGTCGGAATTTCAAGCTTTTGTTGCTATGCAAAACGCAATGCAAACCATGATAAATTTTGATAATGAAATCGGAAAAAGTCATAAAGTTCCCAAATTATTGAAGTTGGAAGATTACCATAATTGGAAGCAACGATTTTCGGCTTACATAAGTACGAATGATATCGATTTGTGGATTCCAATTAAGAAGCTTTATCAACATCCAACTGATCAAGGAGATTTCAAAGAAGTTCATACCTTCGACATTGCTGAAAGAAAATCATATGAGCTTGAACAAAAGGCTTTCGGTTATCTTACAATGGAATTACCCACTGAGTTGTTACATCAATTTAGTACATGAAAGAAATCAAAACAATTGTGGGATGCTCTATCAGCAAGGTGTGAGGGGAATGGTCAATACAAGAAAAGTCGGAAGAAGGTGATGAATAAGGAGTTTGATAATTTTCAGCATTACGAAAATGAGAATATCATGGCTCTTGTTTCAAGATTGTCACATCTTATAAGTGAATTGAAGATTGTAGAAATTGAGAAAACATATGAAGAGCTAAAAGAAAATATTATGGAAGCACTACCAGAAAAATGGGAAAATTATGTGTTGCTGTTTACACATGATAAAGAATTTTCCACATTAACATTTCATGATCTAACTGGTAAACTTCATGCTCGAGAGATGGAAATGATGAATTCCAACAAGTCCAAAGCAAACCTGCAAAATCCAGAGTTGTATCATGGTGAAAACGCTGCTAGTATGACCGCTAAAGCTAAGCCAAGTTTGAGTTCTGCACCGCCTACTGCTTTCTTCAGCAATATGTCTGGATATTCTGATAACAATTCATCACTGGGTTGTAACTTTACAATTCCAGATTCATCAAGTCAAGGTGCTTTTTTTGTTCAATCGGTGGATGAATGTGCCAAACTGATTGCTGCTCTCATTTCTTCATCATTTGGAATGATTATTAATGATGTTGGGAAGGCATAATTGATTAAAGAAGATTTTAATGAGCTTGATGACGATCAATTGAATGAGTTAGATATGGTCTGGCAACTTGCTATGTTAACTCAAAGGTCACATCGATATTATAAGAAGACTGGAAAACAAGCTTTTAGTGACAAATTGGGTTTTGATAAATCAAATATCAAGTGTTACAAGTGTTTGAAGCTTGGACATTTTGCTAGAGAATGTCAACAAGCACATGTTAGCAAACCTGGTTTTACTCAATCATTGTCAAGTAATCAAACAAGACAGCTTTGACGATTCAAGATGATGGTGTTTATGATTGGGGTAAACGTTTTGATTTATCTGCTTTGATTGTCACTCATGAACAAGTTGATTATTGTTCAGATACAAGTTCAGAACCAAGTTCTTATGAATCAGCTGAAAATATGGAAAGTTTGTTGAAATAATATACTTCATTGTTGGATGAAGTTAGGAAGCTTTCTGATGAGCATGGGTTGGTAAAAAGAAGTTTTGGAGGTGTCTAAGAGGCATGAGAAGGAAGTTGAGTTGGAAAATGCTTCTATCATGAAGGAAGTAAATATGCTTAATGAATTTCTTGATTTTGTCGAAGAAGAAGTAAAGATACTTGAAGTAAAGAATGAGACGTTACTAAAAGAAAAGGAAGAATTGGTTAACGAGGTCAAGAAGTGGAAAGATGAAGCAGAAGATGCTACAAATGATTTTCAGAATCTTTTTGATAAGTCAAAAATCAAGCTTGATCTGCTTACAAAGGATACTGAAGAATCTGCTGCTAAAATTGAAGCATATCAAGTTGATATGAAGAAGTTGTTAGATGAAAAGAGAGAGTTAGTTAGTGTGAACAATGTTCAAGCTGCTAATTTGGAAATTCAGAAGCGAAATGAAGATAAACTGAAGAAAGAAATTTTTGAAGGGATGGAAAATCTTCAAATGCAGAAATTTGAAACACATAAAGTTGCTAAGCGATTGATTTCTACTGAGACAGCGTTAGCTGAAGCTCAATAGCAAATTTCTGAGTTGAAGATTCAAGTCATCGATGCTAACAGATTGTTTGAACAGTGTTTCAAACTCATAAGTGTTCACAAGTTTCTTGTCAAATGATGCTAATTTTGAGAAGATGCTTGATAAAACCGCATCACCACCTGCAAATATCAAAGAAGCTTTTTAAGGAGGTGACAGAGAAGGTTAAAGAGTTTGATTATTCAAAGGTTTCATCATTAATTTCAGAAGAAGAGAAGATTGTGAAGAAAAAGAAAAACAAAAAGGATAAGAAGAAGAAAGGAAAGAAATCTGAGATTCCTCCATCTCTAAATTTTGTTTCTGGTTCATCTTCCGCAGATAATGAGAAATCGGCTATTTCAAGTGAAAAGATTCATTCACAACCTGAATTTGATGAGACGATCTTCTTTGAGCAGAAAAATATTAAAGAAATCAAAGCTGAATTTTCAAAGTTAGCAAAGGTTGGACACCAGAATTAAAATTCCGAGGAAGAAGTTTTTGGGAAAACAGTTGGTTTGGGTTTTAGAGCACATCATGATAAAGCTGAGGAGGTTCCAGCATCAATACCACAAGATTTGAAGAAGATTAAAATGAAACAGGTGAAGAAGGATATTTTCCAGGCAGAGAAGATTCAACCCGAAAGATTATACAAGCTTAAGGGTTCTATTCATGTATTTTCTGATAAAGAGTTTCCTCTTCATTGTGTTGATGCTCGAAAGATTTCTGAAGTTTTTGTGAAGAAGGATGTTTCAAGAACCTTGAAGAATCAGAATGCAAAAGTTTCTTCTGATGGTTTTTATTCTCGAAGCCCAACATCAAAATGGGTTCATGATCACAGGCATCAGGTATATGATTCCAATTTTGATCATTTTAGAGATATTCATGTTTGTGAATCTTTGCAGGCACCCAAAAAGTGGGACAAATCACAACGTGTTTGTTATGTTTGCCGCCAAAAAGGGCATATGGAAAAAGATTGTTCCCTTCCTGCTAAATCAAAACAAAGGTTACAACAGACACCAGTTTTTGGTAAACCTGTCAAACCAAGGTTCTTTGATGAACAAGGCAGAGTTTTTGATGAATGTGAATCTACATTCTTTCTCAAACAAAAACGTTTTGTTCCTATTTTCAAGAAGGTTCAAAATGTAGGTTCATCATCACAGCCACCTGTGATTGATTCATCAAAAACTGAGTTACCAAAATAATAACAATTCTGGAAACCAAAGGTGGTTTCAAAGCAAAACCAGGACACTGGTCAACCAGAAGCAGTAGCTTCGGGTCAAGTTAAAAACTAATGAGTTTGACCAGTGTGCATGTACTTCGAGAAGACCTATCGACGATTGCAAAAGTTGTTGATGGAGGATTATTTTGCTTAACTTAAATTTCATGATATATTTTTTATTCTAACCTGCAAATTTTCTGAAATTCTAAAACTATGTTGATTGATCAATTTTATTTCTTTATGCATTTTTAAGTGATAAAAATTACAAAAATAGAGTCCTGTTTTTGTAAAATGAAAATCCAAACATAGAGTTTTCATTTTAAAGGGGAGAATTGCATGTAAGGGGGAGAAATTGTGAAAATGCATGTTATGGGAAGAAGATGAATACATGCACAATATATAAGGAAGGTGAATACATGCACAATATATAAAATTTTAAGAAATTGATCATTAGGAAATGATAGTACATTAGCTTACGTTTCTGACTCATTGATAGAGTAGATGAAAGAGCCATAATATCATTGTTTGATATGCTTGGTAGGCTCGGTAAATTAGAAAGTATTCAGATGTGATATACACTAAATACTAATGCTTGACCATGTGGATAACATCTTGATGCATATTTCATGACAGAAAGAAAACAATAAGTGTGAAAAATAAAATGAGAAGTCACTGTGTATACATGTGTTTATTTTGCAAAGATTTAAACTTGTTTGATTTTCTTTATTTTGTCAAACGATCGGACTTTCTCTGTGTATCGAAAGATCGACCTCATTGTTGTTCGTTTGACGTTCTACGTTATTTTCTTTGGTGTTTCGTATAAGACATCGGACTTTCTCTGCGTGTATGGGAGTACTGACCTGATTGTTGTTGAGTTATACAATTTCAACTTGTTTTATTTTTCTTATTTTGTTAAATCTGAGGCCTTATCTGCGTATCGAAAGATCGACCTTAAGGTAGACGATTTAACGTTCTTATTTCTTTTTGCATGGAACACAGTTGACGATATCATGAAAATATTATACTTTTTGAAAATTCACAAGTGTAATCACATAAAAGAAAAGGGAAAAAGAAAAAGTAAAAAATAATATGTCTGAATATGTCTGATAGTGTAGGATACGCTGGTTAAATCAAAATCTAATCAATATTTTAACATATCCAGATGTTATGAGTATGATTCTGCCTGATTTTAAAATGGACGAATTATACCGGCAATCAGCATGACCTATGTGCTTCAATTAGTTGAAATTGAAGTGTAGTTCAATGCGTCATGACCAATATGATCCCATATAGTGATCTTTCTCATACCAAAAATAGGGTTTTGATTCTGTATTGCAATTTCGTTTCATTTCGGAAAAGTACAAAAAAAAATTTAGTGTGTTTTAGCATAAGTTTGAAAAATCAAAAAGATTTTAGGTTTGTTTTGATATAAATTTTCTAAAAACCAAAAAGATTTTGTTTCTACTTTATTTTCGATCTGATCAACACGTGATACAAATACAATTTTCAAAATCATATCTTGGAGTCTCGAAGAGATGTTTTGCGCCAAGATTATTTAATATTCTGAGCAGGTTGATAAAGTGAAAGTAATCACAACTTCAAGTCTTCTGAAGCTGTTGATAAAGATCAGATAATCACCAGACATTGTCAAGTATTCAAGATCAATCTACGATCAAGTTGAGGCGGAGTTTGTTTAAAGATTCATTTCGTTTGACGAACGGATTCTACACTTGAGGGGGAGTTTGATTGAAGATACAGTTTTGAGGATGTTGAAGAGATACTGCACACGACGAGGGGGAGTTTGTTGATACATAGTCTGTGCGTCGTGTGAAGTATCCAACCAGACGATGTCATGTGAAGTATCAAGAACAAAGTTCAAGGCTAGGTTTGCTGTTGGGCGAACCTGGTCCGAACCTGGAGTTCGGATCTGCCAAACTTTGAGTTCGAACAGAGTTCGGCCAGCAGTCTATAAATAGGTTCTTTGTCTTTGTTTTCTGTACGAGAGATTGCAGAGTCTGAGAGAGCTGAGTATTGAGTGTGTGTTTACTGTGGGGTTCTCTGAGTCATTGTTCTTCGTGTTACTGATTGTAATTGTTTGTGAGATCAATAAAACAATCGGTTAATTACGTTTTGTATCTGATATAGCTAGATTGAGTGGACGATCCAAAGCTCACGCAATTTCAAAATGTCATCACATCCAACACCTTCGTTCTATATGTTATCAGTAAAGTCGACCAAACTTAAGCAAACGATACATAATTGCAACCAAAGTCGGCTGTTATAAACGTTATGGAGAAACAATGTGAAAAAGCAAAGCAACCGAATTTGAATCACCACCACAACCACTATCGCATCAACATCGTCCGGCAGCAAATTCGGCTAAAGCCGGCTGCTGTGAATCGCAATGAAAATGAATCGCCACCACAACCAAAAAAACCCTAACAAAGTAATTGTTGGGCTGGATTTATTTAAGGCATGAACATTTGTTAATGGGCTAGTTTGTAATTGTTTTGGGCTTGTAACTTTCTAGTTAGTGGGCTAATTAAGTGTTTATGATTGGGCCATATGGGCTTGTTCTAGGTTCACGATTTTTGTAAGGGTGCTATATAAACCCATTTTGAAGTTTATGATGGTAAGCTTTTCTAATACAACCTTCAAGTTTACGATTTCTTGTTCCTTCAGGTTTACGATCAGCTTCCTTTAGTAGTGTTTATCATTCAAGACTTCATCTTTACACTAGATCTAGTCTATTCTTCTACTATTGTTCTTGAATCCATCTTATACGAGGATTCCGCACTCGTGTTTGATTAGATATCGTGTGTTTGGGAGATTTCCGGACCTACAATTGGTATCAGAGCCAAGAATCTTAGATTCGAGGCTCTCACGATATTGATTCAAGAGTTTTCTGGGTTTTTGTTCAAGTTTGGTTGAAGATTTGAAGGTTTTGGAGGTTTGCGATTCTGCTTCTGCTGTGTTCTTCGAGTTTCTGGTGTTTACGACTGATTTTTCTGGGGTTCTGGTTGTTTACGATCAGTTGCAGTTGAAGATCTGCTCCTGGTGTGCGTTTACGACTTCAAGATCTGGTTTTTAGGCGTTTACGATCCGTACTTTTGGAGTTTACGACTTTTCAAGGTCGTAATCGGTGTTTACGACTGTTATCATCGGAATCGGGTGTTTACGATCGTAATTAGGCATTTGCGATCGTAATCAAGGTGTTTCAATCGTAATCTCAGTGTTTGGACTTTTGGACTCTAGTTTTAGGTTTCCTAAGCTATCGGGATGGATTTTGAACCAAGTATGTATCAGAAATTGGACTTCGAGATCGGATCTATTACTCGTCCACCTAGACTTACGTCAGCAGCTAACTTTTTGGAATGGAAGTATAGGTTCGAGAACCACTTGAAGAGTGTTGATTTAAGGTTGTGGAGAGCAGTGCTTAATGGACCACACGTACCAACTCATGGAGCGGGAGCTAAGATAGGAAAGGCTAAGACAGAAGATGAGTTTGAAGATGATGACTGGGAAAGGTGTAACAAGGCGGAGAGGGCATTTGCAATAATGACCATGGCATTGACACCAGACATTGCTCAAGGCTTTAAGCATTGCAAGACGGCAAAGGAACTGTGGAATGCATTGATTGTTGCTTATGAGGGAAATCCAGACATCAAGGCGAGTCGAAAGCAGATGTTGAAGCAGAAATTCAATTTGTTTAATCACATCCAAGGTGAATCTTTCGAAGCGCAAGTGCAAAGATTTGTCTCTCTGATGGCAGAAATGTCAAGTTATGGTGTGGAGCCGGAATTGGAAGATAAGAATTTGAAGTTGCTAAACAGTTTGCCAAAGTCATGGAACACCAATATCTCAATTATTAAGGACAACAACAAATTGAGTGAGCTGTCTCTGGATGAAATGATCAACAAGTTGAAGTCCAAGCTAATTGATGATAAGCAGCGTGAGTTGAATCATATAAGCTCACTTAGTTTGGCTGGGAAGCTGAATCAAGCTTTGTTGTCGGAAGAGGTTGATGAGAAGGAGAAAGGAAAGTCTGTTGGAAGTGGATCAAGTTCGATGACCCAAACGAAGGCATTTGTGGCACAACCCCAATCTAGTTCAAGTGGAGGTGACACTTCTGAGGCGAACAACGATCCCAATTTTGCACTGGGTATGGGATTCATGAACAGTTACCATGCTTTAATGGCCGGAACCCTAATTCCCTCTGAGATTCTATCGGGGGAGCTTAATCAGATTAATCCAGAGGATGTGGAGATGCTGGACGTCTCTTGGCAAATGGCTATGGCGGTGTTCAGGGCTAAGAAGTTCATGGCTACTACAGGGCGAAATGTTTGGAAGGATCAAGACAAGATCAGAATGGGGTTTGATAAGACGAAGCTTAGGTGCTATAATTGTGATGAATATGGGCATTTTGCTAGAGAATGCAGCAAACCAAGGAAGGAGAAAGCAGAGATGAAGAAGCCAGCTGATGGGAAGGCAAAGGCCGAGACAAGTGCCTTGATTGTGCAGGAAGGTGGAGGTTATGACTGGACCCCCCAGCTGAAGGATCTGAGTCTGACGCATGCTATGATGACGACTATGGATGATGATGATGAAGAGGAGCATGCTTTTGTGGTTACTGAAGAAGAACCTGAGGAGAATGAAGCTATGGCAGCAGACCACACCAAGGGACAGCCAAGAAGATCTATCAGCAATCTCTGGTACGTTGATAGTGGTTGCTCCCGACACATGACCGGAGATCTGTCCCTTTTGGAAGATGTAGAGGATTTCAATGGAGGTGGAGTTTCATTTGCAGGTGGTGTGGGTGGTAGAATTAGTAAGAAAGGTGTGGTGAGGAGTGGAAATCTGTCTGTTTCTGACGTTCATTATGTGGAGGAACTGTCGCACAGTTTGCTGAGTGTTTCTCAGATCTGTGACAAAGACTATTCGGTGATGTTCAATCGAAAGGAGTGTATTATTTTGAAGCCTGGTGTGAAGATACCCGAGGAGTGTGTACTGATGCGCACTCCAAGACGTTCAAACTCATATCTTCTCAACATGGGCAATCCTCCTACGTCAGAAGAAGCATGCCTTATATCAAAACAGAATGAAAATTTGGCTATGTTGTGGCATAGACGTCTCGGGCATGCTAATATGAAGAATTTGACCAAGCTCGCGAAGGGAGAGCATGTCAGAAAGCTGCCGATTAAAGACTTCTCAACTGTTGAAAAATGTGTGGCATGTGCAAAGGGGAAGCAGCACAAGTTGCCACATCGTCCGAAGATAGCTAATTCAGTGTCATCAGTTCTACAACTTCTACACATGGACTTATTTGGGCCTATGCAAGTTCAGAGCATCAGCAAGTTCTCCTATTGTCTTGTGATTGTGGACGACTATTCACGTTTTACTTGGGTCTACTTCTTGTCTAACAAGTATGAAACTCCAGCCCTAGTGAAACAGTTTGTCACACTCATAGAGAATGAGCTGAACAAGAAGGTCAAAGCTATCAGATCGGATAACGGAACGGAATTCAAGAATGCTGAGTTGAATATGTTTTGTGGGGCTAAAGGCATAGACAGACAGTTCAGTGCTCCCTACACTCCACAACAGAATGGAGTAGCTGAGAGAAGAAATAGGACACTCATTGAAGCTGCAAGGACAATGATGTGTGAAGCAAAACTACCGATCTTCTTCTGGGCTGAGGCAGTCAACACAGCATGTTATGTGCAAAATCGCGTTCTGTTAAACAAACGTCATGAGAAAACTCCATATCAGATTGTCTACAAAGAGAAGCCGACAGTGGGTTATTTCAAGACTTTCGGATGTCCGTGCACGGTGCTGATTCAGTCCGACGTAGGGAAATTCGAGGCGAAAGCGGATGAGTGTTATTTCGTTGGTTATTCAGGAAATAGTGCTTATCGGGTCTATAACAAGACCACCGGTTTGATTATCGAAGCGTTCAATGTGGACTGGCTTGAAGACAATCCGACGGATGCAGGGACCGGACCAGATTGGATTTTTAACTACGGGTCTCTGTTTGAAGGGTTCAAGTTTTCGAATGATCTTCATAATTTGGGTGAAGAAGAAGAGATTATCACTCAGCCATCTGAATCAAGACCTTCTGTTGACAGAATCAGTGAAAAGACACCAGTTCCAGTTCCCACAAATGTCAACGTAGATGCTCCGGGAACTTCAGGAACGTGTGATAATGATTCAGAGACACCTCAAAGTCCAGGTATTAGTGATATAAATGATAATGTTGTTTCTTCTAATCTGCCTGTTTCTGTGTCTGTGCCAGATGTCCAGGTATCCAGGATCAACAAGGATCATCCAGTCAGCAACATACTTGGACCAGTGTCTGCAGGTGTTTCAACTAGAAGCCGCACAGGGGATATCAATTTCTGCATGTACTCATGTTTTATCTCCCAGATTGAGCCTCCGAATGTGATGGTTGCTCTCAGAGATCCGAATTAGATAGAGGCCATGCACAATGAGCTTAATCAGTTCTCAAAGCTGGGAGTGTGGCGACTTGTGAAGCGGCCAGTTGACAAGAAGGTGATTCCCACGAGGTGGCTTTATAAGAACAAGAAGGATGATTCAGGAATCATTGTAAGAAACAAGGCGAGGTTAATAGTACAAGGTCACAAGCAAGTTCACGGGATTGACTATGACGAGGTATACGCTCTGGTGGCGAGATTGGAAGCAATTCGGATCTTTCTGGCTGTGGCATCATATCTCAATTTTACAGTCCATCAGATGGATGTGAAGACTGCCTTCCTGTATGCAGAGATGAACGAAGAAGTTTATGTAACCCAACCACCAGGGTTCATAGATGAAGAAAATCCAGATCATGTTTATCTACTGGATAAGGCCTTGTACGGTTTGCATCAAGCTCCTCGTACCTGGTATGAAACGTTGTCTAATCACCTGGTGGAGAATGGATATACAAGAGGAGTTGTTGATCAAACTTTGTTTAGGAAGAGAGTGGATGAGGACATAATCACGGTGCAAGTGTATGTGGATGACATCATCTACGGTTCTACAAACGAGGAATTGTGCACCGAATTTGAGGAGATTATGAAGAATAAGTTTAAAATGAGCGATCAGGGGGAGATGAGTTTCTTCCTAGCCTTGCAAGTTAAACAAGATGAATCTGGGATTCTTATTCACCAAGCCAAGTATGTGAATGAGATCCTAGAGAAATTCAAGATGCAAGACTCAAAGCCAATTTCAACTCCAATGGCATCCCGACCTCTCCTGTCAGCAGATGCAGAAGGGGAGTCAGTGAGCGAATTCACGTATCGCTCGATGATTGGTTCTCTGATGTACTTAACAGCGAGTCGGCCAGATATTATGCATGCAGTTTGCTTGTGTGCCCGCTATCAGGCTAACCCTAAACTTTCTCATTTGAATGCTGTTAAACGTATATTTAGGTACCTAAAGGGCAGGCCTAGGCTTGGTCTTTGGTACCCAAAGAACACTGACTTTCAATTATATGCTTATACTGACAGTGACTATGGTGGAAGTGACTTGGACCGGAAGTCAACGACGGGTGGATGTCAATATCTGGGCGATCGACTCATTTCCTGGCAGAGCAAGAAGCAGCATACCGTATCTAAATCAACTGCCGAAGCTGAGTACGTGGCAGCATCTGCCGGTACTTCACAGGTAGTGTGGATCCAAAACCAGCTCACAGACTACGGTATGGAATTCGTTAACACTCCTATCTTTTGCGACAATGCTGCTGCTCTGGAAATTGTGAAAAACCCTGTCCAACATTCTAAAACCAAGCATATAGACATAAAGGTACATTTCATTCGAGATTGCTATGATCGGGAGCTGATTCAGCTTCAAAAGGTAAGCTCCGATCAGAATGTGTCGGACATTTTCAAAAAACCCCTCCCACGACCAAATTTTGAAATGTGTGTTAAAGGCCTTCGGATGATTGCCTTCGAGGAATGATCTGATCAAATTTTTTTTGTTATTTTATTTTTTTTAAATCTTAAAAACAACAAAAATAGTGTTTGTTTTCAAAAGCCTCATAAAAACAGGGGAAGAAATATAATTGTCTCAGAAAATTCAAAAAATATCTGTTTGAGGTTTTTATGATGTCTTTTGCTTTGCCTTGAGTTGGTAGGAAGTGATATAAATTTCCATGACGATCGGAGACTGACACCTGTAAGGCAGAAGTGAAAGATGTCTCAAAGATGATGTTCGGTAAGCTAAATCAAAAACGATGATCATCCATTGTAAGTGCAGTAAACTTAACTCTTATATATGTTTAGTTTTCCATCCTAGTTTACATAGTTTAAAAGACTGAGTCCCAGCAAAAACGGGTTGAGAGTGGTATTCACCTAGTATTCACTCTCTCACACGTCATGTTTATACTGTAAATGACAACACCACAGAAAAGGAAAAAGAAAAAGAATTCAAAAAGAAATTTATATGAAAATTGTGAAAAAGAAAAAGAAAAGAAAATTATTCTGTTGGTCTTCTCTGCGTGCTTATGCAGCCGACCTGATCACCAACAGATAAGTCAAGAAAATAAGAAATAAGTGGTTGTCAAAGAAGTGTTGCATGGTTCCTCAAGATGGGGGTTTGTGAATCCTCAATAAACTCTGAGGTTGGGTAGGTTTTGCTATGAACAATTGGGTGTGGGGACGGTTAAACATGACGGTAATTATGTACCACAATTAAGCACTTAAAATGTTTTTATCTGGATGTGAGTTTATATTATTTCAAAATTTTTGAGTATTCGTCTAGAGCGTTGAGTAATGGAAGCTGAAAAGGGTTCTTCGGTTAATGATCTGTTTGGTTTGATCCATGAAAAATATCAAACTCAAGGTAAGTACGTTTTTATCCAGTTTATAGATTATTTTAACTTTGTGCAGTTTTCAAGTTTTGTGTTTGTCTTTAAAAATTTTAAGTTTTATTGTTTTTGTTCAAGATCAGATACTCGGGGCTAAGTTTGAGGGGAAGCTTCGTAAATTCTCAAATGTGTCACAAAGTTAAACAATTTCAAGAGAATTGTTATTTATTTTTTTATTTTTTTTTAAATTTGGAAGGAGTTTAAAACATTTTTGAATATCAAGGGGGTCAAAATGAAAAATTTCAAGATAGGGTATATAAACCCTAATTCGTTTACGACTCCCTCACAACCTCTCTTTCACCATTTACGATTCCGGCTAGAGAAAAACCCTTACCGTCGCCACTCGCCAGAAAACCGTTTCCAGCCATCTCCGTCCATCCTCCGCCTCATCCAACCACACCATCTCACTCGCCACTCTTTTCCGACCAAAAGCCCTTTCACAATCGACGGTTTCCGCAAGTTTTCATAGACCCATTCTCAGTTCTTTCGGTTCTAACCCTAACTCGAGATTTTCACTGTGTCGAGTCGATTTCGAGTGTTTTTGAAGCCGGTTTCTTGTTTGAAACTGTTAAAAGGTTGTTGTTGATGGTTTGTTTAATTATTTGTGGTGGTTAATCGTGTTTCCGAGCTTGTTGCAGGTTTATTAATGGAGGTATTGGCGTTTACGACTTTCGCAGTGAAGAAGACGACCTTTGGAGATTACGATCCAAGTTTACGATTGATGTTACCGATCGTCGTTTACGATCCTCGCTGTTCACGATCGTTCGGTATTTACGATCCCTGTGTTTACGATAACAAGCAGTTTACGATTGGGCAAGATATTTACGACTGGACTTAGTTTGACCCAATCGTGAACCCACATTCGGATCGTAAACCCGAACTGTGTATCGTAAACCCATTGCTTGAATCGTGAACTCACATTAATGAGATTTAATGTCTTAAACACTTAATAATTTTTGGAATCTCATTAAAATTGATTATTTCTGAGATAAATTTGATAATGGTTGGTGAGCGTGTGCTTAATTCAATTATTTTCCCTAAAAGTTCAAATTGAAACTATGTGATCTTCAAAAGTAAAATGTGATTTTCAATTGAACAACGTCAAGGGTTAATATTCATAATAGCTTTGATGAATATGTCTGATGCATTTGTCTCGTTTTCTCAGATGGCTGAAGAGATGCTTATTGGAGATATAAAATACGAGCAGGATCACTGTATGCCTGCTTATCTGGAAGACCCGCCAGAAAAACACATGGAGTTATTCTACTCACTGGTGGCCGGAATGAAAACGTGCAAAATTAACCATGCCTTGAGGACGAATGTACTCATCGACGAGATGCTAGTCAGAGAATTTTGGGGAACTGTCAGGGCAAATTCTGACAAGACAAGGATTACTGCAACGATCAAGAACAGACCAATTGTGATTGAAGAAGAAGATATAAGGCAAGGGCTGAACATTACTGATGATGCTTCTCACCCTATCAAGTATCCGAAGGAGGTAGTTCTAGCGGGTGCTCGTTCAATGGGGTATGAAGGAAAATTTCCGACTATCTTCAAAAAGCTTCTGCCGCACTACTGGAGGTGCCTTGCACATTACATGCAGAAGTCTTTCCTAGGCAAGAGAACGAGCTTTGACCAGTTAAACCAACTCCATGGAACTGCCTTCGTTGCATTGGCCTTAGACTGGAACTTTAACTACTCAAGGATGATGCTAATTGATTGGATAGGCAATGCAGAACTGAGTGCCAGAGAGCAGTTTCTAATGACGTCAAGGTTCGTTCAAATGGTAGTGATGAAGAAGTATCCGATGATAGAGGAGAGGATTGAGAAGCTTGATGTGAAGGTGATGGATATTGGGGTCTTTGGCTTGCAAACCCAAGATAGACCGGGTAAGCAAATGTTTGAAGGAAGATTGGAGTGGGCTAAGAGAGGTGCGTTCCCAGAAGTTGCAAGGGAACAAGTGATGGATGATTCTGATGCAGAAGCTGATGTGCCCAATGTCAATGCATCCATTGCAGAAGATCAAGACTTAACGGCAACTCCGGCTGTTAATGTACAGGATGAAGATGTTATTCCCTCCGATAAAGAAAATGTAATGGATGACATTCTTGCTGGTCAGGACATCTCAGAAGATGATATTTATGGAGACTTGGAGCCACTAACCCATAAAAGGTCGAGGGATGATATGATTGGCTCATCTGGGAGTGACACTACTCCTCCAGAGCTGAATTTGTCTGTTGATGATGTTCTGGAAGAGGAACCCGTTCCTGCTCGTGAGCCATCTCCTCGAAAGAAATCTGACCCAAGGAGCGTACGGTTCAAATTCACCAAGACAAGCTCAAGTTTATTGGTTGTACAACTAGCTGGACCCAGTTCTGAGGGTCCCAGTGCTCAAGTAGAAACAGCTGCTGAAGATGTACAAGATCGACCTGCTTCTGTACAATCTGAAACTCCTCTTCCAATCGAACGCAGCCCAGTTCGGGAAGATAGTCAATTTCTGGAGGTTGATCATACATTCATTGCTCCAAGCCCTGTAAGAGTGAGTGCAGATCCTGTGGTAACTCAGCCAACAACTATTCCTGGATTTAGGCCTTTTCAAGCTACTGAGCTACCAATTGAAGTGAGGATAAGCACCGATCCTCATATCAACTTTCTGATCTCTCAGAACAGGATCAGATAGAATGAGATTATGACACTGCAAGCAGAGAACAGAAGGTTAAGGGAGAAAGAGGTAGCAGATAACAGAAGGATGGAAGACAGAGAGGAGGCTGACAAGACAAGAATGAAGTATCTCGATGAAGCTCTGATGGACCTGAAGAAAAGGTTCAATGCCTTTAAAAGTGCAGTAGAGGGAAATACTTCAGGTGCCTCGGGTCAAAGCTCTTCAGCTCAAGGTACAAGTAAAGCAACTGAGGATGATGGAGATGAAAACATAGAGATGTCAGATTACGCCCGAAATGGCAGAATCATCTCCAAAGCCCCTGAGGGACACGACAACTGGTTCCGTGAATTCTTTCAAGGTCCAGCCCCCACACAATACACCCTTGATCTAGGTGAGAGTTCATTAGACAAGAGGGGGAGTCGTGAAAACATCCTCTGCTGGCACTACGATGCTGAGAAGAAATTGTTTGCAGTAATCCGTGAAGGTTTCAGTCCAGTGGAATACTACAAAACTCGTGGGCAATTTCATTCCTGGACTGAGCCCGAGATTAGGAGTCTGCTTCGAGCTCCATTTATCAACAGATGGAACAGCTCCGATGGGGATCTTATCAGAAACAACTTGCTGGGCCATCTGGAAAACAATTTCACTGATTTTGAGCTGAAGCAGGTGAGGTGGGTTGAGACTGGTACTGACCCTGCTACTGGTGAGCCTATGGGAGAAGCACGGAGACCACCTACCAAGCGCACTAGAGTTATAAATATGTTGGATGAAATTCAAGATGGCACTTTAGTCAAAAACTTTGACTGCTGGTTTTATGATCCAACGACACACGAGGTGGTGGTGCTCTGCAAGAGTATGAGGCAGTTCCGTTTTTATGATTCGGTTGATTTGCTCAGATTCGGAGAAAGAGATATCAAGTTGCTCGCCTCACAGCCTATACATGGAGATGAAAATGATATGGATAATGCTGTGAGGGTGGGAATCTTTCATGGGACTGCAGGTCGGATTGTAGCAAATAAATGGTGGTCGAACAACGCACTGAATACATTCAGATTCGATCTCCTGCTGCCGTAGAAGAAAAGGTCAAATGATTCATGCCTAGGGGAAGATTGTTGGGCTGGATTTATTTAAGGCATGAACATTTGTTAATGGGCTAGTTTGTAATTGTTTTGGGCTTGTAACTTTCTAGTTAGTGGGCTAATTAAGTGTTTATGATTGGGCCATATGGGCTTGTTCTAGGTTCACGATTTTTGTAAGGGTGCTATATAAACCCATTTTGATGTTTATGATGGTAAGCTTTTCTAATACAACCTTTAAGTTTACGATTTCTTGTTCCTTCAGGTTTACGGTCAGCTTCCTTTAGTAGTGTTTATCATTCAAGACTTCATCTTTACACTAGATCTAGTCTATTCTTCTACTATTGTTCTTGAATCAATGTTATACGAGGATTCCGCACTCGTGTTTGATTAGATATCGTGTGTTTGGGAGATTTCCGGACCTACAGTAATATCAACTATAAGTATAGGAAACAAAGAAATTGAGTATGAGAATCCAGTTTAAATCATACCTGAAGCTTTAGTGGTTGCAACTATATCTACACATTCATATTGAAAGAAAAATAAATATAAATAGATAGATAGCATATGCCAAAGTAATATGTTATATTGAAAGAGAACTAGTACAGCAACCTCAAAATAAAAAAATAAGCATACATTAACTACAAAACAGATCCAATTGATATGAACTAAAGATTTCATTTTAAACTAAATTGACTATGACAATTATACAGTTCAATTCCACCCCCCCCCCCCTACCCTAAAAATTAACTAAATATAAAAATTCATCTTTTGAATAGTGAGCTCTTCACTTTTTACAAAAAAAAAAACACTTTTGCAAATACGCATTTGCATTTCGACACATTTTGCATCTTTTACATTACACCACCCCCCCCCCCCCGTTCTCACTCTCTCTCTCTCACGCTACGGGTTAGGTTTTCTCACGCAACCTCCCATCTCTCGCTGTCTCCTCTCCTCACTCACACTCGGTCAACAGATTATGGTGTACAGTAGGGTTTACCCCTCACCGTGAAAGAGATGGGTTGCTGTACGAGCTACAGTCGCTTCTACAGTACACTGGGTGCTTGCTTTGCGTATATAGAAGTTCCTACCCAATTGGATCCTCATATGTACTCTTCGTCTCCCTCGGTGAGTGCCTCCATACTAATTTTTTTGACCTCTTTTCTTTAGATCCTGCCTTCTCTTTACATTTTTGTTGACCGATTCTCTGATTCTGTGTTTTGTTTACCCTAATTTTGTTTACCCTAAGAGGATGTGTTCATTTTTGCTCTTTTGTTTACCCTAATTTTGTTTACCCTAACATGATGTGTTCAGGTTTGAGGACTGCCTTTGTATGTTTTTACTGTTAGGTGCTTAAACTCTTCTGGTTGTATTAATGTTTCTCTCATTTTGATTAACTAATGTGTCTTAGGACATGGATGTTTAAGATTTTGTAGGCCAGAGGTAGAGAATCTGTTTTTTTTACATGTTTGTTCTGTTTTGTGACTCCATGTTTACCCTAAGAGGATGTGTTCATTTTTGCTCTTATGGTTGATTATGTGTTTTGTTTACCCTAACAGGATGTGTTCATGTTTGAGGACTGCCTTTGTATGTTTTTACTGTTAGGTGCTTAAACTGTTCTGGTTGTATTAATTTTTTTACATGTTTGTTCTATTCTGTGACCCCTTTGTATGTTTTTACTGTTAGGTGCTTAAACTGTTCTGTTGGGTGTCTAAGGACATGTATCTTTAAGATTTTCTAGCCTAGAGGCAGTGAATATTAATTTTTTTAAAAGGATGGAGATGTTTGTTCTCTTTTTCTTGCATATGTTCTCTTTGGTGATTAGCTGTCACATATTTGGTGAGTTTTGCCTCTCAATTTTGACCACATTCTGATTACTGTCTGCTTTTCTATGTTTTGGCAGCATTGTGCTACGAAGAACGTTCGCCCTGGTATGTCTGTTTTTATTTATGACTGCTTTACTTCTCTTTTCTATTGTTAATGTGTGTCTTTATAAATGCAGGTTTGGATTAAGTTGTGATGGCGTCTGCGCTTGCTGTTGTTAGGTAGTAATTTGTTTCTCTTTATATATAAATATTTGTTTCTCTTTATATATAAATATTATATATATATATATTATATATATTATCTATATATATGTATGTATGTATGTGTATGTGACAGTGTGCTTCTCTTTCTGTGTGTCTATATTTTTATATATATGTGTGTGTCTATGTGTCATGCTTTTGTGTGTGTGTATGTGTCATGTTTTATATCAGTTATACACCAACTATGAACCAGTATTGCCTGCGGCTGTCTTCGTTGTACATACATATGCATGCCTGATCATAAACATGGGGTTATTCTAGAAGGGGTTATATTTGTGAATGTCAGGTTGGGGAATATATATGTGTCTATGCATGCTTGGTTGTTGGTTCTGTCTATGTGATTGTATGTTGCTGTTTTCTTTGTTATACATAGTCATCCGGTATCCTGTGTATATGTGCTGATAAGTATGCGTGCCTGTTTTGGTGTTGTGTTTTATTAGACTGTTCGGCTGTTGTGTATATATCTATATATATGTGTGTGTGTTTGCATGTTTCTGTTCTTTTGTTGCTATCATGAGTCGAAAGCGAAAAGCAGCCGCTCCTCTGCCCTCCGCGTCTTCATCAGGCTCCCTCGGGTACACCGACACACCGTCCGCTACTCAGTCGAACAGACGTGCCGCTCAGCTTGCGTCTGCTGCGTCCAGGCGTGCTTCTGGGTCTATAGGGTATACTAGGGTGCAGTCTTCTGCTTAATCGAACATGCGTGCGTCTCTCCTCGCGTCTGCTGCATACAGGAATACCTCGCAGGCTGGCCACCAGCCTGGGTTAGCTACGGAGCCCAGTTCTTCTTCGCCTGCTGTGTCGCGTGCCGCATCTCCCTTTTATGAAGACCTTGGAGACTGCTCCTATGTTTGCGAATTCTGTAGGGCGCGTTTCTGGTATTCTGAACGTCTTATTAGTTCTCACAAGAATCGTCAGCCCAGGTACTCGGTGTGCTGTAGAGAAGGGAAGGTTAAAATAGATCTCCCTCCCATGCCCCCTGATTCTCTTGCAGCTCTATTCACCGACTCCTCATTCATGTCTAACATTCGTGCCTATAACTCAATGTTTTCTATGACTTCCTTTGGGGCCACCGTCGACAAAGATATTAACAGCAAGCCTGGCCCTTATGTTTTTAAAGTATCTGGACAGGTGTCTCATTTGTTGGGGTCCTTATGCCCTGAGGCAGGGGAACCTCCAAAATTCCTCCAGATGTACATTTTCGATACAGAGAACGAAATCTGCAACAGGCTGCGCTTCTTTTCCGGGAAGAAAAGGTCCGAGCTGTCGCCAGAGGTCGTATCTGTTCTTGCTGCGCTGCTTGGCTCAGTTAATGAGTATGCTCGGCTATTCAAGAGTGCAGCTGAGATTTGCTCACAGGGCGAGGTCCCTGACTTCGCAATCAGGTTGTACAGCGGGCCAAAAGAGAGGAGATACGACGACCCTGCAAACGGTACACTTGGTGCCATTGTCTATGGTGACGACTGCACCACCACTGACTACGACATTGTCATACACTGCAAAGACGGCGGCCTTCTTAGGGTGGATAAGCGACATCCGTCCTATATGCCTTTGCAGTATCCGCTGATCTTTCCTTACGGTGGGCAAGGCTGGTGCCCTGAGTTACGCCTGGTACCTGACGCACGCTCATCTGATCGTAAACTCACCATGAATATGTTCTATTCTTATCAGCTTCATGAGAGGCAGTCTACGCACACACATCTTCTGCAGGCAGGCAGGCTGCTACAACAGTATATGGTGGATGCATATGTGTGCGTTGAGCAGTACCGCTTGGACTACTTTCGTGACAACCAGGCCAGCCTTCGTACTGACCTGCTGAGCGGTGTACAGGACGCTTTGTCCAGAGGCGACACGACTGGCCATGAGATTGGTAAACGGGTTATCTTGCCTGCATCCTTCACTGGTGGGCCGCGCTACATGTATAAACACTATCAGGACGCGTTGGCGATCTGCAGGGTCTACGGTAACCCGCAGTACTTCATAACCTTTACTTGCAATGTTAAGTGGCCAGAAATCACCCGCGAAGTGGCCCGTAATCCTGGGGGCTCTGCTCAGAACAGGGCTGATCTCATTGCCAGGGTTTTCCGGATGAAGGTGGGGTCGTTCCTTAGGTTTCTTAGGACTGAGAGGCCTTTTGGTGAGGTCGCAGCCGATCTTTACACCATAGAGTTTCAAAAGAGAGGTCTGCCACATTGTCACACGCTTCTCTGGGTTACTTTGCAGAACAAAATCGACAGCCCCGCGGATGTGGACAAATATATAACTGCTGAGTTGCCTGACGCGTCTAAGGACCCTATTTTGTATAGGGTTGTCACTGAATCTATGATGCACGGTCCATGTGGGGCAGCGAGGAAGGACTCTCCGTGCATGGTTGATGGGAACTGTTCAAAGTCCTTCCCTAAACCCTTTGAGTCGGCAACAAGGTTTGACGCTGAGGGCTATGTTCATTACAGAAGGCCCATGGGCGCGCAGCCATTTATGAAAAACGATGTCCCCCTTGATAATGGCTATGTGGTGCCGTATAACAGGTCTTTATGCCTGTGGTTTGACGCCCATATCAATGTCGAATACTGCGGTTTGAGCATGCTCATTAAGTATCTATTCAAGTATATATCAAAGGGTGCAGACCGGGTTCGTTTCTCCGTGTCAAAGCCAACCGCACCTGCTGGGCACTCGGGAGATGACCCACAGCCAGCTGTCATTGATGAGATCCAGAATTTTGTCGATGGTCGTTATGTTTATCCGCATGAGGCTGCCTGGCGAATCTTCAACTTTCCGATACACCACCGGGATCCAGTCGTCCAGGTTCTCGCAGTCCATCTTCAGGACATGCAGAACGTCACGTTCAGAGCAGCAGAACAGCTGGAAGACGTGGCGGCCAACCCAAACTGTGGAAAGACTACCCTCACAGAGTGGTTGCGCAGTAACCAACACGATGTAGCCGGCAGAGACTTGCGTTATGTGGACTACCTTTCGCGTTACAGATGGGATGTCTCTCGGAAAAGCTGGAAACGAAGAGCGACAAGTAAATCACCATCTATAGGCAGATTATCGTACATTCACCCAACCTGCGGGGAGGCCTTTTATCTGCGGATCCTGTTGACGTATCAGAAGGGGTGCCGATCGTTGGCCGATATTAGGACTGTTACAAGCGCGGTATGCGCGACATACCGCTCTGCGTGCGAGAAGCTTGGGCTGGTTGGTGATGATCTTGAGTGGGCCACTGCATTTGAGGAGGCATCACAGTGGGCTACTGCATCAGAACTTCGGGCCCTATTTACACACATCCTTCTGTTCTGTGAGGTTTCCAGCCCCCTCGAGCTGTGGGAGAAATACTGGAAAAAGATGTCTGATGATATATTGCTTAATCTCAGAGAAGGCAGGCCTTCGGGTGCCTTCCACATCCGCGATAGCGACCTCCAACAACATGTTCTCTATGAGCTACAGGTTTTGCTAAAATCAAGCTCTAGGTCATGCTCATTGTGTGATTTTGGCCTGCCGATGCCAAGCCCAGCTATGCTCGCAAGGCTGGCAAATCGTCTGATCATGGAGGAGAGGTCTTATGATCATGAAAAATTGGCTGCAG
Organism: Deinandra increscens subsp. villosa; assembly: GCA_039602395.1. Lineage (NCBI taxonomy): Eukaryota > Viridiplantae > Streptophyta > Magnoliopsida > Asterales > Asteraceae > Deinandra > Deinandra increscens. The sequence continues at coordinate 33,478,159 of JBCNJP010000007.1, read as the reverse complement.
ACCACGTCGTCATGCAGGCTGCGCTTTGACCTGCACAACGTGTGGCTTATGACATGGTCATGGGTTCCGTCGCGGCCAATTCACAAATCCTGCTTTTCATATATGGCTACGGCGGAACAGGGAAGATGTACCTGTGGAATGCCATCATATCTGGTCTAAGATCCGTCGGTAAGATAGTTCTTGCTGTCACCGCATCCGGAATCGCATCGTTGTTGCTGCCCTCGGGCCGTACAGCCCACTCGCGTTTCAAGATACCTATCGACCTCACTAATGCCTCTGTCTGTGATATAAAGAAAAAAACACAGCTAGCCCAATTGCTTTTGGAGACAACACTCATAATCTGGGACGAGGCGCCAATGAGCGATCGTAAATGTTTCGAGGCTTTGGACAGGACACTTCAAGACATAACTGGAAACAAAGGCATATGCTTTGGCGGTAAATCGGTGCTCCTTGGTGGAGACTTCAGGCAAACATTACCGATTAAGAAAAAGGCCTCAAAGTCTGAGATCTTAGATCTGGCTCTCACGCGGTCAGCACTGTGGCCACACTTCAGGGTGCACATACTCGAAGAGAATGTGTGTGTTATGAGCTCAAGTGCAGATGCAGCCGTACAACAATCACTTCGCGACTTCTCATCCTGGCTGCTTCGGGTCGGGGATGGCGACGTAGGTTGTTCAAACAGTAATGGAGATGTTGACTCGAAAGAAGTAACAATACCAGCCCACTTTTTGATTCTACCATCTGATGACAGCCTAATGCAGCTTATTAAGTTTATTTATGATGATGATGTTTTGAAAGACCCAAGTGCTGAAAAGCTGTCACATAGAGCGATTGTTTGTCCCAAAAATGAAAACGCTGATCATCTAAACGAGCTAATACTTGATTTGATACCGGGAGAGACCTCCACATATTTAAACATGCTTAATTTTAATGGCATACCACCACACTGTTTGAAACTGAAAAAAAACACACCGATCATTTTGCTGCGTAACATAAATCAGAAGACTGGACTCTGTAATGGTACCAGGCTGATAGTGTCTCATCTCTTACCTAGGATAATAGAGGCGTACATAATCACCGGTACACACATAGGCCATAGGGTGTACATACCTAGGATAAGCTTTGTTCAGAACAGCAAAGACCTGCCCTTTGTGCTTACCAGAAAACAATTCCTGGTGAAAGTATGCTACGCAATGACCATAAACAGAAGCCAGGGACAGTCTTTGAAAAAGATCGGCGTTTATTTACCCGAGCCAGTATTTAGCCACGGACAGTTGTATGTGGCTTTGTCAAGGGCCACCTCGCCGGCTGGCCTGAAGGTTTTAATCAAACCGAACGAACATAGGGATGAAAAGACAACAGTGAACATTGTGTTTGCTGAGGTGCTAGATGAAATAAAGAAACAACAGGTTCAAATCAATCTCACTATGTTTAGGTGTTACATGTCGTATGGCTATTTTTTATTTTTGTTTTCTGATTATCTTATAACACAAGAGTTTTATATATGCTTCTTAGTAGTTTTCCCGATACTAATGATGCAGTGGTTTGGACGGTTACTTACTTTACATGTGTGATTTTGCAGCAACCCCCGCTCTGAGGTTCAGCCACTGAATACGCTGGGCCTTGCTGGTGATGGGGCACCAATTGAGGTTCGCATGATTAGGAAATGGACACCACATCAGCGCCCACTGGACAGATGTTATTTGCTGGTTGATGCGCACGTACGTAAATGAGGTACCTCTTTAATTCTTGCATATTATTACTTTACTAAATCACTTATTCGTTGTGTCACACCCCCTATTTCCACCAACGGAGTGTAACCGTGTGGGGTGTGAGCCAGACCAGGATCCAAGACTTTAGTTACAACCAAGCCATAATGGTAAATAAATAAAAGATAAGGGGGCTTTTTAAAATAAAATAGATGAAAGTTTGTTTCACAAACACATAAGTCAGAATTTAGGGATCAGCGGAAGCATATTAATGATTACAAGTTTGAAGTACAAAACACAAGTTCATAAAGTTTGAAATTTTTGAATTTCCCAAAAGATTTGCGATAGAGAGCACTGCCGCCACTCGTGCCATCCCAGAATCCGTCTAACGACCTGAAAAGTAAACAACGATCAAGTGTCAGCTAAAAGGCTGGTGAGTTCACTAATTAGTCTACACTACATTATGTAGACCACAATGCATACGAATCGTAAAGCAATAAATCCGTAATTAAGAATGTAAGTATTATCCGTATCATTAGGTAGCTAGCCTATGCTTATGCTCCCCTGAATCGTTCGCAACCAAAGCTGACATGGTATTTGATAGGCATTCACCTATGTAATTTGCCTTCCCCGTGTCTTTCCCGATCACGGTATTCCTAGGCTAATATTGGTCTCAGTCCGACCGCCAGTCGGGAGGGTGCATCCTGTGCACCGCTGAGCGGGGGTGTCAATCCCCAGTAGATCTACTCAACATTACCTCGCTATTCAATACTAATGGCCCGATAAGTAAGGACTTTTGTTTATAAAGCAATTCAGTGAACATGTGATATAGTGGGATAAATACTCAAGTAAAGAAATACCTTTACCGTGTGTTGCCATCCCTTACCGGATGCAACTAAAACAGTAAGTGAAACTCACCTTAGGTTTGCTCGGCTTAAGCTTCAATTAATCCGGTTATGGTTGTTAAGGAGGACCTAATAATCACATTAAGGTCTTAGGTGTAAGTTTGTGTTTAAAGCTATTAGCACATTGGAGAACACGACACGACATAACGACACACGATACCGATGGTTGATCATAAACGGGGGTTCACTTAATACAGGAATCAGACATGTTCATCATAGCATAATTGAGTAAGTTATGGCAAGACATTTAAACAAATTGTACAAGTTTGGATTCTGGTCACAATTTCGCTAGCAGTTTCGCTAGGCAGTTTCGCTGTGTACACGGGCAGCACTTTCGCTAGGCAATGCCCGATGACACAGTTTCGCTAGGCTAGTTTCGCTCGAAACTGTTGGCACAGTTTCGCTAGCCTAGTTTCGCTCGAAACTGGTTTGAACTTTCGTTCAGGGTATTTCGCTCGGTAGTTTCGATCGAACAGGTCTGGTTGGTTTACCAGCGACACTATAGTTTCGCTCCATAGTTTCGCTGGATGAAGATATACATAGTTTCGCTATCTAATTTCGCCTGATGAAGGCACAGTTTCGCTAGTCGCTAGAAAAACCCGTAAATTTGACTAAAAACCTTTCTAACAGCTTCTGTAGCACATGCAATTCGATATCTAGCATACCTAAACGTTTACCAACATCATGAGAGCAATTTCAACACCTAAAACATGGTTTCTAGTCATCAATTTACCAAGAATGCATTTTCACATAAGTAGTCTATTCTAGCATAGATCTTCATACAGGCATGTCAAGATACAGAATTTATGTTATGTCTAGCATCCCTAAGCATCATAGTAGTAGCAGAAGTCATTGCATGTGGATTTTGAGCATACATTTTAGTTAAACATACAAGAAATGCATAAAGGAGGTTTATGTGACTCACGGTTGATCTCAAATGCTTAAAGGGATGAAGTTTTGGGGCTGGAATCTCTGTGGTTCGAGCTTCTTCCTTCCTGGCCGGAGATCTCGAGAGAGGGAGAGTGCAGAAGTGGGTGTGGTTGTGAGGAGTGAGTAAAAATGAGAAGGTTGGCTTGGGTTTTCTATATATCAGGTGCTAGTTTCGCTGGCAGTGTCGCTGGTAGTTTCGCTGGCAGTTTCGCTAGCCATGCGAAACTGGTCCCGTAGCCCAAATGTCTTAGCTACCGGGCGAAACTGTAGTTTCGCCTGGTAGTTTCGCTGGCTACTAAAAGGTCAATTTTTGTTCTAAATAAGACAAGCACAGTTTCTCGATAATCACACAATTACACCCTTAAATCAAACTAACACGTTGCATATAATTTCACGTAATGGTGGTAAGTAAGTAAGCACATAGCACATATGGACGGGTTCGGTGATCAACCAAAGGTCATGGATGTATTCGGTCTAGACACGCATTAGTTACGGTTTATAACATGGTTAACGGAGATTGTCTAACGGAACTGATGGATTTAACGGAAAAACTTAACGGAGCTAACTTGGAAGGTTACAATTGTCACAGCCTCCCCATGTTAAGGAATTTTCGTCCCGAAAATCAGCTAGTACCTGGGTTTGAAGTAGAGGCTTGATCGAATAGGTGAGGATACTTCTTTCTCATCTGGTCTTCCCGTTCCCACGTGAACTCCGGTCCACGCTTTGAATGCCATCTGACCTTGACGATTGGAATCTTACTTCTTTTCAAAGCCTTCTGCTCGCGTGCCATTATCTCAACGGGTTGTTCTATAAACCGAAGTTGCTCATCAACGTGAAGTTCCTCTAGCGGTACTATCAAGGTTTCGTCGGCTAGACACTTCTTTAGGTTTGAAACGTGGAATACATTATGCACTCCGTCTAGCTCAGGTGGCAAGTCCAGACGATACGCCACCGTTCCAATCTTTTCTGTTATTGGGAAGGGTCCTATATAACGGGGATTCAACTTCCCGCGCTTTCCAAAACGCACGACACCTTTCCAAGGTGAGACTTTCAACAGTACACGGTCGCCCACCTCGAATTCTAATGGCCTTCTACGCTTGTCTGCATAACTCTTTTGACGATCTCTGGCGGCTTTCATACGGTTTCTGATCTGTACAATTCTTTCTGTCGTTTCATATACTAGTTCCGGTCCAGTTAGTTGACTATCACCAACCTCGGCCCAACAGACCGGTGACCTACACTTTCGTCCATACAGAGCTTCAAAGGGAGCGGTTCCAATACTGGAGTGGTAGCTATTGTTGTATGAGAATTCGACCAGTGGCAGGTGAGCTTCCCAATTCTTGCCGAAATCCATAACGCACGCTCGGAGCATGTCTTCAAGGGTTTGGATTGTGCGTTCGGTTTGGCCGTCTGTCTGAGGATGGTATGCGGTACTCATATCCAAACGAGTGCCTAAGGCTGATTGCAAAGATCTCCAAAAGTGTGAAGCGAATCTGGGGTCTCGGTCGGAGATAATTGATAATGGTACACCATGAAGCTTGACGATCTCGTCAATGTAGATTTGCGCCAACTTATCAGTTTTGTCTTTTTCCTTGAGGGCTATAAAGTGGGCGGATTTGGTTAATCGATCCACGATCACCCAAATCATGTCGTTTCCACGGGGAGTACGGGGCAATCCTGTGATGAAGTCCATCGAGATTTCTTCCCATTTCCATTCGGGAATTGTCGGTTGTTGCAGCAATCCTGGAGGCTTACGGTGTTCTGCTTTGACCTTTGAGCATGTCAAACACTTACTGACATATGTAGCAATTTCCGCCTTCATCTTAGGCCACCAGTAGAGTTCTTTTAAGTCTTGGTACATTTTGTCCGAACCAGGATGGACCGAGTATCGAGACTTGTGAGCCTCGTCCATCACTAGCTCTCGAAGGTTTCCGTGTAGAGGTACCCAAATTCGATCTTTATAGTAACGGATTCCATCCGACTTAACCTCCGAAGTTCCATCTATGCCATGTAGGGATTCTGACTCGAAATTCTCCTCTTTCAGGGCCTCTTTCTGAGCATCTCGGATTCTATCCGGTAATCCTGCATGAATCGTAAGTTGTAAAGCTCGTACTCTTCTAGGTCTTTCGTGTACCTTTCTGCTCAGAGCATCGGCCACCACATTGGCCTTTCCCGGATGATACTTTATCGCCAAGTCGTAGTCATTGAGCACCTCGATCCACCTACGCTGTCTCATGTTGAGATCTTTCTGTCCCATTATGTGCTGGAGGCTTTTATGGTCAGTGAATATAGTGCACTTGGTACCGTATAGGTAGTGTCTCCAAAATTTCAAGGCGAATACAACAGCTCCTAATTCCAGATCATGAGTCGTATAATTCTTTTCGGTCGACTTTAGTTGCCTTGACCCATAGGCGATGACTTTGCCTCGTTGCATTAAAACACACCCAAGTCCTTGGATTGAAGCATCACAGTAGACTTCGAAGTCGTCGACACCTTCAGGTAGGGATAGTACGGGCGCGGTACAAAGTTTTTCTTTCAAGGTTTGAAACGCTGCTTCCTCCTTGTCGCCCCATCGGTACTGAACGCCTTTATGCGTGAGAGCGGTTAACGGTTGAGCGATCTGAGAAAATCCTTTAATAAAACGACGGTAGTAACCCGCCAACCCTAGAAATTGTCGAATTTCTGTCGGTGCTCGTGGCGTAGACCAACCCTTGATTGCCTCAACTTTGGCTGGGTCAACATGAATACCCTGCTCATTGACGATGTGACCTAGAAACTGAACTTCCCGAATCCAGAAGTCGCATTTTGAGAATTTGGCGTAGAGTTGTTCCTTCCTTAATAACTCTAAAATCAACCGTAGATGCTCTTCATGTTCCTCTTTCGTCCTTGAATAAATGAGGATGTCGTCGATGAAAACAATAACAAATTGGTCCAGGTAGGGCTTGCATACGCGGTTCATGAGGTCCATGAACACCGCTGGCGCGTTTGTTAAGCCGAAAGGCATGACTAGGAACTCGTAGTGACCGTAGCGTGTTCTGAAAGCAGTCTTTGAAATATCCTCCTCACGGACCCTGAGTTGATGATATCCGGACCTCAAGTCGATTTTTGAGTAGTAGCTGGATCCTTGCAGTTGATCGAAGAGGTCGTCGATACGAGGGAGAGGATACCGATTCTTAATAGTAACTTTGTTGAGCTCGCGATAATCTATACACATTCTGAACGTCCCATCCTTCTTCTTGACAAATAACACAGGCGCACCCCATGGTGACGAACTAGGTCTAATAAAACCTTTATCCAATAATTCCTGCAGTTGGGTAGACAACTCATGTAGTTCATTTACTGCCAGACGGTAAGGAGCTCGGGCAACTGGAGCTGCACCAGGGACAAGGTCGATTCCAAACTCGACTTGTCGATTCGGAGGTAATCCTGGTAATTCCTCTGGGAATACATTGGGGTAATCGCGAACTATCGGGAAATCTTCGATTCTCTTTTCCGTTAGGCTTCGATCCGTAACCGTTGCTAAAATGGCTACGTGTCCCTTCCGTAGATATTTCTGGGCCTTGAGGTACGATATGATCCCGGAGACAGTGCCTCCCTTCTCACCCTGAATCGAGAGTACGTCTCCGTTTGCAGTGGGTATGCGTATGATCTTCTCTCGGCAGACGAGTTCGGCCTGATGCGCGGATAGCCAATCCATCCCCACTATTATGTCAAAACTACCAATGGTGAAGGGCATCAAATCTATGCTGAACTTATGGCCGGAGAGTTCTAAGGTACAATCCTTGACTAAATGTGTTGCGTCAATAAGCTTACCATTAGCTAATTCAACAGTGTACCTAGCTTCTAGGGGTTTCGAATTGGCCTTTATCAACTTACAAAACTTAGTTGAAATGAAACTTTTCTCAGCACCGGAATCAAAGAGCACATTTGCAAAATAGTTATTGAGAAGAAACTTACCGGTTATCACGTTGGCATCATTCTTTGCTTCTCCTGAACCCATGACGAACGCTCGTCCTCTAACACCGTTTCCCCCGTTTCCACCACCACCACCGCCATGGTTGTTGTTATTGTTGTTGTTGTTGTCGTGGTGGTCGTTGTTTCCAGTTCTCCTGAGTTGGGGGCAATCCTTCTTCACATGTCCCGGTTTACCACATTCAAAACATCCCCTCGGACCATCATTGTTTTGCCTTGCCCGGTTCGGTAGTTCGCTCCGACAATTCTTAGCCATATGCCCCATTTTACCACATCGCTCACAGGGAGGTTGGTTGCAATCACCTGTGTGATGTATGCTGCACCTGTTGCAGTAGGGTGCCTTTCCCCTGTATCTGTTTGAACCCTGACCACTACTGCCTTGGCGGTTTTGACTACCGCCTCCACTGTTGTTGAAACCACTTTTAGAGTTATCGAACCTCTTGTTCTGGTTCTGGGAGCCAGAAAACTTCCCAAGGTTGTTACCGACATTGTTGTTACTTGGTTCCTCTTCATTCTTTCTCTTCCCATCAAGAGCAGTCTTGGGAGATTTCTTTGGAGGCAAGGTGCCTTGAGCCACCGCTTGGTCTGTCAACTTGTGTGCTAACCTGATTGCTTGCCGCACATTGAGAGGGTTTGAGGCGGTTACCATTCCCTGAATCTGTGGAGCCAAACCATCCACATACCTTTCTATCTTTTTATAATCAGCATCGACCATTGAAGGACACAGAATTGAATACTCGTGATATCTATCAGTGTACTCCTCCACCTCGGAGCCTACCATCTTGGAATTCACAAACTCAAGTTCCAACCTCTTAACCTGATCGCGGGGGCAATACTCTTCCATAATCGCATCTTTGAACTCTTGCCATGTCATGGCATTTGCAGCATCAACTCCCAGCATTTGAATCTGAGCATTCCACCATGTCAGAGCGGAACCCTCAAGTGTACCTGTCGCATACTTCACCCGATCCCCCACCGGGCAGTTACACATGACAAAAACCTTTTCCGACTTTTCGAGCCATCGCAACAGGCCCACAGCCCCTTCATGGCCCTTAAACACCAGGGGCTTGCAATCCATAAACGTCTTGAAAGTGCACTGAGGCTGATGTTGCTGTTGTCCTTGAAACTGGTGCTGAGCGGCTGCCAAGGCTGCAGCAACGCCTTGGTTGATCATGTTCTGAACTTGAGCAGCAGTAAAGGTTCCCGGGTTGGTTTCTGGGGCTCTTCGCGGAGGCATGATTTTCTAGCAAATCGATGCAAAACCTCCAAAGGTTAGTATATCCAATGCTAATAAGTTGTTAAGTTCCGTTAAAACAAATCTCATAAAATATCTATTTACATGAATGACACATTTAAATTTGCTAGGGCTATACATTAGACAAGGATTCTGAATGAGGATCATCTTCGGCACGCAGGGCAGTACTCTTGAGGAATGGGTTGTAACAAAATCTTTTCAAAAACAGTTACAGTTCAGAAATCTTTATCTTTAAAAATGTTCTGGTTCGCTGTAACCAATGGCTCTGATACCAATCTGTCACACCCCCAATTTCCACCAACGGAGTGTAACCGTGTGGGGTGTGAGCCAGACCAGGATCCAAGACTTTAGTTACAACCAAGCCATAATGGTAAATAAATAAAAGATAAGGGGGCTTTTTAAAATAAAATAGATGAAAGTTTGTTTCACAAACACATAAGTCAGAATTAAGGGATCAGCGGAAGCATATTAATGATTACAAGTTTGAAGTACAAAACACAAGTTCATAAAGTTTGAAATTTTTGAATTTCCCAAAAGATTTGCGATAGAGAGCACTGTCGCCACTCGTGCCATCCCAGAATCCGTCTAACGACCTGAAAAGTAAACAACGATCAAGTGTCAGCTAAAAGGCTGGTGAGTTCACTAATTAGTCTACACTACATTATGTAGACCACAATGCATACGAATCGTAAAGCAATAAATCCGTAATTGAGAATGTAAGTATTATCCGTATCATTAGGTAGCTAGCCTATGCTTATGCTCCCCTGAATCGTTCGCAACCAAAGCTGACATGGTATTTGATAGGCATTCACCTATGTAATTTGCCTTCCCCGTGTCTTTCCCGATCACGGTATTCCTAGGCTAATATTGGTCTCAGTCCGACCGCCAGTCGGGAGGGTGCATCCTGTGCACCGCTGAGCGGGGGTGTCAATCCCCAGTAGATCTACTCAACATTACCTCGCTATTCAATACTAATGGCCCGATAAGTAAGGACTTTTGTTTATAAAGCAATTCAGTGAACATGTGATATAGTGGGATAAATACTCAAGTAAAGAAATACCTTTACCGTGTGTTGCCATCCCTTACCGGATGCAACTAAAACAGTAAGTGAAACTCACCTTAGGTTTGCTCGGCTTAAGCTTCAATTAATCCGGTTATGGTTGTTAAGGAGGACCTAATAATCACATTAAGGTCTTAGGTGTAAGTTTGTGTTTAAAGCTATTAGCACATTGGAGAACACGACACGACATAACGACACACGATACCGATGGTTGATCATAAACGGGGGTTCACTTAATACAGGAATCAGACATGTTCATCATAGCATAATTGAGTAAGTTATGGCAAGACATTTAAACAAATTGTACAAGTTTGGATTCTGGTCACAATTTCGCTAGCAGTTTCGCTAGGCAGTTTCGCTGTGTACACGGGCAGCACTTTCGCTAGGCAATGCCCGATGACACAGTTTCGCTAGGCTAGTTTCGCTCGAAACTGTTGGCACAGTTTCGCTAGCCTAGTTTCGCTCGAAACTGGTTTGAACTTTCGTTCAGGGTATTTCGCTCGGTAGTTTCGATCGAACAGGTCTGGTTGGTTTACCAGCGACACTATAGTTTCGCTCCATAGTTTCGCTGGATGAAGATATACATAGTTTCGCTATCTAATTTCGCCTGATGAAGGCACAGTTTCGCTAGTCGCTAGAAAAACCCGTAAATTTGACTAAAAACCTTTCTAACAGCTTCTGTAGCACATGCAATTCGATATCTAGCATACCTAAACGTTTACCAACATCATGAGAGCAATTTCAACACCTAAAACATGGTTTCTAGTCATCAATTTACCAAGAATGCATTTTCACATAAGTAGTCTATTCTAGCATAGATCTTCATACAGGCATGTCAAGATACAGAATTTATGTTATGTCTAGCATCCCTAAGCATCATAGTAGTAGCAGAAGTCATTGCATGTGGATTTTGAGCATACATTTTAGTTAAACATACAAGAAATGCATAAAGGAGGTTTATGTGACTCACGGTTGATCTCAAATGCTTAAAGGGATGAAGTTTTGGGGCTGGAATCTCTGTGGTTCGAGCTTCTTCCTTCCTGGCCGGAGATCTCGAGAGAGGGAGAGTGCAGAAGTGGGTGTGGTTGTGAGGAGTGAGTAAAAATGAGAAGGTTGGCTTGGGTTTTCTATATATCAGGTGCTAGTTTCGCTGGCAGTGTCGCTGGTAGTTTCGCTGGCAGTTTCGCTAGCCATGCGAAACTGGTCCCGTAGCCCAAATGTCTTAGCTACCGGGCGAAACTGTAGTTTCGCCTGGTAGTTTCGCTGGCTACTAAAAGGTCAATTTTTGTTCTAAATAAGACAAGCACAGTTTCTCGATAATCACACAATTACACCCTTAAATCAAACTAACACGTTGCATATAATTTCACGTAATGGTGGTAAGTAAGTAAGCACATAGCACATATGGACGGGTTCGGTGATCAACCAAAGGTCATGGATGTATTCGGTCTAGACACGCATTAGTTACGGTTTATAACATGGTTAACGGAGATTGTCTAACGGAACTGATGGATTTAACGGAAAAACTTAACGGAGCTAACTTGGAAGGTTACAATTGTCACACGTTGTCTGTAGGGAGATGTGATACAGGCTGTTGCTCATGGTCAGAGGGAATATAAGGTTCGCTGAGGAGAAGCTAGAGCTGCATCTGTGTTATCGCATAGAGGGGTATGTCTGCGACAACGTGGATTCGTACTTAAACATCATCAGCCACCCCGTGCACTTGCTGCTCGGTCCTGCAGCAACAATTACCCAGGTGGACAAACCAGATGACTTCCCGTGTCACTACTTTGAACCAATGATCTACAGTGAGCTGCGCAGTATCTGCGACAAAAAAGAAGAGGTTACAGGTATAAAATGAGAAAGATAAGGGGCTTATGATGTACAGTTTTTCCGCCCCTGTGCGATGTTTTACTGCCAGGTTCTTGATTTTGACCCTGCGCAATGTGTTCAGATTACATTGGGTTCCTCCAGCGCAAAGAGTACCGCCCAACAAAATCAAAGGATCAAATGCTGAAGCTTATAATCTCTGACTCAAGGTAATCTTTTCACTACCAAGTTTGATGAATGTGCTAATACTAACGAGTTTTTTTTTAATCAGGGGACGCCGGATAACAGCTGCCTTATGGAAGGAAGTCAATCAGTCGCCTGATAAGGTCGACAAACAGCAGCTAGAGGAGGCCGAACTTCCAACACTCATTGCGCTGACCTCGGTTAAGGTCACGGATTTTATGGGTGAGTATATTATAACCACATAGGTAAAACATTCTGGGTATCCAACTGATGAACAAAACGCAACCAGGTACCCTGCAGCTGCAGTCGACTCCGGCCACCTATCTTTATATCAACCCGGTCTCTCCGGTGATTGATTTGTTGCTGGACAGGTGCACACCTTACATTTACCAACGATTGATGTTACCCTGTACCATTCACGCGCAGGTCTAATGCCTCATTATCATGGTGTTACAGGTTGAGAGACAGGGAGGATGCCCCCCAGGATGGTCAGGCAATTGCTCTTCCACCCGCTGCTGTAGCTGGTGACAAAATCACAGTTGCTGAGCTCCAGCAGATGGACAGAGACATGCTCAATGTAAGTGTCCCACACAGAACCGGTATGAATCGTTAAAATGGCTACGCTTACAAAGGTTTGCTTCGGACAGGCTCGGACAGTTATCGTTGAAGGGACGATCATTGAGCTGCACATAAGCAAGGGCTGGTTCTACAATGCCTGCACAAGTTGCCCAAGCCCAGCCAAAAAAAGCGGTGATCAATGGGCATGTGCTTCTGACGGACGGTTCCCAGCACCAAGGCCGACGTAAGAACAGTAAACGCCATACATACAAAATAACTTATTAACACAAGGATGACTTGCTATGACAGTGATGCCTTTGTCTCCCTTACAGGTACTGCATAGGAGCAACCATTGCAGATCACACTGTCAGCATAAAAACAACGTTATTTGACGAGGCAGCAAGCCTTTTAATCGGGAAGGAATGCTCTGAGCTGATTGTGACCGACGGATACACTGACCCGACTATCATTCCAGAACCGGTGCAGGCAGCAAGGGGCAAGAGGAAGGCTTTCCACCTCGAGCTGCAAAGGGATGCTAGGCCAGGACGGGTAAGCATGACTGTCACCCAGGTCACTGAAATCTTATTGGAGCCGGTTCTCCAAATATAGAACGCAGCCCAGGCATCACCACCCTCACCGGCGTGCACCACCCCTCCTGCTACGCTACAGATCAAGCCTGAGCCCCAGCCCATCGAGAAGAAGCCGGTGCCTCCTGCTGCGCTACAGGTGAAGGCCGAGCCACAACCCACCGAGAAGAAACCAGTTACAAGATCCATCGACTTCAATGCTGAAAGTATGGATACTCTGCGTTTCTTTTTGTGTATTTTTATGATTATTTGCAGCCTATGAATGAGTTGGTTTCAATATTAATCCATATGAATGTTGTTCCAACTGCTTATTCTGTTTGACAATCCATAGGCCCTCAGCAGTCCGCCGCAAAGAAGAAACAACCTATGAAGTAGCCGCCACGGAAGGTGAGGCAGCTTCGTCTTTTGAGCCTGCCAGGTTGGTGTACAGTTGAAGTATGAATGGTCTATGAAGGCTATCTTGCAGAGCAGCAGTCTCAGCAACTTTTGAACCTGTGCTGGTATAAGTAGACTTAGGTGAAGGAATGTCTTGACAAATGTATAAGAACCTATGTCCAGAAGTGGGTCTGGCGCTTTTGTTGAATGACCGGTTTAGTACTTTATTATAGTTGTATGCAGCTTATGTTTGAGTTTGTATGAAACTTGACCCATGTGGATGTTCACACATAGTTCAGATCATACACACTAAGTACAAATGTTATTACAAAAACATGCGGTTAGGGCGTGATGCGGAAACGATGAGGCGTTAAAAAATACATAGAACCAAATGATATCTCTAAAAATGAATCAACAAACCGTAACATGATATTTTTTCACTTAACTAAACTTTTGCGTTTATGTTTGTTTAAGTGTGACATTTAAATATAAGTGAACGGTATATGAAGTCACAATTTAACACAGAGTGTAATGATTTGTTGCTATTTATTTGTATCATTTTTAATTGCCTTTTCTTTGGAGAAACACATAAAGTTTTTTTTATCCGTCTTTCATATCGTAAATACTTTGTAAACAAAAGAGGTCAAGATATTAAATTAGTTTAACTTGCCGTTTGTTATCACTAATCTAATTCATGGAAAGTAAATTTGTTATTAATGAAGGAATTTTTGCTAACAAATATGGTTAGAAAGATGGGAGTTTCTTGGGTGATTCTGTTAATTTAGTTTAGGGCTAGGCCCTTATTTTCTCAATACAAAGTTAAGTTAGTTTTATGCTTATCAAGTTAAAATAACACTAAATTACATAAAACATCCTCAAACCCTAAATTCCTCAACCCACCGGCCACACTCATTCTCCCTCTGCCAGATGCTCCAAGACCCCAACGCTCAAACCCTAAATTCCTCAACCCACCGGCCACACTCATTCTCCCGCAGCACCGAGATTGCTTGCAGCCGACTACAGAGGTCAATTCTTGCTCCTTATTCTGAAATTGAGCTTTAATTTGTGTTGTTCTTTGTTTCTCATTATTCTTGCATCTGTTAATCGGTTGTATCTTTTGAACCGATTTAGAAATTTTCGTTTGATTTATACTCGGTTACGTTTAAATTGATCTACAGCTATTAACGCCATCCCCTGCGCTTACATATGTATTGCTCTTCCTAAAAACTTGACCAGTGGTGTGATTGTTGTGATTTCTTTCGGGAGGTGGGTGAAATTCACAGCCACAGGTTCACAATTCATGTGCTTTCCTTTAGATTTTATCAAAAGGGCTTAATTTTGCCATTGATTGTTTGTTCTTCGTTTAGCAAATATTTGTGTGTATATGTAGAAATATGCCCATGTGTTCTGTTCACAGGTTGGCTTCAAATATGCAGTAATTAACCATCTTTTATTGATGCGCTTAATGAATGGTTTCATTGTTTGCTTAATGAATGATTAGACCTTGGTTCTCACCTGTTTTAGTTAATCTTTGGGTCAATTAAAAAAACTTATATCTCCTTTGATACATGTCAGTACGCGATGGCTGAAGAACAAAGGGTGAGCGATTTGCGCCACACCGACGGCTGCGGACCGCTCTATATTAGAGTCCTAAAGTTGTGGAGGCCCAAACCAAATAACCCAACGATGACATATTTATTAATCGACGGATATGTAAGTTTAGAATACATTAGACAAGTATCCTTTCGCATATCTCTTTCAATTGTTACGCATTTCAGTTGATATACATGCCATCTGTGCAAAACAGGGGGATGCAATTGAAGCCGTCTTTAGCATACGTGAAAGAGCGTATCTGGAACCAAGGCTAGCTATAATGGGATGTTACGAGCTAACCAAATACGAATGCGCATCTGCCCCAGATTTCTACCGAATCGCAACGCATACAGCTGCGCTGTACATCGATAGAAACCTAAACGTGAGACGTATGAAAGACGATTTCAGCAATCCATGGAAATACTTTAACTTTTTGACGTTTACCGAGATACGCCAGCGTGCCTTGAGAGATGGCCAACTTTCAGGTACACATGCATATATATTTGGTTAACATTTGCTACACCATTAACCATTCTCATGGTTACATCACAGACTACATAGGCAAGGTGATCGACCTAGAAGAGGCACATATTGGTGACCGCAGGCCTGTTCTAAGGATGAAACTACAGGAACCAGGGTAAGAAAGTTCATGATCGATGTTTGAATGAGATTTGTTTCAGCTGCTTTACCTTGACCTTGATTACCAATACAGTGTTGTATTGGTAATTAAGAATATTAGAAACCAATTTTTATGTTGCATCTTATATTATAGTTAAATATGAATGATATATGTCCATGAATGTATACAAGGTTTTCTATTATTTTGCTTCCTGCTTTTCATTAGATGTAGATACTGTTATAGGCTATAATGACATTACAATTATAGCTTAATGAAGGTTAAAGTTGTCATTCATGTACCAGGAACAGACCTGTGGTGCTGAACCTTCCGGAGGGCATATACAATGACATAAACCTTGAAAACATTACTACACTTCGACAGCGAGGTCATTGTAGCCGCAACAGCATTAAAAGTCAAGCCTAGCCCAGGTAAAGCATGTATATCTGACATCTTTGTGATTCCAAACTCTTAATCTTTATGTTTCAAAAAATTAACCCTCATGACAGCCGGACTACAATTGGTGTGTACTCCCGCGACACAGGTGTCAGTTAACCCGGGTCTCCGAATTGCTAAGAACATGGCAAAAGAGTAAATATTTCAATATTTTCGTGTACGATATATGTACCTTATACTCGCAGGTCTCTAACGTTTCTGTTGTGTTTAAAAACAGGTTTAGAGCTCAACGAAACGGTGCCCCAATACAAAGGCTTGCAGTACGTGAAGTGTATAAATCATACCCAGATGCAACAACACACGCAACGTCCATTGGCAGCTTTTATTCTGACCCTCACATCGTAGCACAGGTACCAAAACAAACGCATAGATTGGTTATATAACTATGTACATGCATTTTACCCACGGCAGGACAACTTTACAGCTTCAAAGATATATACTTTTCATGCAGCAACACAGGCACAGATACACACTAGCCGCCGTCATCGTTGCAATTTCCGAGACTGAACCGTGGTTCGACGGTGAATGCATCGCATGTCCACCCGGATCCAGAGTACAACACACAGGCGTTGTGTTTTCCTGTGAAAAGCATGGTGATGAGTATGTGCGATACTAGTACGACAGTTAGAATATGTTATGTTAATATTTACACCGGTATCTAATGTTTTAACCATTTATTACTATCATGCTAAACAGCTACAGGGCAGTATGCATTGTTAGGGATGGCACCGGTACAACCATTGTTACAGTCCTAGCCCCGGGTATAAATGACATCATTGGCTACGATGGCTGTCAGATGATAAATGTCAAAGAGTGTACAAATACCCACATTTTGCCGGATCCTATAAGGGCGATTATAGGAACAGAATGGGCCTTTATGGTGAAGTCGTTCGATAGAAACCCAGACGGCCAGCTAGCATTTATATCAAATGATGTAAGGCCAATAACAGTCATCATAGGAAGGGGACAACGAGCTAATGCTGGGGATGGAGGTAACTAACAGCTCTTTTGTATACACTTTCAGCTTACATGAACGTGTTAGGGACTATATCAAATCATTGTTTAATTAAGACAAAGTGACTTTTGAAAAATACAGGACATGCCTGAACAACCAAGTAATGTGATGCTGCGGATGGAGGTTCTTTTGTATCCACTTTAGAACAAAACAATGGATTCTTGATGGATTTAAGTGTTAACTTTTATTTATGGCTTTATGGGACTTTTAGTTGATGGATTTAGGTGGTCCCTTTTAGTTGATGGATTTAAGTGTTAACTTTTATTTATGGCTTTATTGGTTAAATTAGATGTTTTTAGTTGATGGATATAGGTGGTCCCTTTTATTGACTAAATCTGAGACTTAATATTTAGAGATCGGCTACAGTTAGCCGCTGCCTACATCGAGCCATGATACAAAAAGGTGAGGCCGCCGCAACGCGCGGCGGATCACCCACTAGTAAAAAATAAAAACCAAACTGAAAGTCACATTTCTCATCGACAATTGATACAACAAACAACAGTTACAGTTGAAAAGTTAAGCCATTCAATACTAAGAATAACCCAATAGCATAAATCAAAGTTAATCGATGATTATTGCATGTCGATTACACACTTCAATTCCTTAAAAAGACGTAAGCAACCCAGTATGCAAAAATCAAACAATTAGGCATTAATCTATGACATTCAGATCATAAGCATAGTAAAACGACACCAAAGTCGATAAATCAGAGTTGCATGTTGATAAAATACTGCAACTCAATTTCTTCAAAGAATCGCACCAAAAAAAAACCCTATGAAATTAGACCTAGAATTCAATATAGCAGATTCAGATATCAGCAATGGTGAAGAAAGAAACATCGGCCTGAAAGTTCTAAGACAGAAAAAGGAAGAAATCGTACCAAGAAAAGTGCGGTAGAGGAGAAAGAAATCCCGTCGGACAAAAACGAGGACCTTAAATAGAAGGAACAATGAATTGGGAAAGGACACGTACAAAACACGTGTAAAAAAACTTAAAAGTATATGCGATGCGTGTTAATCAAAGAAAAAAAACACTCAACCAAAAAGAAAACGGGAACACTGAGAATCGAACCAGATACGCAATATACAACACAAACATACAAACCACCCTGGCAAAACAGTCATCGAGAGCTATTCACAAAACTTTATTCATATATAGTAATCGCGTCGTAAAAAAAATGAGTTAAATACGATTTGCATCCCTGGGGTTTGCAGATTTTAACCGTTTTAGTCCATTTTTTAAATTATTAACAAATCTCGCCTCATGGTTGCTCTTCTTAACAAATCGAACCCCATGTTCTCATTCCGTTGCTAATTGAGTCCCTGGGTCTAACAGGGTTAGATTTTTTCTAGTTAAGTGGAAGGGGCATCTTAGTCATTTTACTTATGAAGTACTACTTGTATTAATTATCAAAATCAAGGGACTATTTTTATAATTTTATTAAAGAAACAAAATGAGGTTATATAAAAAAAAACATTCTAACTCTTCGGAACTCACCCACCACAATCACTGTAAACCACCCATCAACCACCACCCACCACCACCACTGATGGTTATCGGAAACATCGGATATTACACTGTATTCGTTACCCCCACTGAAAAATCCTCACCGGAAGCTACTTCTGTGTGGGATTTTGAATCCCAAAAGAAAAAGAACTCTTCACATGTTCAGCCGCCTCCAGTTAAGTACGACGAGAAGACCGCATCCTCGTGAGTTCGATTTATTAGCTTTCCCGGAAAGTATACAATCCTCAATTGCTAACCCTAACCCCTGTTTTGTCACTATTTCCCTTTCAACACCACCAGCAAGCAACCCTAACAACTCCCTAACCAAAAACGTCTCCGCAACACAACCACACGCCACCGTGTGCAGCCGCAAAACCACCGCCCAATGCTCATCCGGTAAACAGTAAATGCTCAGTTACCTGATCGTTTTGATCTAAACCGCCACAATGTTAACCGGAACGAATCCTCTGATCGTAATTCAACACAAAAGTACGTAACTTTTATTTAACTCAAAACTTAATAGAATTACAAAACACAAGACTTGTACCCTATTTAAAAGAAATAGAAACTTGGTCTGCACGTTCATGTACAGACCGACTCAAATTCAATTAATTTAAATTGCTACTTCTATTTTTAACAATAGTACTAATTAGCCCTTTCACTTTTGATCTCCGCCGCATCACCCCTTCGAGATCACCCTTACCTCCTTGTCGAGCCCTTTACGTTTATCCGGCTCCACTTGTGTTGGTATTGTAAACATTTTCACACTTCCTCTCAATACCAACACTCTTCATTCCAAGACTTGAGCAAAATTCCATCAACTTTTTCTTCGACAATCCTTTAGTTAGGATATCGGCTACTTGCTTAGTTGTATCAACATAAGTTAGATCAATTTCGTCATTTAAGACCTTCTCTCGAACATAATGATAGTGGACTTCTATGTGTTTAGTACGAGCATGGAATGTCGGGTTTTCCGCCAGTTGAATCGTCGACTTATTGTCACAAAACAGTTTTACTTTGTAATCAATCTTCTGGCCTAACTCTTCCAACATCCTTGTCAGCCACGTTAGTTCTTGGGCTGCCATTGCTGATGCTCTATACTCGGCTTTCATTGTCGACAAGGAAACCGTAGGTTGTCGCTTACTACACCACGACACTGCACTATCACCAACAAAGAAAACATAACCTGTTGTCGATCTTCTAACATTTGGATCTCCGGCATAGTCGGCGTCACAAAAACCGCGGAGTTCGACATCTGACTCCCTCTTAAACTTCAAACCCAGATCTGTTGTTCCCTTGATGTACCGCAGAACACGTTTTGCTGCATACATGTGTGGTTTACGAGGTTGTTGCATAAACCGACTTAAAACTCCAACCGAAAATGCGAGATCGGGTCTAGTTAACGTTAAATAGATTAGGCTTCCGATCAATTGTCTATATTCAGTTGGGTCTTCCACTTCAACTCCTTCTTCCATATACAACTTTGTATTAATATCCATAGGAGTAATTGCAGCCTTCGATTCCATCATTCCAAATTTTTGTAATACCTCAGTGGCATATTTGGTTTGATGAAGTATTACACCTTCTTTTGTGTGGCATAACTCCAGGCCTAAAAAATGACCCAATCGGCCCAGGTCTTTAATCTTAAAACGGATGCTTAAGTTGTGTTTCAACATGGATACTTCCTCCTTCCAATTGCCTGAGATGATTAAATCATCTACATACACAAGAACTACTGCTATGTTACTACCACTTCTTTTGATAAAAAGACTAGCATCAGATGTAGCGCTCGAATAGCCATTATGTTCAAGGAATTCGCCAATTTTTCCGTACCACGCCCGGGGAGACTGTTTGAGACCGTACAACGCCTTCTTAAGCTTACACACGTAACCAAGATTTGATTTTATCTCAAATCCACAAGGTTGTTCCATATAAATGGTGTGACTCAGATCGCCGTACAAAAAAGCGTTGTTCACATCCATTTGTTCAAGGCTCCAATTTAGGCTTGTCGCCAAGGCTATTAACACTCTAACTGTTGTTAGCTTAGCCACCGGACTAAATGTCTCATCATAATCGAAGCCGTGTTCTTGCGTAAAGACTCGAGCTACCAACCGAGCCTTGTACCGATCAATCGTACCATCGGCCTTTCTCTTTAGTTTGTACACCCACTTACACGTTACGGGTTTCACGTCTTCAGGTTTGGGAACCAAGTCCCAAGTTTCATTACTCCTTAAAGCATCAATTTCATGTTGCATTGCCTCAACCCATTCTGACTTTCTGCATGCTTCATTATATTCTTTTGGCTCAGGGATTTCTTCTTCGATTGTCACGACATGCGCATACCGTTTATGTGGTTTAGGTACACGATTTGATCGTCGCAGCGGAATAGGTTTTGCTTCTTCAACAGGTCCTAAATCTTGACCCGGTTCTTCCCCATTATTCTGCTCAACCTCTTCTACAATTTGATCAGAAGGCTCATTTAACTTTAGCCTTACTTCAAAAGTTTTTAATTCCTCTTTTAATGTATCCGAGTCTGGCAATACATCTTTATTTGAAAACCACCATGATGAATTTTCATCAAATATGACATTGCGAGAGACATAACACTTACCGGTGTTTGGGTCACAACACTTCCACCCTTTCCTCTCTTGATCATATCCCACGAATATGCACCGAACGGCCTTTTTCTCGAGCTTTTGTTGAAGATGGCTTGGTATGAACACATAACACACACAACCAAAAACCTTCAAATAACTTACATTGGGTTTACCTTTTAGTAGCAGTTCATACGGGGTAACATGGTTGAGCCCCTGTTGAGGTAACAGGTTTATAACATAGGCTGCTACGGTCATCGCCTCGGCCCAAAATCTTCCCGGAACATTTTTATCATGCATCAAGCTTCCACATATTTCAGCTAAATGTCGATTCTTACGTTCTGCCACACCGTTTTGTTGTGGTGTGTTTGGACATGTAAGTTGTCGACCGATGTTACAATTTTTCAAGTACTCGTTGAACTCTTGTGAGGTGTACTCGCCACCATTATCCGATCGAATCATCTTGATCTTTCGACTTGTTATTCTTTCAGCATTACTCTTGAATTCTTTGAACTTGCTTAACGCCTCAGACTTCTCTTTCATGAACTCCACCCAAACAAATCGGGAATAGTCATCGATGAAGGTTATCATATATTGCTTTCCACCAAGTGACTTTTGCTTAACCGGTCCGAACACGTCGCTATGCACTAATTCAAGTGGGCTTGAAGTCTTTTGCTTTGATCGTTCATATGGCAACTGATGTGCCTTACCATATTGACACCCTGCACATACATATTCATTAGTAACTTCAAATTTGGGTAAGCCATTTACTACCTCTTTACGTGACATCAGATCTAGTTTATCATATGCAACATGACCCAATCTCAAATGCCATAAATCCGTACTGTTGTTGCTTTGAGCCTTCTCAACATACGCTGATTCAGCAAACAACACGTAAACGGCCTCTTTCTTTCTTCCTTGGAGAATCGGAGTGGACTTTGTTTCGAACTTTTCAAAGACTCGAACATCTTCTGGACCAAACAACACGTACTTCCCTATCTCGGTCATTTGCGGGACGGATATCAAGTTTTTCTTCATCCCGGGTACGTGGTAGACACTCTCTAGTTTTAGCCCCTGATTGCCATCTTGACTTGAGAATTTTACATCACCAATGTTTAGAATTTGATGCCTTGAATTATCTGCTATCACCACAACTCGGCTACCTTCATACTTCTTAGCATTAGAGAGACGCTCCTTATCACCAGTTAAATGATTTGAACACCCGGAATCAACTATCCATTCATCAAGGGTGTTCGCCCGTGGCTCGACAGTTACCGTTAAGGCATGGATCTCTTCGGTTTGAGCTAAGTGTGCTTCGGCATCCCAAGGTTGCTCGTCTTCTAATGTTGCGGTGTTTCCTTCGGCTTGCTTCGGTTTTCGACAGTCTTTGGCCATGTGGCCTTTGAGCCCACAGTTGTAACACTTATAGGGAAACCGTTTATTCTTTCCTTGCTTCTTATCATCGACCCGTTCATCTTTTTCATTCTCCTTTTTTCTATCAGACCCGTTACCTTGTTTAGCCTTGTCATGGTTTTGATGTCTTCCTCGCCATGGTTTCTCCTTAGATCTTCCAGCATACAAAGCCTCGGTTTCGTTTTTCTCATTCTTTACAGTAACCCCAGCAAGTTGTTTCGCTAGAGCCTCTTGACCCGCTAAGAGATTTTCAAATTCCGTTAATGTAGGTTGAGTCGGCCATCCTTGTATAGCCGTAATAAACTTCTATACTCCGGTTTTAATCCGTGGATAATTATCCGTTTCATCCTTGCTTCACCAACTTTTGATTGTTGGTCAAGTTCCCCGATCTCTCGGCATAGATTTTTCACCTTCCGAAAGTATTGTGGAATGGTTAACTCACCTTGCGAAACAGTCATTAACTCACTCTCTAACATCTGCAAACGTGCATCGTTCTTCTTGGAAAATAGTTGTGAAAGTGTGTCCCAGGCTTGCTTTGGAAATTCAAGTTCTTGAATATGATCAAGAACGTCTTCTTCCACTGTTGTTTTAAGTATAAACATAGCCCTTCCTGACTTAATATTCCACTTACCAACCGCTCCGTTGATATCGTTCGTAGGTGCCCGTGTTTCGGTTCCATTGACGACGTTCCATAGGTCTTGACCCTGTAGGTAAGACTTCATACATGTCGCCCAAATATTATAGTTGGTTTGGTTCAATTTCTTGATTCCTCCAACGACTTGAAACTCGGCCATGTCTTCAATACCAACCCAGATTCGTCTTCAACTGCTGCGATTAGGTTATGGTCTGCTTCCTTCGATCGGACGTTCTTTCTTCTTGCGATCGGATTCTGGACCTGTATGCCTAACCGGTTTCGTTGCCCTGCTGGATCGGATCTAGCTCTGATACCAGTTGTTAACCGGAACGAATCCTCTGATCGTAATTCAACACAAAAGTACGTAACTTTTATTTAACTCAAAACTTAATAGAATTACAAAACACAAGACTTGTACCCTATTTAAAAGAAATAGAAACTTGGTCTGCACGTTCATGTACAGACCGACTCAAATTCAATTAATTTAAATTGCTACTTCTATTTTTAACAATAGTACTAATTAGCCCTTTCACTTTTGATCTCTGCCGCATCACCCCTTCGAGATCACCCTTACCTCCTTGTCGAGCCCTTTACGTTTATCCGGCTCCACTTGTGTTGGTATTGTAAACATTTTCACACACAACACGGTCACACGCCACCGCGAACATGACGTTGGCTAAAGTTACATGATCGTTTTGATTGAAATTTAACCAGGGGTTTGTATTCATCTCGTTTTCGAGTGTTAGGTGGAAGGATTGGGCGAGATCGAAGGTTTGGATTTGGAGAGCGGGTGAATCGGAGGGGAGTTTTGGAGTTTGGAGCGGTGAATTGGGTGGGAGTTTTGGAGTTTGAGGATGCAAGATTGAAGGAAGGGTAGATCTGGTGTTTTTGGAGAAAAGCAAGGCGGATACGGCGACGTCGGTGCCACCGGGAACGGCTCTGCACCAGCTGTGTTCGGTTCTGCCAACGCGCCGGGACATAGCGTCCGGTGGCGATCTAACGAAGAGGATGAATTTGGTCGATCTATCTATCTCTCGAGAAATAGTTTTGACATTCTGGAGTTAAACGGATGAATTTGGGATTTTGCTTTTTATAAACTTTTAATTTAGAAATTATTTAAAGGGAATTACAGAAATAGTCCTTCTACTTTTAAAACACACAAATTTATATAATTAGTTTTTATATGCAAATTGACTAAAATACCCTTCAACTTAATAGAAAAAACTAACCTTGTTAGTCTTAGGGACTCAATTAGCAACAAAATGCAAACCTCAGACGATATTTGTTAATAATCTGAAAAATAGACTCAAGCAGTTAAAATCGCCAAACCTTAGGGACGCAAATTGTATTTAACTCAAAAAAATTAATAACGTGGTATCTGGCAGCCAACTACCGGACGAAAATCGCAATAGTACTCAAAATAGCAAAACCTAAGTTATTGTTTTCATATATAATTTAATTTATTTAATTTCCAAATCATGGATATCTCCGATTCCATGTCGTGACTATGTATTGTTTTTCTTTTTCCTAGTTTCGATTCTTCCTAATTATGTAGAAAAAAAGCCAGATCTTCAGACGGATTTAACGCCCAGAGATATTCTCTTTCCGTTTATGAATCTACATGGATAATTATTGGGATCCAATATCGATTTAGATCTATTTCAATAGATACTGTTATGCAATTTCAGATCAAACATCGGAAGACTGTGGTGTACGTATAATCTATCTCCAGTGCTATTTAAAATTAAATGATGCCTTTAGTGTTTGCCTTTCAATTAAAATGTTTCTTCAATGAAAATAATAAGCCCGTCTAGCTCAGTTGGTAGAGCGCAAGGCTCTTAACCTTGTGGTCGTGGGTTCGAGCCCCACGGTGGGCGTTTAATATATTTTTATGAATCCAAATTATAAGTTTTCTCTCAGCTGAATATTTTCTGTGGTCTCAACCGTTTTTTGCTTTGGTGTGTTAGTTTAGTTGACTAAGTCCTAACTTGTAAACTTTTGAAATGCTTCTACCTCTTCTGTTCTCTCTTCTTATTAAAATGCCTTTTTGGTTTTTAATCTTTCGGTAGAGTGCAAGACTTCTTATTTTGTAATCATAGGTTTGAATCTCAGCAAATGTTTTGATTATTCCAAAAACATTAACCCTCTTAGATTCAAGCCCCCACATGGATTTCGAAAACATATAGTGTAGGAAGGTGAAGGTCAGATGTGATATTCTTGCACCCAATGGTTGACGTGGAAGAATTTTTTATGGGTGTGCGGAATTTTTAGTACGCAGATGTCTGTTAAGAGTAATTTATATCGGCTCGGTTAATTGAATTTTTTTTTCTTGATTGAGTCAGGTCACTAGAATAATTTGGTTTTTGAGCATAGATCTGAAGTTTTTCATTCGGTTTATAAATTCAGGTCACTAGAATAATTTGGTTTTTAAGCATAGATCTGAAGTTTTTCATTCGGTTTACAAATTCATGTTGTTTTTCATTTGGTACAGCATTCATTTTGTTCAAATTTTTCACATTACTTAAAACGAGATGTTTACCCTCCCCGCGCGTTGCTGCGGGGTTGAATTTGTATACTGAACGAAAGTAAGAAAAGTCAACTGGTATAAAACGTAAAAGTTTAAAAGTCTCGTGGTGAAAGTATAAAACTATAGAAGTATACTAAAAGCGAAAGTATAAAAGTTAAAAGTTTCGTGGCCAAAGTAGAAGACAAAATAAGTTAAAACAAAAAAAAAAACTTTAAAAGTTAGAGGGTTAAAAAATTAAGGAGTGTAAAACGTAAAAGTCTAAAAGTCTTGTGGTGAAAGTATAAAACTATAAAAATATACTAAGTTAAGTGGTATAAAATGTAAAAATCTAAAAGTCTCGTGGTGAAAGTATAAAACTATAAAAATATACTAAAAACGAAAGTAGAAAAGTTAAAAGTTTTATGGCCAAAATAGAAGACAACAAAACTTAAAATTAAAAAAAAAATTAAAAGTAAAACGATACAAAACGTAAAAGTATGAAACATATATGGCCAAACTATGAAAACCAAAAGTTTAATATTTCGTTAAAAAGACAAATTGTAAAAGTTTAGGGGTAGAAAGCGTCAAAGTACCAAAGTCACGTGGCCAAAGTATGAAAAAGAAAAAATTTACTATTCATCTTCAAATTTTATTGTATTATTAATAAATAACTAACACATTAACACTTACTGACTATATAATCAACTAACAAAGTAACAATTAATGAGGATTTATCATACTATTCAATAATCAAATAATAGAGTAAAATTTTAGAGAAGAAAACCCAAAAAGTATCTAATTTTCTGGAGATAAGTTAAAAATTATATATACCTAAACTGAGGCTGTTCGGTCTTTGATAATTGGGTATGTGATAGGCGGAGGTAGTACTATTAAAAAAGTCCGTGGCTCGAAGCTTGTTCGAAAAATAGCTCGAAATTGGCTCTTTATAAACGAAGAGAGCCGGCTCGGTTCAGTTTGTAAACGAGGCGTGCCCGAGCCAAGGCAACTTGGCTCGTGGCTTGCTTGTTTACACACACACACACACACACACACACACACATATACATATATATATATATATATATATATATATATATATCTACCTATCTATTAAACAAAACCTATCAAGTTGATTTGGCACCTTATTAAGTTGTCCACATCATCAAGTGATGAGGTGGCATCCTCTCACACTAACCAAATCCTATGTATCAAATTCTTAATTTTTTAACTTTTCTTGAAAAAAATCACGTTTTTTCTGGTTTATTCCGCGGATCCGGGTTAGTAATTTTCGACCCGAGTATATAATCTCTTTTTGAAACCGTATTCTCATTTTTCACGACAGAATTTAGGGTTTTCCTTTGAGGTTCTCTCGATCTCACCAAGCCCATCTGCATTCGATCTCCGCCTTTGTCTGTTCAAAGTTTCTCCGGTATGTTCAATCTCCGATTTGGTACCGAGTGTGTTCCAATTTGTTACAGATTTGTAACTGATTTCGTTTTCTGTCTCTAATCCGTCGTCTTCTCCGATTAGGGTTTTACGGACAGGAAGTCGGAGCCGCCGCCGCCTTTCTCTGTCGCAGCCGCGGAACAGTGTTAGGTATGTATCCATATTTTTGGGTTATTTTTTATTGTTATGGTTGTTGAATGTTCTTCTAATTGTTACTGAATTTGTAAGTATTAAGATGGTCTTAAATTACGACATTTTGTCCTATGCGGAAGGTTCAACTGAAATTATCTATCTGTGCTTCGCAGGTTTGAATCGTCGAACGTGAAGGAAGAAATCGCTCTCAATCCCCTTTTGACCTTTTGTTTTGTATGTATCCGCGTTTTGTCTTCAAGGGTTACTAGATTCATCAAGGATTAGGACGATTACGTAGTTGAGAGAGTCGATTCTTTGTTCTAAATCAAGGTTCGATTGTTTGTTCAAACCTGAATTTTAATTAACACCTAAAATTAATTGTGTAGGTTGAAGATTCAACCTTCTTGATTTTGATTATAGTGATTATATATATATTCTACTAACTTTTGTTACTCAATTTCTACTAACTTATTTACACGTTTGTTGAGTTGCTTCTATTGAATGACATTTTAAGGTGAGATTTGAATTGATGATTCGTTCCTATTTCAATTGGTCAGTGATGGATTCGTTTTTTGATAATGTATGTGTTTTTATGATATTGTACTTGCTTTCGTATCTCTGCTCAATCTTAATTCTGAATTCTTAAAGGGTGCGTTTGTTTTGATCTATTTATTGATAAGAGTTTTTATTTCCTAATCGGTTTTTTAGGTGTTTTGTGTCATCTGTTTATAAAAATTCATACAAACTGAACACAACCTGAACTTGAGATGTTATGATTTTCCTACAAATTGAAGACAACCTGAACTCATGAAGCCTTTTATATTAGTAATGACTTCGCTACTGTACGTTGGTTGGGTTTTTTCTTTGTTTTGGCTTTCTATGATTTGGTTTGCTGTCTCACATACATTGGAATCTGGTAATCAAATATGTGTTTGCATGATGTGTGTATTAGTATGTGGTAATAACTTATGTGTTTGCATGATGTGTATATTAGTTATTTTGTTTCTGTAATGTTCCTTGTGTTGTTTTCTTCTTTGTATATTTGCATCTTCTTTTATTCAGGGACAATTTTAGCGCATCTTTGAAGGTTAGTTATGAAGATGACGAGATGAACATGATGGATATGCAACATATGGTGGTGCTACAGCTAAAGTTTTATAGGTTTGCTCCCATTTTCTTATTTTGGTTGTTAGGTTTGTTAATGGTTGATTAGATTCTCTCTCTTACTATTAAATAATCAGTTATTTAGTATTCTAATTTCTAACTATATATACGAGGGCCTTATTTGTGGGTATACGATTTACGTTTGAAGGGTGTTCTCATTGAGTATGTGTTATTTGTTGGCTTTGTTCCGTTTCTTCTCAGGTCAATATGTACACTTGCTAAGAACCATTCAAGTAGTAAATATTATGTTGAAGGTGGTGTGTTTGGTAGTGAATACAGGAAGAAATTTTGTTTTGGTTACATTTAGAAGATTTCAAGTCTTGAAGAACTACAAGTCATATTAATATTGTTATTTGCAAGGTCAGCAATTATGCTTATGATCATGGCCTTTCGATTATATTGGAAAATTGTTATTTAATTTTTCATATAGATTGTGAAACATCATGTGAACCCTCATGTTTTAGCATTACATTTATTTAGCTTTGCATTTTAAAAGGTTTGATCAGATAACAGATAATAAGATGACAAAACAAATGTAAGAAGTCTATAACAGATAAAAAGATGAAAAAAACAAAAAACATAGAGATTTTCAATTAAATTAGGGGGGTAAATATAATGGATAAAAGATTTTGCATAATGTGATTACAGGGAGCTTGATTGGTGTATAATTTTTTTCCTAATTATTTTATTTTTATTTTTTTATGATATTTTCAACTTATAAGCTCACCTCATGACATTCGATTTCTAATAGATGTGCTGAAGTATGCTAATCATACTCCATTCTAGGTCTTCTCTTCTATACACCAATCAATCAAGCTACTAAACTGACACCTGTTATTTTTCTATCAACCATGCATCTGGTTTCATTTATTAGCCTAACTCAAATATTTGTTACAATCCTACAAATCATGTGTTGGTATTTGGTACAAATATATATTTTAACAGAATTCTGATGTACTCGACTAGAAGATATCACACTCCCCTTTAGTCATGTTTATCTACAACTCTCAACTATGATGCCATTAAAGTAATTTTCATATGATAAAATTCAGTAAGTTATTTGGTTAATACTTGAAATTAATATCCCCGTCATGATAACCAACCGAATAATGTGTTCTAAGATAATTATTAAAGTTCAAACCAATGGCAACAAAGTTCTTTTTCTCATGATCCATAAGTTAGCATATAGCAACTATAGTGGTTCTAAAGTAGGGAATATATGTTTAACTCTCTTGGAGATGCCAGGTAAATGCTTTCCAATTCGTTATAAAAACACATAAAATATGCAAATTACTGATTTTTAATGTTTGAAACAGGTGCCAATTATGGAAGAAAGATATTCAAATGAAAAAAAATGGAGGAACAATTGCAAGAGCTTGTGGGTTTACTTACTCAGAGTGAGTTAAGAAGAAAAGAAGTTGAAAAGGAGCTTAAAGTAAGGGAACAACAAACTGTTGCTATTGCATTGGTTCACCAGCTTCGGTAAATCACTTCATCTAAACATTTTAAGATAATAATTAATAAAGAAACTTTGTTTCTTATTTCCTAACGCGGTAATAAAACAGGGTAATTCTCATAATTCACTGAAACATTTGGCTGACGACCAGAGTGTATTTATATATTTTTTGAGGTATTCAAATTATAGGGAATTCATATATTTTTTGAGGTACACGTACACAATGTTTATGATATAACAAAGTTCAAATTTTCTCCAACATGTAAGATACTGCAAGCATCAAATGTATAATTCACAAATACCAGATGGTTCATCGATATTTTTATCATGATTTTAATGTTTTAATTATGAGAGCTTATGAATATGTTATTTGTTAGCATGTCCACTGATGATCCAATATTTTTTTTTTTATAAAATGTAAAATTATACATATTTTCAGTTACAAAATGGATGTAGATTTTGTCTGAACAGATGCATTGAGCAGAATCATATATTCATTTGATTAATGTATTTTGTTTTATGTTTGTATTGTTCATTTTGTGCCTGGATACTTATGAATCTCTAATCTTTGGTGATAAGCAGCAGTTAGAGAATTTCTTTCAGTTTAGTCTCATTTATGTTAGGTTGTTATCCATATCTCATAAACTGAAAAGAAAACAAGGAGGTGTGCAAAAATCGATCAACGAAGGGCTTGATTGGGGAAATAAATCAGCCGATTAAAACTGAATTATTGAAGTCTGATAGGAGACGCTGACGATCATTAAGAAAACAGAAACTACCATGGGATGGGTATTCAATCGGTGATTTGTGCCCCTACATGTTTTGGGTTAGTATTATGGTACCTCACTCTTTAATCGTTTCTCAAAAGAGTTAATCGATCGAAGACTATGGCCTACTCGATTCAGTTCATCCATTGATTGCTATTGTTGCCTGCCGTATTTGATTATGCGATTCACTGAGTTAACAACTAAGGTAACTTTGTTTATCTTACTTGCTGTTAACATCTCTTTTTAATTTTTTAGGTTAATTTCTATCATCATTTATCCTTAGTAATGAAATAAACATGTCTGTTTAAAAATATATACCCAAAGCAACAGTCTTTGTAATGATACATTTTCAGTTTAACATATATGTAGAAATGTTATTATATTGTTAAGCTCATTTTTGTGCCATCCAAAGCATATATTCTTTTAATTTTTTTAGATAAATAATATTACTATGTATTTCACAATGAACTCATCATTGATCATTGATCATTGATCGAAGATTTAATCTTATCTTTAACTTGCATCATTTTACTTCTTATCTCATAAGATGTGTTAAATTTATACAATATAGAAGAACCATTCAAAAGAAGGTCAAAGACTTGCAAATTCAAAGGTGAAAAGAAATCCTTCAACATCTATTCATGTTGAACCGCATTTTCAGGTTTGTGTGTTATTGAGTTTTTAGATACGATTTGTTTATTGTTTCATGTTGGATCTGAATTTAGTATCTTTGTATTCTTTTAAAATCTGATGTAGTTATTTTAACTAAATTCATAATATGGTTTCTCTTATTCAAGATTATTCGCGGAAGGGAACAAAGAGGGAATACAATATCTATGTTTTTGTTGCCGAGATTTGTAGCACTTTCATAGTAAATGCCATTACCTTTTTATTTTTGTTAGAATCTATTGGTAAATTTTTTGCTTACCTAATATGGTTGGGATTACTTTTGTATTATGTTGGTTAGAATATGTTGAATTGATGATATTTTTGAAATAAAGAATTGAATCATGCTTTGATGTTGCACTTTGGTATGCACATAAATAATTTACATTGTTGCTTTAAGACTGAATATAATTGTTAAATCTTCATAGGGTGTTGATTCAGTGAAATCGGTAAAAGGGAAGATATAACTACATTGCTACAGTTTGTATTCAATTTTGTATTACAACCTTGGTTGTTAGACTTCATTTTCATCTTCCAGTCCAACAACAGGCTGACTTTCATGAAAAGGATGATATGGATGAGGTTATGAACAAAGCCCTCTGCTTCTTCTTCTAAGTTTTTATCATGGATGGAATGTAATCAGATTTACGAAGAAGCAAGATATTTGACTTATGTTGAATTCCCTACAAAGTTTTTGTGGGTTCTAGAAAAAAGTCGTGGCAACCAAGAAAGGTATAAAGATCTTGATTTTGGATGAAGACGGTCGTTCAACCAATATAACAAAAAATATAGTGTATAAATCTCTCTTCTCAAATTTAGAATTGTTATTGAACTTTTTTTATTATTATTAAATTATGTTTTACCAATTATTTATTTCATAATATATTTAATTATTTTTGTACGTTACAGTCCCGGGTATTTACCCGGGTAAGTGGCTAGTATATATATATAAGGTGGGGTTTATTGTAGACCCCTTATAAAATATAGACGCGTAGACACCTCTAATAACCGTTAGATCACTTAATTTGATGGATGAGATGGATTCGTTGAACTTAATGAGATTTTTAAAGGAAACACACGGAGGGACACTATGTCTTTTCACATTTTATGTTTATGTCGCTTGTGGATTTTCTCGTTCAGTTCGATTTCCTTGGATTTATGATTTATCTTCATCATCATCGATTCTTACTTTAGTCGTAGATGGGCCGGCTATGACGGTGTGGCCAATCAGCCCAATAGAAATAAATTTTCAAAAGTTTAATAAAAAGAAAATAACAATAGAGAAGATGGTCGTTTTTAATTTAATATATTAATAATATAGAAAATAATAATCGTATAAGAGAAAGATGTAGTACAAACTGTTGCATGTAATAAAACTTAACGTCACACAAAAAAGGTTTTTTTGATTAAATATTACTTTTTGACCTAAAAATTCTCTTTAACAATTTTAAAAACTTAAAAGAAAAAAGTTTTAGAGTTAAAAAAATCATTTCACATGCGAAACAGACTGATTTCGCATATCGCATGCAAAACAGACTGATTTTGCATGCGAAATAGACTGATTCCGAATACGAAATAGAATCATTTTGTTGTAATTTAACCAATACTAAAAAACTTAACCGATACTAAAAAACTTAACCGACCTATTTTGCAACAGACTGATTCCGAATACGAAATAGAATTATTTTGTTGTAATTTAACCAATACTAAAAAACTTAACCGACCTATTTTGCAACCTTACGTTTTGATATGTAAAAAAATAACCTACCAAACCTTTAAAAAAATCTTGTAGAAAGAAAAAAGGTTTTACAATTAAAAAAAGACAACATTCACATGCGAAATAAAATGATTTCGCATACGAAACAGTCTATTTCGTATGCGAAATAGAGTTATTTTGTTGTAATTTTATCTTATATACCTACGAATTTTGACCCATCCATAAAATTTTAACCACCAATTTTGCAGCCTTTACTTTTTAACCTGTAATTTTTTTTACCTACGAAACCTTATAGAAAGCAAAAAAGTTTTATAGTAAAAAAAAGAAATCAATTCACATGCAAAATACATTGATCCGAAATGCGAAATAGACTGATTCCGCGTACAAAAAAATTATTTTGTTGTGATTTTATCTTACATTCCTACACATTTTGACCCATACTAAAAATTTAAACAATACTAAAAAGTTTAACCAAACCTATTTTGCTCCTTACTTTTTGATGTGTAAAGAAAATTTAAAAACTACCAAAGGTTATAAACAATGTTGTAGAAAGAAAAAAAAATACAAATAAAAAAGACAACATGCACATGTCAAATAGAATGATTTCACATGCGAAATAGAGTTATTTTATTGTTATTCTATCTTACATACATAGTTTTACAATTACAAAAGAGAATAATTTACAAGTGAAATAGGCTGATTATGCATGCGAAATAGAGTTATTTTGTTGTAATTTTATCTTACATGCCTACACATTTTGACCCATACTAAAAAAAATTAGCCAATACTAAAAAATTTAACCAACCAATTTTGCAACCTATAACTTTTGGCCTGTAAAAAATTTAACCTACCAATTTTGAAACCTGTAAAAAGCTGTTGTATAGAGAAAAAACTTTACAATTTAAATAGAATGATTTCACATGTGAAATAGACTGAATTCGCATGCGAAAAAGATTGATTTCACATGCGAAATAGAGTTATATTGTTATAATTTTATCTTACATACCTACACACTTTCCAGCCATAAAAAAATTAACCAACCAATCTTGCAACCTATAATTTTGACGTGTAAAAATAATTAATATAAATTTTGGAAACTAAAAAATCATTGAAAGAAAAAAAAGGTTTTACAATTAAAAAAGACAATCCAAATGCGAAATAGAGTTATTGTATTGTTATTTATCTTACATACCTAGGTTTACATTACAAAAGACAACAATTTACAGGTGAAAGTAAACTGAATTCGCATGCGAAGTAGACGGATTTCGCATGCGAAGTAGACTGATATCACATACGAAATAGACAGATTTCACATGTGAAATAAAGTTTTTTTGTTGTAATTTTATCTTACATATCTACACATTTTGACCCATACTAAAAGTTTAACCAATCAATTTTTCAACCTATAATTTTTTACCTGTAAAAAAATTTAACCTGCCATTTTGAAATCTGTAAAAAATTCTTTTATTAAGAAAAAAACTTTTACAATTTAAAAAGACAAGAATTCACATGCGAAATACAGTGATTTCGCATTCGAAATAAACTAATTTCATATGTGAAATAAACTTATTTCTCGTGCAAAATAGAGTGTTTTCGAATGCGATATAGAGTAATTTCACATGCGAAATAAGGGTTCTATGATTTTACATTTTTAGGTTGTCTACAATGAACCTTATTTATAAAATATGTAACTCCCTCTTTAACGACGTTCTTTTACTATTCAAACATTGTTAAGAAACACATTCTAGAAAGACGACTTGGTAATAAAGAGACACTAACAAGGAGGTCCGAGGTCGAATAAGAAATTGTGCATGTCCTTTAGAGTCTAAATGAGTTTTTTTCTTTCTTTAGTCTGTTTCGAATGCAAAATCAGTTAATTTCACATGTGAATTATAGTTTATTACCTAAACTGTTTTGTCTTTTTTAGTGTAATTTTTATGGGCTGGGTTTATTGTACTTGAGCTGGGGTTATTAGTAAAAAAGATTCATTTTTAGTAACGACGGTTAACCCACAAAACTCTTTTTTCCTACTTTTTCAATAATAATATAAATATTTCAATACAAACAATTTATGAGGTTGTATGCACTACTAGACCTTGTTTGACTTTCAAGCTGATTTTCCCGCCTTGTAACTATTATTTTTCACTTACCTGTCTGAGAGTTTACAAGTAGATGGGTCCAAATGGCCACTTGTACAAAATATTCATGACATTAGCAGTTTAGCACAATTATATACAATACAACCATCAGAAACATGTATGTATATGTTTTTCTTTTTTTTTACTATGACTGCTAACAAATTGTGAATATAATTATGTTGCTAGTATTTTAGATCTTTATTTTCCAACTGCAAATTATTTTATCTCTCTAGTTCATTTTTGCGTTTCCATTCTGATGCCTTAGCTTGAGCAGAAGCTTTCACATCTGCTGCTCGTCTTAAAGTCTTACTAATTGCTATACATTAATCCAAACAAAATATAATAATTAGTATCGCATATCAATATAGGTTTCTACTAACAATTTCATGATAACTGAAAACAGAATCATACTTCTTATGGCTTCTGAAAACTCCATAAGGTGATCTTTAATCCCCTCAATAAGAGGCTGCTCAATAACTTTGTTGGTCAATTCAGTTCTTGTTTTGTTTCGTCTTCATCTAATTTAATTGATATTCTTTCAAAGTATCTATCGATCCAAATCTTCATCATCTTTTGCTAAAAAAAATGACAGCCCAATTATGATTTTCATCTCACAGAAAGGAGTGGTACAGAAAAATAACACCGAATATTCATTCAACAATATTAGTATAGTTTGAATGTTTTTCAGTAAGATATCCTCATCTCTAGGCCAAGTAGATCCTTAAGCATCTCGTATGACAAAAATGCAACCGCAATAGAAGGAACCACCTGTTTTTGAAATTAATCTTTCATTAGAACATCTTTTAAAAGAAAATGAAAAAAAGAACCATGATATATACCTTAACTGAGTTGGGAACCAAACCCTTGTACAAGGCCCCGAAACCTTCATAACGAACAGTTTTCCAATCAGAACAGCAACTTCGGAATTACAAAATTTGTGCGTACTCAAGAACTTAGAATCTTGAATTGGTTCAAGTTCATTGTCACAAAAACATAACATCCTCTCCATGTCCATCCAAATCGGAATCAATCTCAAGAACTTAAAATCTTGAATTTGATCAAGTTCATTGTCAAAAAAACATAACATCCTCTCTTCATGTCCATCCAAATCGGAATCAATATCGGTTGGCTCACCCTAACCAACAATGATGAAAGAAAAGGCTCGAGTATATACACGACTTCAGGTGATCTATGCACACCTGGTCTCTTGCACGCCCATGTTCGAAAAGGGGTTTGCATCGGCTCAAGTTCTTTTAGATCTTCAATCATCATTCAAAGTGAACATTTCTTGTGACCAAATACCATCATCATCAACATAAGAAGAGACTGATTGCTTAAAACTTTATGCCATTTCCCACAACATGGTTTGTATTTCATCAAAACTGTACGTTTTGTCGTTAAATACAAGTTTTTACCATGTTGTAACATCCTAAGATTCAGATACACTCGTAAGTAGTAGATAATATAATAACTATGCTTATCATATGTATTTGGAATCTTAGTGAATGCATATTTATATGATATATGTGCTAAATATAAGTTATATGTGTATATGCATGATAATATAAGTGAATACGTAGTTGCAAAGATAAGAAATGGATAAATATGTGATAATATATGTGATTAGGATAGTATAAATGCATGAGAAATATTCATTTGATGAATATATATGATAGTACATGTTTGAGTAGCTAGCATCAAGAGAATGCTTAATTGTAAGTAAAAATAAAAGTAAGAGGGTCAAAACTGTAATTTATGTAAAGTTAAGAATACTTACGGGTATTGTACGTATCTATAACTATTATAAGTTCCCCGAGGCTTATAAACCACTATAAACATACCCTAAAGTGATTCGGTACATAAGATGATAGGTATTGTAAAGTTAGAGGGACCAAAGGTGTAAATAATGAAAGTATATATATATATATATTATAAAAATAAATACGTATGTATACGTATGTTATCTAGAGTGTCTCGAGCCTTAGAAACTTAATTAATTATGTTTTATAATAGTTCAGGGGTTAAAAATAGCAATTGGGGAAGTTCTGGGCTAGTTAAACACATTATAGAACCTCAGGGACCAAAATTGCCAAATGCTGAAAGTACCTTGCGGTACGCGAAGGGAGAGAGGGAAACCCTCGAGTACCTCCGCCCAATTTTCAACCAGAAAACGACGAAAATCGACTTGTGCAGCACGTTTTAACGAAACTGACCCTATATACGTGTTGATTTCGAGCATGAGTCACCCTAGACACGTGTAGGGACCCTAGGCGCACCCTACTAGAATAAATACACCCTCCAATCGGCCGAATATCCTCCCCAATTTCTGAATTCAAACCCGAAAAACCCTAGTTCGAACCAGAAACTTCACGGGTCGATTTCTCTCAAACCATAAAGAGTTAAGAGCTGAAATTCTGCAGTCAAGCTTCTATAGGTATGATCTAAAATAACCTCTTTCAGTTTTGGCTAAATCTATTCCTAAGTATGATTTTTAAAACTATGCTCAAATTAGGGTTCTTGAGCTTGTTTGGGTAAAATTGGATGATCGGGTGGGAATTAGGGTCTGAATTTTGGTAGGTAATCATAAAATGATGTGTTTTAAGAAAGCCCTAAACTTTTTTCACAAAAAGGAAAGGTTTGGTATGATTTTTAGAAGCGGGTCAAAATTAGGGTTTTCTAGACATGGTTTTGATAAAATCGAATGATCGGGCTTGATTTAAGGTTCCATATTTTGAAGGATATCATAAAATGGTATTATAACAGAAGCCCTAAGTTTATTTAATGAGAAAAGGAGTTTTGATGTTAATTTGGGAATTATGTCAAAATTAGGGTTTTGGAAGGTAATTGTCAAGTATTGGGATGACCATAAAGTATTGGATGTTGATTTTTGGTATTAGAGCATGTTTACCTATATATTAAATATATATAAGTTTAAATTTTGATAATTAATAATTAAGCTACTCGGTGCAACGATTGTAGTAATTCCGGCTCATGGTCGTCAATGACGCCTACACGGCCGGTAACGATCGTCACCAAATTCCAAACCCCGTGACTATTCCTCATAGTAATTCCGCCAAAATGATCGGTCATGAGGAAACACGAGCGGTAAACGTTAAGGAACAAAGACTTGAAAAAGATATAACAAAATATGTAAAGGGGGCAAAATGGTCATTTTGACTTCTAAGTGTATTAACCAATAAAGAGTTGGGTTTTGGATAATGGGGTAAGTCTTAAATGTGATTTGTAACCTTTAGGATGTCTTGATAGGGACATTACATTAAAGGCATTAAGAAACTGATTCACGAGAACTTAACCCAAGAATAATAGCTTCGCAAAGCTAATGTGAGTTCTATGAGCCCACTTTTAAATGTTTTAAATGTCTTAAACGTTTTTTGGGCTGGCATACATATTGTGTTATGAAAGTGTTTCCAAATGCTTATTATAAGTGTTGTTAAGTGTTATTGTTCATTTGGATTGACTATGTGATATTATGCATATGAATTAAGTATGATGTGTTATGTGCTATACTCTGCTTTGATATTAAATGTCCAAGTGATGAGGGAATTGTTAATAGACGTATAGTGAGTATGTAGGTATATACTGTTGGGTTATATAACTATTATCAAAACATGAGTACGCAACGGAAAGAATCCTATGAATTAATCTAACTAACCGGTTTTAGAACGTGTACCTTTTTAGCTCGGCAAGGCTTGATCTCTTGGAGGATTTGATTCAAATCCCTCTACGATCGCACACACGACACACCAATGCTATGTGCTAGCAACCGATCACGAACTCCTCTTGATGTAGCTTGGTCGAACCACACAAGAACCGAAACCCCTAGGGTTTTCCTTGTTACCGAAATCGAGAGAGAGAATAGAGAGAGATTAGGGTTTTCTTTTATCTGATAAAAGCAGCAACTAATCCTTAAACCCATAGGCTCTATTTATAGGATTAGAATACTTGATAAACAAGCAAAGGATTTGGATAATCCCTTAACCGAATTCGGCCTAAAGGCTTATCACAAAGCCTCTCCCAATTGTAATCCAATTACAACTCTCTCTAATTACAACTAACACCCCTCTGTTAACAATTAACTGTCAGTTTTTAACGAAACCTCGCTAAATGTTCGTGATAAATATTAATTAACCATTAATTAATATTAATACATTTGGTGTCGAGACGTGTGACCCCGTAGGCTTAAATAATTTCCGGACATACGCTTACTATTACATGATCATATCCCTACAGCTCCCACTTGAGCTTGCAATAGTAAAGGTAATAACATTGGTTAGCGTCTAGCAACACGCCAATGCTCCCAGAATTATTTAAGTACAGTTTCTCAAAGTGTATTTAAATGGTACAGTCATTTACTATCCCTTTGTTACCGATACCGTGTTAAATATGGATATGGATCAAAGTCATTCCATACTTTAACGATTTTGTTTCTCATTCTCACAACCAACTTAAGATTACCAAATTGCAAATCGAGACATCTCTAGATTTCATTTGGGCACGGCCATGCAAACATCTTAATTAGTCCAATGAGGGGCCCAGTGGTATCTGCTTCAGCACAAAGCTGAAGGAACAAATCCT
Organism: Deinandra increscens subsp. villosa; assembly: GCA_039602395.1. NCBI lineage: Eukaryota > Viridiplantae > Streptophyta > Magnoliopsida > Asterales > Asteraceae > Deinandra > Deinandra increscens. The sequence continues at coordinate 33,438,380 of JBCNJP010000007.1, read as the reverse complement.
CTTGACTACACGTGTCAAGTCACATACTTCACTACACTTACTGAAAATAGCCCTTTTGTACTACCTTATTCAGGATAGTTAGACCTATATCAAGTAGGTGCAATCCATACATGCAAGACCTGCTTGTATCTCAAGTCTAAGGATAAATAAAGCAACCATTTACGAATTTCACTTAATGACGCCGATCCATAAAGTGACAATTCGTTAGTGGGTCAGTCCAGTATGCATCCAATGAATACCATGTGAGTTTGGTGGGACCATCCTAACCAATCACTCAGATTTTGTCTTAGTTTAACTATATTCCCATATAGTTAATCGACAATGGACAATTTAGAATACTTGACAAGTACTCAAGGATCAAACATGCAAATATAGGACACAACTTAACCATTAAATGAAATCAAACATATGTACTTTATTTCATTATATAAATAGAAATTGCTTAATGTCCTTTATCCAAATACTGAACATCAGATATACATGATTTAACTAGCTAATTTAAGTCCCATGCCCTCGGCATGCCTTTCAAGCTTCGGCCTCGACAAAGCTTTCGTGAAAGGATCAGCTAAGTTAATATCTGTGTGAACTTTGAGTAATTTGATTTCACCTAGTTCGATCTGCTCACGAACATAGTGATATCTCCTGGCATAGTGTCTGGCGCCCTTCTGAACTCCAGGTTCTTTGGCGATGATCAATGCACCCGAGTTATCGCAGTACATATCGATCGGCAAGTTACTTGTGGGGACAATGTCTAGCCCACTAATAAACTTCCTTATCCAGACAGCCTCCATTGCAGCTTCCGAAGCAGCAATGTACTCAGACTCTGTTGCAGACATAGCAACTGTGGTTTGTTTCTTGCTTTTCCAATCCACAGCACCTCCATTCATAACGAAGACGTACCCAGACTGAGACTTCGTGTCATCTCTATCAGTCTGAAATCCAGCATCACAGTATCCGGTCACTTTGAGCTCTTGATCTGGATTTCCCCCATATACCAAAAACAAGTCTCTAGTAGCCCGTAGGTACTTGAGAATGGTCTTAACAGCAGTCCAGTGACTTTCACCTGAATTTTGTTGATAACGGCTAACGATATTTTGCGCAAACGCTATATCAGGTCTAGTGCATCTCACCGCATACATTATAGAGCCTACAGCCGAAGCATAAGGGACTCTCTGCATACGCTTCACCTCATCAGGTGTAGAAGCACCTTGTTTGACCGACAGACCAAGTCCTTCCTGCATTGGTACTATACCACGCTTGGAATTCTCCATCTTGAATCGCTTCAAGATCTTATCAATATAAGCACTTTGACTTAGTCCAATCAACCGCTTAGTTCTATCTCTATAGATCTTGATTCCAAGAATGAATGCTGCTTCTCCCAAGTCTTTCATGGCAAAACACTTTCCAAGATGGGATTTTACATCTTGCAACATTGGAATGTGTTTTCCTATTATCAATATGTCATCTACATATAAGACAAGGAAAGTAACATTACTCCCACTAGCTTTGCGATATACACATGGCTCATCGGGATTCTGAACGAAACCAAACTTTTTGATTTCTTCATCAAACCGTTTATTCCAACTCCTCGATGCTTGCTTTAGTCCATAAATGGACCTTTGAAGCTTGCATACTTGGTTGGGATGTTTTGGATCAATGAACCCTTCAGGTTGATCCATATAGACTTCTTCATCCAAGTAACCATTTAAGAAGGCAGTCTTAACATCCATTTGCCATATCTCAAAGTCATAGTACGCTGCTATGGCTAAGAGAATCCTAATAGCTCTAATGTCTGCTACTGGTGAAAAGGTCTCATCATAGTCAACGCCAAAACGTTGAGTATAACCTTTCGCCACGAGACGAGCTTTATAGGTGTGTACATTTCCATCCATGTCGGTCTTCTTCTTGAAGAGCCATTTGCTCCCAACGGTTCTTGCGTTAGGAGGAAGATCAACCAGGGTCCAAACGTGGTTATCTTGCATGGATTTCATTTCCACATTCGCAGCTTCAAGCCATTTGTCAGATTCCGGATCTGATAATGCAGCTTTGAAGTTCGGAGGCTCATTGAGATCTCCTGGTACGTTATCCTTGGATTTGACTAGACCAATCCATCTATCCGGATTACGTACGACCCTTTCGGATCTACGAAGTGGAATCGCAACATCATCGACTTGAGGTTCATCTCTTTGAACATTTTCCCCCCCAAGTTGATGATTGCTAGTTGTTTCAGAAGGTGACACATCTTCTAGTAGTTCTACAATTCTCCTCCGAGCTATAAAATTCTTTTCAAAGAATTCAGCATATCGAGTAACACGAACAGTGTTTTCTGAAGAATTATAGAAGTAGTAACCCATTGTTTCCTTTGGGTATCCCACGAAGATGCACTTAGTAGTCCTGGGTTGTAGTTTGTCAGGCGTATCACGCTTCACAAGTGCCTCACATCCCCAGACTCTTAAGTAAGACAACACAGGGACTTCTCCATGCCATAATTGATATGGTGTCTTTTCAACCTTCTTGGTTGGAACCATATTTAGAACGCGTACAGCGGTTTCAAGAGCAAAATCCCAAAATGATAATGGGAGAGTTGTAAGGTTCATCATCGACCTCACCATCTCTAGTAAGGTACGATTCCTCCTCTCAGACACTCCATTATGCTGAGGAGTATATGGAGGAGTAAGCTGTTGGACAATTCCACACGCTTTAAGATAATCCTTAAACTCTTGGCTTAAGTATTCTCCACCACGATCCGATCGAAGGATCTTGATGGTCTTACCGAGTTGATTTTCAACTTCGTTCTTAAACTCTTTGAATGTTTCAAATACCTCATGTTTATGTTTAAGCAAGTAAACATAACCATAACGGCTGAAATCATCCGTGAAAGTTACGAAGTAGCTAGCACCTTTTCTTGACACATGTCTAAATGGGCCACATACATCGGTATGGATGAGTCCAAATAGCTCTTTTGCCCTTTGCGGCTTGTTCGGAAAGGGTTTTCTTGTCATCTTTCCTGAGATACAGGAAACGCATTTTTCAAATGATTCATCATTTGATTGTAAGATCCCTTCACGTTGAAGTCTTTCAATGCGATTTTTGCCAACATGGGCAAGACGACAGTGCCAAAGATAGGTAGAGTCCAAACTAGTTTTGGCTCGTTTGCTAACAGTGAACATTGAATTATTTGAAACACAACCACGCATATCAATTTCATAAATGCCATCACAAGGAATAACATCAAAATAATGAACATTATTTTTAGAAACTGAAATACTGATATCATTAAAAACATAAATGTATCCTTGGTTTTTCAACAAAGAAACTGAAATAACACCTCTAGTGATAGAAGGTGCATAATGACAATTGTCTAATACAATGGATAACCCAGAAGGCAGAATTAAATGAAATTCTCCTATAGCTTCCACAGCTGCTGGCAAACCATTTCCAACAAACAGCTGCAAAGCTCCAGGCTTCAGTTTCCTCCTCTTTCTAAGACACTGTAACGAATTACAGATGTGAGTTCCACAGCCGGTGTCATAAACCCATGAATCACTCTTAGAAAAGGAAAATAATTCAATTGTGAAGATACCTGAAGTACTAGTCCCACTAGTATTCTTTCTCTTCTTCATCAACTCAGCTAGGTAGGTAGGACAGTTCCTCTTCCAGTGTCCGACTTCACCACAATGGTGACAGATCTGGTCCTTAGCCTGATGCTCTTTAGGGGCCGGAGAGGTTTGCTTGGCTTTAGGGATATGGGCAACAGCCTTGCCTTTACCCTTGCCATCAATCTTGCCCTTCCCCTTTTGCGGTCGTTTAGCCTTTTGGATCTTACCCCCCTTGATCATAAGAACTTGGGGTGTTTCAGTGGCCTTTTTAGGAATCGTTTTTTCATACTCGAAAAGCATAGCATTAAGCTCAGGTATAGTCTTAGTCATACTATGCATGTTGTAGTTGCGCACAAAACCCTCAAAATCCTTCGTAAACGATTTGAGGATCATGCCAACTGCAACAGCACGATTATACTCATAATTGAGCGATTCCAATTTGTCAAAGTAGCTCTTCATCTTGAGCACATGACTACTGACCGATTTACCAGTTTCAAGCTTCAAGTCGTGGAGTTCCACAACTAGGTCGAACAATTCGACACCAGCTTGTTTTTCATACATCTTTTTCAGCTCTTTGATCATATCACAAGGTGTATGAAATTCGTATTGCTTCTGAAGATCGGGAGTCATACTCGAGATCATCATGCAAGCAACCTCATCGTATCTGCTATACTCTGCGTTGTAGAACGCTTTCTCTTGTTCAGAAGCATCAGCAGCTGGCTCGGTCGGCCAATGATGTTCAAGGACGTCGGTCCTCCGTTCAACTCTAAGGACAATCCTTAGTTGACTGTACCAGTCATTGAAGTTAGATCCATTCAGCTTTTCTCTTTCAAAAATTTGACGAAAAGCATGACCAACATTGTTTTGAGGAGGGTTTGTTGCCATCTACAAAACAGATTAAGTTCAAAAATCAGTATTTCGATAATCTTTTCCTTAATAAATTTAATTACCCAATGTTTAAACATTTTAAACAATTAAGCTTATTAAGGCTAGGATCCAATTGACATGCCATCATTTCATCAGTTGATCTGCTAGAAATGATGCATTCAAATGGTAAGTGACGATCACTAATTGTATTCCAAATACAATTCCTAGATTTTATGGGACCTACAACTTGCACCAAGTGATTTGTAGTCATGTTTCATCCCATCTTTTGCCACGGGCCAAGGGTCTCACCGCCTAGCTCGTTTTAAGTCGTCCAGCCAAGAACGCACAAATTGTCCACCATTGTGTACCAATGAGTGGGAATTTGTCATGCAAATGCCATTTTACCATTGTGTACCAATGAGTAAGATGACATCCACAAGTGTCCTTTACAAGGTGGATGGCAAAGACTTAAGTTTGGTTTGGGTCAAAACAATATTGATGCGTGATCAAAAGGGTTATGTGTGAAGATTCATGCACTTCTTCATCACATAATGTGTTTATAAAATTCTTAGTTTGTCTTCCAAATCAAAAGAGCTCGGTAGCTCCATTTGCAACACACAAAGAAGCGTAGGGGTGAGGTTTGCAACTTTTGCAATTAAAAACCTACCCACTTTAGGGAAGCAGAGCGACCCGACTTATACCTCTCTTAGAGTGTGTTCAAATGGGTGAGCCGGTGTTTCTTTTGACTTTTAGGACACAAATTTTATTTTATAAACAAAATCATATTTCTATAGTTCATTTAGCAAATTTCGATTTTCATAAAACAAATTTGCAGTTAAAACCTTTTATTATGTCACAATTATCAAATAATCACATAATCTTAGGGTTTCTAATTATCTAATATAATTTTAATTTAATCCTCTTTCATTTAAGTAATAACCATGAACAATTTGCATGAAACATCATAGTTTTTACTTCTTTTTAACACTTTAAAATCTTAAAGGTACAACATGTTGTTCATAACAATTATCTAATAACAATAAAAACTTGGATTTATAATTTTAGATCACAAAAATCAAATTTTAGAGCTAAAATTAAGGGTTTCCGATTCGGCAAGAGGTTTTCGATCCATAACATGGGATTTTTCGATCGGAATCAGGGTTTCCGATCGAGAACCCCACTTTTCGATTAGGCTTTCCGACCGGAAAACGAGGGTTTCCGATCGGGACAAGGCTTTCCGATCGGAAAACAAGGGTTTCCGATCGGGTACTTTTCGATCAGGTCGTAAACAGTTTACGATTAGTGCTCGATCGGAAACAGGTTTACGATCGGGTACTTTTCGATCGAAAAGTAGGGTTTCCGGTCGGAAATCAAGGGTCTCCGCACCGGAATAGGTTTTCCGATCGGAAATCAAGGGTTTCCGATCGGATCGAGAAGTGTTTTTCGATCAGGGACTTTTCGATCGGGTCGAAAAGTCCTATTCCATCGATTTTTGTTTTCGTTTTTACCAATTGCGAAACCTTTTCCAATTGTAAAACACGATTTTCAAATGAATCGAAAAGCTAGAATCTTGTTTTGGTTACCCCCCTTCCAAGTTTTATTTCCGGTAATTAATTAAAATCATAGGTGGCTCGTGATACCACTGTTGGGTTATATAACTATTATCAAAACACGAGTACGCAGCGGAAAGAATCCTATGAATTAATCTAACTAACCGGTTTTAGAACGTGTACCTTTTTAGCTCGGCAAGGCTTGATCTCTTGGAGGATTTGATTCAAATCCCTCTACGATCGCACACACGACACACCAATGCTATGTGCTAGCAACCGATCACGAACTCCTCTTGATGTAGCTTGGTCGAACCACACAAGAACCGAAACCCCTAGGGTTTTCCTTGTTGCCGAAATCGAGAGAGAGAATAGAGAGAGATTAGGGTTTTCTTTTATCTGATAAAAGCAGCGACTAATCCCTTAAACCCATAGGCTCTATTTATAGGATTAGAATACTTGATAAACAAGCAAAGGATTTGGATAATCCCTTAACCGAATTCGGCCTAAAGGCTTATCACAAAGCCTCTCCCAATTGTAATCCAATTACAACTCTACACCCCTCTGTTAACAATTAACTGTCAGTTTTTAACGAAACCTCGCTAAATGTTCGTGATAAATATTAATTAACCATTAATTAATATTAATACATTTGGTGTCGAGACGTGTGACCCCGTAGGCTTAAATAATTTACGGACATACGCTTACTATTACATGATCATATCCCTACATATACGAGAACTAATGATACATTTGCTTTATATATTATGTGGTGGATACGCCGCTGGTACTTCCTATATATAAGCATAATAATATTAGTTACCCGGTATATCAGTAGTGTATAAATCTAGTGGTAAATTGGGAAATGATCATTAGTTGCAATATATGAATACATTATCACTCTCTACTAATAAACATAAGGCTCTTAGATATTTGATTAAGAGCAGGTAGTGGTATTGTGGAGGTTGGGGATTTCTAGTAAGATACTCGTTATTGAATGAGTTGAACATGTTAAGTGAAGCAATCCGTAAGGTCATGGAGTGGATAGTACAGATGGGGCTCATGAAATAGGGAGACAAAAAGGGTAGTATTTCTCTAGCCGGTGTACGGAAGGGCCTACATAAGGTAGTGAGACTCGCCATATCGGGATGCCTGGATGGGAAGGATCTGTTTGACAGTCGACAATACTATCCTACCCTAAGGTGTACTCGATAACCACAAGTGACCAGAGATTCTTTAGGCTGCTCCTGGGTAGCAGATAAAGAATGAGACATAGCAAGACGTTGCTAGTGCAAGAAAATATTGAATTTAATTAATTAGGAAGGTTTATGGGATTGATGTTCCTGTTTGAATAGATTCCTGGTTATGTGTAAATTCTGATGTGTTGTATAATTTTCTTATGTTTTATACTTGTTAAAAGTTTACTAATGGGGTCAAGAAGACCCGAGAGAATTTGATTTGTCTTGCAGATCAAGGAAGAGTTTTTAGAAACTTAGAACTCACCAGCGTAAGCTGACTTTTTAAGTATGTATGTCAGGTGATGGTGAGACTTCTGGAAGTAAGGATAGGACTTTGGTGATAAAGAAATGAATGGGCAAAACTATCAAGAGAAGGCTTGAAGTACCGCTGGCATAGGAATATTTAGTTAAAGTTTATGTAATATCTAGTTTACTGTTGTACTTGGAAATTATATATATATAAAAGTTTTTAATATTTCCGCTGCATTAGTATCTCTGATATACCATGTGTTCTTGTGTAAATCCGACACGTGACCCCTCTTGGAGCCAAGTCTGGGAGTGGGCGTCACAAGTTGGTATCTGAGCCTTGGTTTAAGAGATTTAGGTACTAATACGGTATCTAGACTTAAACTAGGACTCTGGGGAGACAAAGTAAACTATGATAAGAGGTATAGGTGCCAGCCATGATAGTTATGCCCAAAAGAATGAGGTTGCATTGGGAACATAATAAGTAGGACTTAGGGTATAGGAGTATGGATGTACCGAATTGCAATTAGCTACTGCAATTTGATATTGACTTTATAAAAATATCCTAAGTAGTATCTATTGTGTGGCCGAATGTGGAGTAAGTCATTTGACGGTAAGATACTTGGTCAATGACCTGAGAGGACTCTTTGAAAAAGGATTTAGAAACCGGTTTTGTTTTAGAGTGACCGGTGAAAGTAGAAAAGAAAAGTGTGGACACTAGGAAGGAGTGTGTGGAAGGTAGCTGGGTTTTTTGAACGCATCATAACTATATAATTGTATGACGTCTGCACTTATCTAATTGTTATGCCTTCAAAATTCAGATACTCAACTCACACGAATTCTGACATGTCTGTAGGAGTATGGTGAGAAACGGACAAGGAGATAGGAGGGTCGGTAGACCACTGGGTTCTGGAAGACGAGCGCGTGCGAATCCTGAACCCGAGAACAATGCGGGAGCTAATGCATTCACTGATGAGCAAAGGGCGGCTATGGCCGCCGAGGTAACTCAAGTATTTCAAGCGGCATTACCTAACCTGATAGCTCAACTCCAAGGAGCTGTCGGTGGAGGTGCCGGAGGTGCCGAAGGTGCCGGAGGAGCTGCAGGGGGCAAAGGTGATGCTAACGCAAATGAAGGGAATGTAGTTCTAGGAGGCCGAGGATGTTCTTTTAAATCTTTTAGTGGATGTAGGCCTCCATCCTTTGAAGGAAAAAGGGATGCAAGTTTGACTGTTCGATGGATTCGAGAAATGGAAGCCGTCATTGGCATTAGTGAATGTCGTGCGGATCAAGCTGTGAAGTATGCAGCTCATTTCTTTGTTGGTGAAGCGTTGTTTTGGTGGGACTCAATCTTGCAGGCTCGAACTGAGGAAGCCATTGCAGCTATGCGATGGAATGATTTAAAGGATCTAGTGATGATTAAGTTTTCCCCAAAAAGTGAGCTAGAGAAGATGGAAATTAACTTTCTAAAGTTTGAAGCAGGAAACTTGACTCACCAGGAATTCACTAGTAAGTTTGACGAGATGTCAAGACTGGTGCCAAGGTTGGTAACACCTGAGGAGGAAAAGGTGAAAAGGTACGTGCAGTCTCTTCCTGCAGCAGTGAGAAAGATAGTGAAGTCTCATGCTCCTAAGACGTACCAAGAGGCGATTGACCTTAGCGCCACACTTTATGAAGAAGAATATGGTGATGAAGGCAGACTAGGTGAATCAAAGAGGAAGTGGTTAGAAGTGGAAGGAAGTTCGAAGAAGGGTGGCAGATATCACCGTAAGAAACCTAAGTATAATTCTAAAGGCAGGCGATCTAACTGTCCTAAGTGTGGTGAGAATCATTCGGGGGAGTTTAGGATGGGAGAAAATAAGTGTTATTCCTGTGGACAGGAAGGTCACTTTGCCAGCCGTTGCCCAAGTCAGAAGAAGTGCTATGAATGTGGAGAAATAGGGCACATTAGACCTGATTGTCCTAAGTTGGTGCAAAACTCGAAACCCTTAAGGATAATTGAAGCTCTAAAGGCCAGGGGTAGAGCATATACCCTGACTGCTGCTGAGGCTAAGTCAACGCCAGATGTCGTATCAGGTACGTTTCTCGTTAATGATGTACCTGCTTCTGTGTTATTTGACTCTGGTGCTAGTAGAAGCTTTGTATCACATAGTTTTGTGTGTTACTTGATAGACCAACTGTTAGGACTAAGATACCTTTTGAGGTTGAGACTGCCTTAGGAAAACACGTTATGATTACTGAGGTAATGGAAAATTTCCTGATAGAGTTAGAAGGAATCAAACTACCTGTAAGGTTATTTCCTATGACTTTAGGTGATTTCGATATTGTACTAGGAATGGATTGGCTCGCATAAAATGACGCTCAGATTATTTGTAATCAGAAGAAGGTGCAACTTCGTGTGCCAACTGGAGAAGTCATATCCGTATACGGGGATCGTGACCGCTCTGCAGTAAAAATCATTTCCATGATTAAGGCACGGAAGTTTATGAGTCAAGGATATAGGTCGTACTTAGCTTATGCTATTAACTCGAGAATGAAGCCGAAGGAACTAAAGGAAAGTGTCGGTAGTGTGCCAGTTTCCAGATGTATTTCCAGAAGACCTGCCAGACATTCCTCCTGATAGAGAGATAACATTCAGGATTGACTTGGTGCCGGGGGCGGGGCCCATAGCAAAGACACCTTATTGATTAGCTCCTTCGAAGATGAAAGAATTAATGTCACAACTACAAGAGTTACTGGACAAAGGCTTCATAAGGCCGAGTATCTCGCCATGGGGTGCTCCAGTGCTTTTCATGAAGAAGAAGGATGGAAGTTTAAGAATGTGTATTGACTATAGAGAATTAAATAAGCTGACAATAAAGAATCAAGTACCCGTTGCCTAGGATAGACGATTTATTCGATCAGCTTCAAGGAGTGAGTTGGTTTTCTAAGATCGATCTACGATCAGGTTATCATCAGCTTAAGGTTAGAGATGAGGATATTCCGAAGACAGCTTTTCGGACACGCTATGGTCACTATGAGTTTTTAGTAATGTCGTTTGGGTTGACTAATGCCCCTGCAGCATTCATGGATCTCATGAATAGAGTATGTCGACCTATGTTGGACCGATTCGTGATCGTGTTCATAGACGATATTCTAATTTACTCCAGAACTGAGACAGACCATGCAATGCACTTAAAAGAAGTGTTGGAGACTTTAAGGAAGGAAAAGCTGTATGCGAAATTTTCAAAATGTGTGTTTTGGCTAAGGGAGGTCCAGTTCCTTGGTCACGTAATTAACGCAGATGGTATCCTAGTGGATCCATCTAAGATAGAAACGGTAATGAGTTGGAAACCTCCTAAGACACCCTCGGAGATTCGTAGTTTCTTAGGTCTAGCAGGTTATTACCGTAGGTTCATACAAAATTTCTCGAAGATCGCAACGCCACTGACTAAGTTGACCAAGAAAGATGTTAAGTTTTTGTGGGGTCCTAGTCAGCAGAGTGCGTTCGATGAATTAAAAACCAAGTTGACGCAGGCTCCGGTGTTGTCCTTACCGGATGGGCCTGGTGACTTGGTAATATACTCAGATGCTTCTTATCAAGGGTTGGGTTGTGTATTGATGCAACGGGGCAAGGTAATTGCCTATGCATCTCGACAGCTAAAACCCCATGAGACAAACTATCCAACCCATGATTTAGAGTTAGCCGCGGTAGTGTTTGCACTCAAAATATGGAGGCACTATTTGTACGGAGTTAAGTGCACTATCTACACTGACCATAAGAGCCTACAATATTTCTTTGAGCAAAAAGATCTTAACATGAGGCAGCGTAGGTGGTTAGAGTTGATTAAAGACTATGATTGTGAAATTATGTATCACCCTGGTAAAGCCAACGTAGTGGCTGATGCTCTAAGCAGAAAGGAGAATCATCCTTCTTTTCGGGTGAAATCATATAAGTTAGTAATCACTCCTGACTTTCTTATCCAACTTCGTAAGGACCAATATGAAGCCCTTAAGGATGAGAATGTCAAGAAAGAAAGAATGGTCGGCCAAGCAGGAAGCTTAGAAGAAAATGAGTATGGTGTGAAGACCAGGTTTAGTCGAATGTGGATACCACTTACTGGTGGGATTCGCAATAAGATATTGGATGAGGCACATAAGTCACGCTACTCGATTCATCCTGGTACGACCAAGATGTACCAAGACCTAAAAAGAGACTATTGGTGGCCGGGTATGAAGTTTAATGTTATGCAATATGTGAGCAAGGGCTTGACTTGTACAAAAGTCAAGGCGGAACATCAGAAGCCTTACGGGAGGCTTCAGCCTTTAGAAATTCCTGAGTGGAAGTGGGAACACATCACGATGGACTTCATAACTAAGCTACCTCGCACAGCTAAAGGTTATAACACCATCTGGGTGATTGTGGACAGGTTAACCAAGAGTGCTCATTTCTTACATATTTGTGAGGCGATTTCTTCTGAAGAGTTAGCTAGTTTGTTCATTAATGAGATCATCTCTAAACACGGGGTGCCAGTGTCTATTGTCTCCGACAGGGACACTCGGTTCACTTCGCGATTTTGGAGGAAATTCCATAAGAATATGGGATCGAGATTGCACATTAGTACGACATATCATCCCCAGACAGATGGGCAAAGTGAAAGAACGATTCAGACTCTGGAGGATATGTTGCGTGCTTGCATAATAGACTTTGGGGGAAGTTGGGATAGTCACCTACCACTAGCAGAATTCTCCTACAACAACAGTTATCATGCTAGTATTGGCATGCCTCCTTATGAGATGTTGTATGGTAGAAAATGTCGAACTCCAGTGTGTTGGGGTGAAGTTGGCCAACGAGAATTGGGAAGTAAGGAAATAGTCCAAAATATGGCTCGAGATCTTGATGTGGTCAAGGCACGGTTAAAGGCTGCACAAGATCGACAAAAGTCATATGCAGATAAGAGGAGAAGGCCAATTGAGTTCCAAGTGGGAGACTTTGTGTTGCTAAAAGTTTCTCCTTGGAAGGGTGTTATTCGGTTTTGTAAGAGGGGCAAGTTAGGCCCAATGTATGTAGGACCTTTTAAGATTGTAGAACGTGTAGGAAAGGTTGCCTATCGGTTAGATCTACCTGAGGAATTGTCTGGGATTCACCCAACATTACATGTTTCTTATCTAAGAAAGTGTGTATATGATGAATCAGAAATAGTGCCTTTAGATGAAATAGAGGTAGACGAAAAGTTATCATATGTGGAAAGGCCAGTTGCGATTTTAGATCGCAGTGAAAAGAAGCTCCGAAACAAGACCATTCTAATGGTCAGGGTGCAGTGGATGCACAGAAAAGGTTCTGAATCAACATGGGAACGAGAAGATGAAATGAGAGAATCTCACCCTAGCTGTTTACGCTTTGAGCAAGTTTCGAGGACGAAACTTATTTAAGGGGGGAGAGTTGTAACATCCCAAGATTCAGATACACTCGTAAGTAGTAGATAATATAATAACTATGCTTATCATATGTATTTGGAATCTTAGTGAATGCATATTTATATGATATATGTGCTAGATATAAGTTATAGGTGTATATGCATGATAATATAAGTGAATACGTAGTTGCAAAGATAAGAAATGGGTAAATATATGATAATATATGTGATTAGGATAGTATAAATGCATGAGAAATATTCATTTGATGAATATATATGATAGTACATGTTTGAGTAGCTAGCATCAAGAGAATGCTTAATGGTAAGTAAAAATAAAAGTAAGAGGGTCAAAAGTGTAATTTATGTAAAGTTAAGAATACTTACGGGTATTGTACGTATCTATAACTATTATAAGTTCCCCGAGGCTTATAAACCACTATAAACATACCCTAAAGTGATTCGGTACATAAAATGATAGGTATTGTAAAGTTAGAGGGACCAAAGCTGTAAATAATGAAAGTATATATATATATATATATAATTATAAAAATAAATACGTATGTATACATATGTTATCGAGAGTGTCCCGAGCCTTAGAAACTTTATTAATTATGTTTTATAATAGTTCAGGGGTTAAAAATAGCAATTGGGGAAGTTCTGGGCTAGTTAAACACATTATAGAACCTCAGGGACCAAAACTACCAAATGCTGAAAGTACCTCGCGGTACGCGAAGGGAGAGAGGGAAACCCTCGCGTACCTCCGCCCAATTTTCAACCAGAAAACGACGAAAATCGACTTGTGCACCACGTTTTGATGAAATTGACCCTATATACGTGTTGATTTCGAGCATGAGTCACCCTAGACACGTGTAGGGACCCTAGGCGCACCCTACTAGCATAAATACACCCTCCAATCGGCCGAATATCCTCCCCAATTTCTGAATTCAAACCCGAAAAAACCCTAGTTCGAACCAGAAACTTCACGGGTCGATTTCTCCCAAACCATAAAGAGTTAGGAGCTGAAATTCTGCAGTCAAGCTTCTACAGGTATGATCTAAAATAACCTCTTTCAGTTTTGGCTAAATCGATACCTAAGTATGATTTTTAAAACTATGCTCAAATTAGGGTTCTTGAGCTTGTTTGGGTAAAATTGGATGATCGGGTGGGAATTAGGGTCTGAATTTTGGTAGGTAATCCTAAAATGATGTGTTTTAAGAAAGCCCTAAACTTTTTTCACAAAAAGAAAAGGTTTGGTATGATTTTTAGAAGCGGGTCAAAATTAGGGTTTTCTAGACATGGTTTTGATAAAATTGAATGATCGGGCTTGATTTAAGGTTCCATCTTTTGAAGGATATCATAAAATGGTATTATAACAGAAGCCCTAAGTTTATTTGATGAGAAAAGGAGTTTTGATGTTAATTTGGGAATTATGTCAAAATTAGGGTTTTGGAAGGTAATTGTCAAGTATTGGGATGACCATAAAGTATTGGATGTTGATTTTTGGTATTAGAGCATGTTTACCTATATATTAAATATATATAAGTTTAAATTTTGATAATTAATAATTAAGCTACTCGGTGCAACGATTGTAGTAATTCCGGCTCATGGTCGTCAATGACGCCTACACGGCCGGTAACGATCGTCACCAAATTCCAAACCCCGTGACTATTCCTCATAGTAATTCCACCAAAATGATCGGTCATGAGGAAACACGAGCGGTAAACGTTAAGGAACAAAGACTTGAAAAAGATATAACAAAATATGTAAAGGGGGCAAAATGGTCATTTTGACTTCTAAGTGTATTAACCAATAAAGAGTTGGGTTTTGGATAATGGGGTAAGTCTTAAATGTGATTTGTAACCTTTAGGATGTCTTGATAGGGACATTACATTAAAGGCATTAAGAAACTGATTCACGAGAACTTAACCCAAGAATAATAGCTTCGCAAAGCTAAGGTGAGTTCTATGAGCCCACTTTTAAATGTTTTAAATGTCTTAAACGTTTTTTGGGCTGGCATACATATTGTGTTATGAAAGTGTTTCCAAATGCTTATTATAAGTGTTGTTAAGTGTTATTGTTCATTTGGATTGACTATGTGATATTATGCATATGAATTAAGTATGATGTGTTATGTGCTATACTCTGCTTTGATATTAAATGTCCAAGTGATGAGGGAATTGTTAATAGACGTATAGTGAGTATGTAGGTATATACGAGAACTAATGATACATTTGCTTTATATATTATGTGGTGGATACGCCGCTGGTACTTCCTATATATAAGCATAATAATATTAGTTACCCGGTATATCAGTAGTGTATAAACTCTAGTGGTAAATTGGGAAATGATCATTAGTTGCAATATATGAATACATTATCACTGTCTACTAATAAACCTAAGGCTCTTAGATATTTGATTAAGGGCAGGTAGTGGTATTGTGGAGGTTGGGGATTTCTAGTAAGATACTCGTTATTGAATGAGTTGAACATGTTAAGTAAAGCAATCCGTAAGGTCATGGAGTGGATAGTACAGATGGGGCTCATGAAATAGGGAGACAAAAAGGGTAGTATTTCTCTAGCCGGTGTACGGAAGGGCCTACATAAGGTAGTGAGACTGGCCATATTGGGATGCCTGGATGGGAAGGATCTGTTTGACAGTCGACAATACTATCCTACCCTAAGGTGTACTTGATAACCACAAGTGACCAGAGATTCTTTAGGCTGCTCCTGGGTAGCAGATAAAGAATGAGACATAGCAAGACGTTGCTAGTGCAAGAAAAGTTTGAATTTAATTAATTAGGAAGGTTTATGGGATTGATGTTCCTGTTTGAATAGATTCCTGGTTATGTGTAAATTCTGATGTGTTGTATAATTCTGTTACGTTTTATACTTGTTAAAAGTTTACTAATGGGGTCAAGAAGACCCGGGAGAACTTGATTTGTCTTGCAGATCAAGGAA
The DNA here is from genome assembly GCA_039602395.1 of Deinandra increscens subsp. villosa. Taxonomy (NCBI): domain Eukaryota; kingdom Viridiplantae; phylum Streptophyta; class Magnoliopsida; order Asterales; family Asteraceae; genus Deinandra; species Deinandra increscens. Next base: position 33,422,533 of record JBCNJP010000007.1, on the reverse strand, counting down.
GAGTTTTTAGAAACTTAGAACTCACCAGCGTAAGCTGACTTTTTAAGTATGTATGTCAGGTGATGGTGAGACTTCTGGAAGTAAGGATAGGACTTTGGTGATAAAGAAATGAATGGGCAAAACTATCAAGAGAAGGCTTGAAGTACCGCTGGCATAGGAATATTTAGTTAAAGTTTATGTAATATCTAGTTTACTGTTGTACTTGGCAATTATATATATATATATATAAAAGTTTTTAATATTTCCGCTGCATTAGTATCTCTGATATACCATGTGTTCTTGTGTAAATCCGACACGTGACCCATCTTGGAGCCAAGTCTGGGAGTGGGCGTCACACATGTGAATTGATGAAAATGGTTGTCAAAATCCAAAATTGAAGTCAAATTTAGAAATATTTAAAGCCTTGATTACCTCTTTCTTCACATTTTTAATCAAGGATGACATCTATTGCATAAAATCAGCAAAATCCTAATCAGAAATATGGTAAATTAACAAGTAATTAGCAATATAACACAGAGAAAATCAAGGCCTATGAACTAATGAACATATTACAATTAGAGGAGAATCAAGAACAAAGGAAATCAATTACCTCTTCTTCTTCATCATGAGGATCATACAATCCGAGTATCCAACATCATACATTGATATCTTTCTCCGATCTAATAGCACTGTTTTATAGCCAAAAATTAAAAATTAAAAAGAGTTCGCATTATATCAAACATTTGGCATGCGTAACATAACAAAACCGATTATTATGTGAACAAGCTTCCTGAATTTGTTGAAATTTACTTTTAGCTTTTTGCAGAAGCGATGGATTCCTTGACCACTTATCCGGATGCCATTGCTACACCAAAGGCAAACAAGATCGAATATTACACCATCACTCCATCAGAATCTTCTCATCCATCAAATTAAAAGGTATTAACAGATTGAATTACATCAAGAACCAGAATATTACCATAGCAAGTTTACGGTAAGCATGGCGGATCTACTCGTAGAAAGAATCAAGAGAAACGCCGAGAATGCTATAATATTACGGAGATTCTGGATTCAACTCCATCCGCGTCTTGATTTGATGATATTTCTAATCTGAAAATGAACTTTGGAACTCGATTACTTTTTGTTGTGATTGTTACGACGGTGGTCTTCCGGTGGCTTTTAGGTGTGCTCGGTGCGATGGTGGTTCTCCGGTGGGTGTTCGGTATGATCGGTTCTGTTATAAGGTGGTTCTTCGGTGAATTGGGTGTAATCTGTTAGGTGATTGTTCTCTGATTTAATATATATATATATATATATATATATATATATATATATATATATATATATATAGGGAGAGGATCATTTGAGAACCAATTTGATTTGAGAACTAAAAAGAACTAATTTGAGCCACAAGTTTATTTACATGTATCCCCCTCCCATGAATTGTAGTGCCCCCCCCCCCCCCCCTGAAATTTGTGGTTGAGATTTAGTTCTTAAAAGTTCTCAAAAGAAAGATTTCATTTGAACCTAACCCATATATATATATATATATATATATATATATATATATATATATATATATATATGGTGAGTATCCATGGAAAACCATTCATTTTTGAAAAACTTGGAAAACCATTTTCTAACCATTGATTTAAATTTGATGGTTGAGATTAAAGAAGGGTAAGATTGTAAAATGTATTGGTTTAATGAAGGTAATAATAGACAAATCATAATTCTATTAATTGATGTTTTAATTACTTTTCTCTCTCCAATCTCCTCATTTTTTAAATCTAACATTTTCTCTCTCCATCTCTATCACTCTCTCCTTTAATTTTTAATTTCCAGACCAACTTATAGAAAAATTTCAAACCTACTTTACAAAAAAAAAAATGTTTATCATAAGTTTGTCACTCTCGTCACTGTTGTTACATAGGTGTAACAATAATTTCATGTATATTTTTTTTTTAGAAAAAATTGAAGGTTACATATCTGTAACAATAATTTTACATATGTGTAACCAAATTAAACATTGTACAAAATAACAAAACTCATTTACATTTGTGTAATCAATTCATAACTTCGTGATGATACAGTATTACATCAGTGTAACAATGAAATTTACTTAGAAACTATAGCCTGAGAAAGATACAATATTACATCAGTGTAACAAAGAAATTTACTCAGAAATTATAACATGATAACGATAAAGTATTACATCAGTGTAACAATGAAATTTACTCAGAAACTATAACCTGAGAAAAATACAGTATTACATCAGTGTAACAATTCAATTTACTCAGAAACTATAACCTGATAACGATACAATATTACATCAGTGCAACATATTTTTAGGGTTCCCCTGCATATATTTATATTCAGCTCATTTACTCAGATCCTATAACCTGATAAAAGATACAATGTTACATTGGTGTAACGTATATTAAATTTATACTAGACAACATAAAATCAGTTTAAGATAACGAAAATATATAATGTACAAGAATAATACGTGTAAGTTCAAACCTCCATCATGAACTCCAGAATGATCTGCGGATTGAAAAACAGTTATGCTCTTCACAGTCGTTGAAAAAACAGTTAGGCTCTTCCACACCATCAATGGAATCGTGCTCTTGAATGGATTCGTGCTCTTGATTGGAATCAGATTGATTGGACACCATGGACGATAATGGTGGATGAACGAACGTGAATAAAATTGATGATGATTAGCGATAAACGTGTGACGCCCGGCCCCTTGCGGGCTGGCGCCACGTCGTCGGATTTACTCATCAACACGTGATTTAATCAGAGATCACAAAAACTGGGGAAAATTAAAACTTTTATTTATATACTCAGATGATTCTTACACAGCGGAAGCATAAACGTAACATACGATATATTTAAACATAAGGTAAACTAAACGTAAGATAAGATATTCCAGCAACCAGCGTCTTCACCGTCTCCTCCTAGAGCGTGACCAAAGCTTGACCCATAGGTGCGTCAGAACCTAGCATACATACTTTTAAAAAGTCAGCTTACGCTGGTGAGTTCTACCGTTTAGTTCAAGGACCGTTTTAGGTGTTTGCCTGGTTTTCACAACACACATTTATAAATCACATATAAATTCTAACACGTATTTAGAATGATAACATATACTTATTATCTTAACCATGACCCTAGGCTAAACTTCTAGGTCACTATATTTAACCAACTATTTTGGTTCTCCATGAAGAGTCCGCCCGCCACTGCACACTCCGTCCCATCTCGAAGGATAGTTATTACAACGGCCCAATGCAGCTCCGTCCGTACACGGTTCCCTAAGCCACCACTATGGGGAAGCAGCGTCTCCTCATTCTTCATCTCCTTCGAAAGGTTCGCCCGCCACTGCAATCGTCATCCTACCTTTTTCGTAAGATAGCTTTTGCGATGTCCGACTGCCGCTCCGTCCGTACACGGTTCCCTAAGCCACCACTATGGGGAAGCAGCGACCCTTCGTCTTCAGTAGCAACACATGCTCTAACTCTAATAAGTCATATTAGCAACTCATGCTTCAACTCTATTAGGTTCTAGTAGCAACTCATGCTTTATCTCTATTAGGTCATTTTCTCATCTTAATGACTCATTATCCGATCGTATATATTACCTACTCCTAGTTAAATAACCAGATGCTTTAGGTTTGTTATTAAACAGTGATAAGGCATTCATATACTGCAACAAATGGACATTCCCCAATTTACCGTTAGTGTATGTATACAGGATGTACCAGCGGCGTATCCTCCACACTTCCAATATACCGGGTAACTTATACTACTATGTATATATATAGGATGTACCAGCGGCGTATCCACCACATATTAATATAAGCAAATGCATCACTTGTTCTCATATAATCATACATATTCACTAAATGTTTACTAACAACTCCCTAGTCACTTGGCTACTTAATTTCAAAGCAAGTATATACACATCACATTATAATCAACATAATTGCATAACACGTATAAGCAATTTAATAACAATTTCATCATATAACACGTATATATCAAGTCACAATTATCTTGAATATATGTTCACAAGTATTGTATGTATACTAGCCCGAAAACATTTAAAAACATTTAAAACATTTAAAACCTTTAAAAGTGGGCTCATAGAACTCACCTGATATCTTTAATCAGTTATTCAGACAGAACCTCCGTTATGGTCCACAATTAACCTAATCGCGTATCGGATTGCATTAATGCAAAGTTATTATAAATAATACTTACGTTTATTTATATCTTATCATCCTAATAATATTTTATTAGGGTTTATCTCTTTTAAGGTCAAAATGACCAAAATGCCCTTATAGGCATAATAACCTTTTTATTGATAATATGAAGACGCGCATTCCTATAAGTAGACACTCACTCCGGGATCGCCCAGTGTTGGGATGCCATTGCCCAGATGGGATGGCGACACCCCCGCTTTTGCCAGAAACCCCAGTGTACAGGTGTCTACCCTTCCGGTCCGCACGAACTTCTAATATCCGATTAACTCGGTATCTTTAATACTTTATCATTTATTCATTTTAAACCCATATATACTTAATATACATATAAACATGTTATAAGACCAAAAGCCAAGTCCCCATACCCTCCGGATTATTTTAGATTAATTATTCATATTTAGAAACCCTAATTTCATGAAATTCTTGTTTAATTATCAAAACTTATTTTTAATTCAAAACCAACTTAGGTTATTATCCATTATAACATTTTATAATATCCTTTAAAATGGTCAAAGCTTAATTCAAAACCGTTTACTCGATTTGGGCAGAGTAACGACATGAAAACCCTAATTTTGACCCGTTCACAAAACCTTAACCAAACCTTTTCCAATTGTGAAATAAACTTAGGGCTTTCTTAAAACACATTAAATTAGGATTACCTACAAAAATTTAGACCCTAATTCCCACCCGATCCCCTGATTTTGACAAAACAAGCTCGAGAACCCTAATTTTTGCATCATTTCTAAAAACCATACTTAGAGATCGATTTTGGAAAAACTGAAAGAGGTTATTGTAGATCATACCTAATAAGGGTTGACTGCAGAAATTCGCCTTCTAACTCCTCTTGTGCAGCTCGTATTGCTCCGATGAAGTTCTGGCTCGTTTTTAGGGTTTTTGGAGAGAAAATCAGTGAATTGGTGATTGAAAACAACGAATTGAAGGGTCTATTTATAGTGTTTAGGTGCGAATTTGGTTGCTGCCACGATCCTAGGTGACTAACTACTCAAAAACGCCACGAATTTGACGAATCTTGAGCTCCAAGTCGAGTTTACGTGGCTAAAAACGGGCCTGTGAGGTTTTCTGCGTTTCCTGGTGCCCTCGCGTATCGCGCAGGACTTAGTGGGGTGGCTCGCGATACGCGAGCCACTGTCTTTCCGGCCAGCTTTTGGTTTTTAACACTTTTAGTCCTTGTACTTTGTTTTAATGCATTCTAGCCCCCTATACTTCTAACCTTTTATCATTTTATGTACCAAAACATTAAGGGACATATTTCTAATAATTTATAAGGTTTCTAAGGCTCGGGATTTGTACGATAACATATATATACATTTATATAATTATATATATCTTTTGTTATTTTGCGTTCTAGCCCCTCAAACTTTACTACACTTATTATTTCATGTTATGGATCATGTTAGGATATATTTTTACTATATTCTAAGCCTTAAAATGTTTATAATAGTTATAGATACGTATAATATCCATATACGTTGATAACGTTATATAAATTACATTTTTAGCCCTTCTATTTTTCCATTAACTACTAACACACGTATTCACATGTATACATCTATCAATTCACACATATATCATCATGTTATTTGTACCAACACATATTCATCTTATATTTTACTTTCTTTGCCGTTTAACTTATCCGTTTATGCATTTTTCATCATTTTAGCTATAGAATACGTATTTCTAACACATGCAATCTATCTAATGCATAGTTTACCATATTTATCAATTAAACTCATGTAGTGATAATATAAACACGTATTTATCATGTACCTGTGAAATTTGGGGTGTTACAAAACGGGATGAACGGACGTGAATGAAATTGATGATGATGATGATGATGATGATTAGCAATAATCGGTATGAATGGAAAATCGTGGGATGAAGATTTTAGTGGTGAACGTACGTTCATGGAAAATCACGTGATATTAGGGTTCATAATCCCTATAAATCTTGAAATTAGTTAAAGAGAATTAAAATCTAAAAATCATTTACTAAAATAGATTGGTTAAAGTTACCATTATACCCTTTCATTAAAAGAAAAATGGAAAAAAAATAGAAAAAATGTGATTGGTGGAAAATGTTTTCCAGGTTTTCCAAAACTAAAATGGTTTTCCAATTATCCTTTTTCTATATATATATATATATACTTTGAGAATTTTTGAGAACTAAATTCATGTATATAAACTAGTGCCTTAGAATAGTTCTTAAAAGTTCATGTGCCTTAGAATAGTTCTTAAATATATAAACTAGTGCCTTAGAATAGTTCTTAAAAGTTCTCAATACCAATTAGTTTTCAAATGATCTTCTCCCTTATATATATATGGGTGAGGTTATTGTGAGAAGTTTAGTTTGGATAAGAAGAATAAAATTAAATCATGGCCATTAGATCTTCAATTAAATAAAGATCTATGGCCCAAAAATTTTCTGTGTAGAATTAGAGAGAAAACTAAAGAAAACAAAAGATGAAAAGACATTTTTGACTTCTTAACTTTCACATACGACATTATTTATAAAAAAATTTACACCATAAAAACGAGTATTTTTTATCTTTAAAACGCGTACACTGTTGTTATATAATTTTTTTTTAAAATTACTCTTTCAAATGTTTAGATCATTGTGTCATTGTGTCAAAATGTTCAAATCATTGTGTCATATTGTGTCAAAAATGTTCAGATCATTGTGTCATATTGTGTCAAGATGTTCAGATCATTGTGTCATATGGTGTCAAAACCCGAAAGAGCATTTAATTTTATATATAACAACATTATATATACTTTTAACACAATGACACAATGATATGAACATTTTGACACAATGACACAAAGAACAAAACATTGTGTCAAAAATCGAAAGAGTAATTTTTTTAAAAAATTTTTTTTATATAGCAACACTATACGCGTTTTAAAGTTAAAACAAAATGTTTGATTTTATAGTGTAATTTTTTATTAAAAATAATGTCGTATGTGAAAATTATGAATGTTTCAAAAAATGGGGAAATTGAGTAAAAAGTCAACAAAGATAGCTAAGACCAAAATACACATCCTTCATTTTTTATTAGATCAAGATCTAATGACTGAAATTCCTTCTTATCCTTCTTACCCAAACCAAACTTCTCATTTGAACCTCTCAGATAAATATATATATATATATATATATATATATATATATATATATATATATATATATATATATATATGGTGAGGTCTCATAAGTGTAGACACCCATTACATGTGAAATTACTCTATTTGGCATTTGAAATTCAATAAAAAAAAATTTAGATTTTATGTAAATAAATAAATAAAATCTAAGATAAATAATGAGAATTGTGAAAAATTTAATTCATGAATGATTACGTAATGAAATTTATAATGAAAATGGCTTGATTTTGGGAAAAAATAGTAAAATGAAAGGATCAGAATGAGTGTGCGTAATCTGCATCATTAATTAATTAAATTTTTCACAATTCTCATTGTTTATCTTAGATTTTATTTATTTATTTACATAAATCTAAAAAAACTTTTTTTTATTGAATTTCACATGCGAAATAGAGTAATTTCACATACGAAATATGGTGTCTACCTGTCTACACTTATGGGGGTGTCTACAATGAACTTTTCACTATATATATATATATATATATATATATATATATATATATATATATAGGGTGAGGTTCATTGTAGACATTTTCGCATGTGAAATAGCTCTTTTTCACATGTGAAAGTTTCTGATTAATGAGAAAAAAGAAAAAATGAAAAAAGAAAATTAATCACAACCATTAGATCAAGAGATCTAATGGTGAAAATGTGTCTACCTGTCTACACTTATGGGGGTGTCTACAATGAACTTTTCACTATATATATATATATATATATATATATATATATATATATATATAGGGTGAGGTTCATTGTAGACCCCTTAAAAAGTGTAGACCCCGTAGACCCCTATATTATTCTATAAAACTCACTAGAAATTATAAAACTCATTGTTCTTGAGTTTGGTTTTTTTATGCGATAAGTTTTTAAAAATAAAAAAGAAAACCTAGAAAGTTGTTGGAGATATTGAAATATAATTGTTGTTAAAAGAATTATATTATTCTATAAAACTCACTAAAAATTATAAAACTCATTGTTGAGTTTTAGAACTCACTGTTGTGTTTAAATTCACTAAAACTTTAAAAATCGATATTCTATAAAAGTCATTGAAAATTATAAATCTCACTACAAATTATAAAAATCAATCTTAAGTTAAAACTCACTGTTTGTTTAAAACTCATTGTTTTTAAAACTCACTGCAACTTTAAAAATCGACGTTCTATAGAACTCACTGAAAATTATAAATCAAATTAAGAAAATAAAAAATAAAGGAAAAACTAAAAACATTAGAAATAAACCCTAAATTAAAATATAAAGATAGAAATATGACAAAATTAAAAAAAATGAAAAAAAATAAATTCAACAGCAATGAGTTTTATAATTTTTAGTGAGTTTTATAGAACAATATAGGTGTCTACAGGGTCTACACTTTTTAAAGTGTCTACAATGACCTTTGACTATATATATATATATATATATATATATATATATATATATATATATATAGGGTAAAGTTATTTTTAAAAAACACTTTCACCTAAGAAGGCTAGGAAGTAATCACATGCTGACACGTGGCTAAAAACACACTAACACACTGTGTCCAGTGTGTTAGTGTGTCAGCATATTTTACTTTTTATGCATTGTGTTAGTGTGTTATGTCCACATGTCAGCACGTGGTTGCTTCCTAGTCTTCTTAGGTGAAATTATTTTTTTAGCTGTACCTAAACCTATATATATATATATATATATATATATATATATATATATAGGTTTAGGGTAAAATACATCGAGCAAAAAGGCTACATCCATTGCGGATTGATCAGGGGCGTCCATCAAGATCATCCAACAGCCAGGATCTATGGTGTTTTTCGCCTATGGTGTTTTTTTCCCCCGAAAACGCCATAGGCGAAAACACCATAGATCTTGGCTCTTGGATGATCTTGATGGACGCCCCAGATCAATCCGTAGTGGATGTAGCGTTTTTGCTGGATGTAGGATAACTCGACTCTATATATATAAAGTTCATTGTAAACACTCTCATAACTGTAGACATGTAGACACCTTATTTCACCATTAGATCTCTTGATATAGTTTTTTAGGTTTTCTAATAGGAAGAGGGTTTTTCTTCCTATATAGTATATATATATATATGAGAGTTGGGTTATAATACAAAGTACTTTTTACGTGAGAAGTGTGAGAAGTGGTGGATATGTTAATTTTTAACACATGATATTGTCTTTTTATTATATTATAGGTAAATATATGACAATCCTAAAATAAATACACCATCCATTGAATTCCAAACACTACCAAAAACCATTTATTAAGAATTATTAAAAGGGCACTGTGTTAGGATATTATTACACTGTGTTTACATTGTGTTATCCTTTAACTCTAATTTTGATAAACATATGACATTCTAATATGGAAAAAACAATGTATAGTGTTATATATTTACCAAAAACATAACTAAAAGATAACACAATGCAGTTAAAATCTAACACATCATCCACTTTTCACACTTCTCACGCAAAAAGTACTTTGTATTATAACTCTACCCTATATATATATATATATATATATATATATATATATATATATATATATATATATAGGGAGAGGATCATTTAAGAACCAATTTGATTTGAGAACTAAAAAGAACTAATTTGAGCCACAAGTTTATTTACATGTATCCCCCTCCCATGAATTGTAGTGGCCCCCCCTGAAATTTGTGGTTGAGATTTAGTTCTCAAAAGTTCTCAAAATATAAAGTTCTCATTTGAACCTAACCCTATATATATATATATATATATATATATATATATATATATATGGTAAAGATCATTGGAAAAACTATATTTTATTTGAAAAACTAGAAAACAAAGAAAAACTATATTAAATTAAGGGTATTTAGGTAATTTTGGTGTTTTTTCCATAATTTTTTTATCCACCTGATAGCCACCTAACGACCTAAATATTTTTTAAAAAAACCACGTTTTTAAGGGGTCCGTCCGACTATGTTGCATATATGTAACATGGTATGTTACATATATGTAACCCATGTTACATATATGCAACATATGAACACACACCATATTGCATCTATGCAATATACTATGTTAGTCGGACACTCGGACGGACAAGATGAACAAAATAAATATTTGTTTAAGTCAACAAGTGGATATAGGTGAATATACGTGAAATTAAAAAAAATTTATCAAATTACTCAAACGAGGTGTCAACCGCGCGTTGCAGTGGTTCGCGAGTCGAAGCAAAGTTACAGTGTTTGTTATAAATGTTGATGAAACATAGGTAAATGATATTAATATACATAGTTTTAGAATGTTACAAATCTAGATGAAACATAGGTATATGATATTAACATACATAGGTTTAGAGTAATAAATATTAGAAAACAAAGAGACATCAAACTAACTATATATTATACAAAGAAAAGCATGTCATTGGATGAAGAGAAGTAGGATTCAAAGATGAGGCGAGTCATAAAGCTGACGCGAGTCATAATGATCTTCAGATGATGACTGGCCTGAAATATATATTTAAAAGTAATTAATAGATACGAACTTTAGTGGACATTTTTTCTTTGAATGTGAATGGGGATGAAGTTTTAAGAGTACATCGGGTAATTTGTAATGATCTGAATATAAAAATATTTCATACTTTAATTTATGGTTTATTATGAATGTCGTGTCAAAAAGAACGAAGATGCTCCTATATTTCTTGTTAAAACAGGAACATGAGTTTGAAATGTAACGCAACTCATAATTCTTCAACATGACTACTAGATATGATTTGAATTGAAGTGATTATATATTCATTTTCAAAGGTAAATTATAGTGGTTGATTTTACCACATTTAAAAACATCTATAAAGAAAAAAGGATAAAGAAAAAAAAGAAAACATAGAAAATATTTTTTTTTGTCTTTGGATATGTAAATAGGCAAATATACCCTTAAGGTGGGGTCAAACAAAGTCAACTAAGAGATTATTTTAAAAGTAAACTAATACTTGGACCAAAATATATTATAAAACGAAATATGAGGCACCAAATTTTATAAAGTTTGGACTAAAATCGTTTAAATAGCAAACGTGATGAACTAAAATAGAAGTTTACTCCTAAAAGTATAAAGAAAAAAGAAATATCTACAACTTTAACGATTAACAATATAACCTAAAAAGAATAAAGAAAAAAGAAACATCTATAAGTAATAATTTAACCAAAAAGTAAAATATTAAAGTACTTTAGT
>JBCNJP010000007.1:33403406-33405906 GCA_039602395.1 Deinandra increscens subsp. villosa | reverse complement strand
TAGCCACTCATCAAATCAACACAAACAAAGAAACAGTATCAGCGAAATCAAGACATACCTTACTACATAAGAGGAGCAAACAGATTACAGAAGTTCATAAACACCTGCCCGCGTAAAACATACGGAACCATCACCAAACAGAAAAGAACATTTCTTTACCAACCATTTCCATATAATAGGTCATAATCCAAATGCAAATACCACATAAAAATATAAACGTAAAGATCATCCAAATGCAAATACCAAATTTTTTCTATAAATTTCGTTCGCCTGAAGTGATTTCAGTCTATATAGTGAACGCTTATTGACTCAATCTAAAAGCGAAAGATCTAGTTTACGAAACCGTAATCGAATCTAGAATCGACATAAAGGATATAACTTTAATGAAATAGAACATACCATGATGACTGATTTTCGTTTATGTTGACGTGATTGTTCATTCCTCGCTCAAACCTCCATATCCTCTCAAAACTGTAGATGATCAAGAACGCTATTTATGAGGCTATAAACTATGCAGATCTGTCGTTCAAGATCCTGCGAGAGAGAGAGACGGAACATCGCTCGCACGGTGAATCGAAAGGATTCTAAGTAGATAATTTTTTTTAAAAATACCACTTGGTAATGGTGAATCAACACCACCATCACCATCAACAACAACCTAACATCAAAAATTCAGATTTTCTTAGAATGATATCATGATTATAGTACCAACATGTCAAAATCATAAACCCAAAAAATAGGAGGGGGAAAGAGGATAAATTGTACCTTTACTTAACCAAAACTGCAGGAATGGAGAAGTTGATTGACCACACGAACAACTGGTTTTGCTGTAGGCTTCGACCATTGGAATCTTCTCTCAAAACACACACACAAAAAAAGAAATCGATGCACATGGAAACCAAAAAAAAAACTAATTGAACTTAAAGAAATAAACGTATCAATTCTAAAATACCTCATATAACTAAAAAACTAAACGAATATGTTTTTTTGTGTTCTCCACCTGCATCAATCGGAGAACATCAAAATGGAGAACACGAAATATCAAGATGCTGAACAACCACAAAAATCCGTGAGAACTCGCCAGATTCCTTCAACTTTATTCAAGTAATTGAAGTCGTAAACCACCAAATGAAGGTAACCTTAATTACATAAAATTACAAATCAAAATGATAAATCAAGATATTGAAACAAACTGTGGTGGGGAATTGTATTTGACCTAAATTGCAAGAAATGATACTCGTGAACATCCGCGAAACCCTAAACCAGAAAAGGAAGAAACTTATGCAAAAACCACAAAGAACAAAAGCAAGAACCCAAATCGAAGAGAAGCTGAGAGAGAGAAAGAGTACCTGGAAGAAGAAGATGACGGAGATGGTGGCTTACAACTCCTGATCTGGTCACAACTGTTGTAGAGACAGCGACATGTAGGTTCAAAACCGGCATCGGATGGAAACGGAGTTTCGACTGTACAGAAAAAAGAGGCGTGGTCTGCAACGATTGCAATGGAGCCGAAGGTTGCTGAGGTGGTGGTGCAGCGGGGTGATGATGGAGGTTGAGGCGGTGCGATGCGAGGTAGATGGTTAGGGTAAAAGTAATGCCCACCCTGAGGGTCTCGGGAGGGGAGCTCGGGGTTGCGGGAACACCATGACGGTTGGCTCGGGGAAGGAGCTCGGGAGAGGGGCTCGGGGGCTGGGCACCGAGATGGATGGGTGTGGGATTGTGGGCCACCCCTCACTTTATTCATTGTTTATTATTTTTTTTTGAAGGGTTTGGGGTCTTGGGGTATTGGGGTGGGTATTACTTGCAAAAAGTGTGGGAGTGGGGAAAGATGAGGTGGCACCTAAAAAAACTTGGGGTCGCGGGGTGAGTATTACCATTACCCTTAGCAGGTAGGGAGAACTTGAGGGCAACTCGTGAATGAAAGCAGGTAAAGGGGTCAGTGTAAAAAGTCACAAATATTTACCCATTTACTATTCACCGTTTACTATTCATCATTTACTACTATTCACCTAGTTTGTGGTGCAGCGGGGTGATGATGGAGGTTGAGGCGGTGCGATGCGAGGTAGATGGTTAGCAGGTAGGGAGAACTTGAGGGAGAATGTGAGGGCAACTCGTGAATGAAAGCAGGTAAAGGGGTCAATGTAAAAAGTCACAAATATTTACCCATTTACTATTCATCGTTTACTATTCATCATTTACTACTATTCACCTAGTTTGAAATTGTTATATAGGAAATATATATATATATATATGAGTAAATTACGGATTTGGTCCCTGTGGTTTGTACGAATTTCGGGTCTGGTCCTTATGTTTCATTTATTACGGATATGGTCCCAAACGTTTGCCAAACCGTATCGGATTTAGTCCCTGAGCCTTAACGTCGTTAGAAAATTCTGTTAAAAGAGTGTGAATCTACCATTATACCCCTCCCTTTAAAATCATTAATATAACTTTAATTAAAACAAAAAACCTAAATGGCTAAATCATATCTCAGATCAGA
>JBCNJP010000007.1:33379906-33402906 GCA_039602395.1 Deinandra increscens subsp. villosa | reverse complement strand
TGCTACAAATCTCGGCAACAAAAACATAGATATTGTATTCCCTCTTTGTTCCCTTCCACGAATAATCTTGAATAAGAGAAACCATATTATGATTTTAGTTAAAATAACTACATCAGATTTTAAAAGAATACAAAGATACTAAATTCAGATCCAACATGAAACAATAACCAAATCGTATCTAAAAACTCAATAACACACAAACCTGAAAATGTGGTTCAACATGAATAGATGTTGAAGGATTTCTTTTCACCTTTGAATTTGCAAGTCTTTGACCTTCTTTTAAATGGTTCTTCTATATTGTATAAATTTAACACATCTTATGAGATAAGAAGTAAAATGATGCAAGTTACAGATAAGATTAAATCTTCGATCAATGATCAATGATCAATGATGAGTTCATTGTGAAATACATAGTAATATTATTTATCTAAAAAAATTAAAAGAATATATGCTTTGGATGGCACAAAATGAGCTTAACAATATAATAACATTTCTACATATATGTTAAACTGAAAATGTATCATTACAAAGACTGTTGCTTTGGGTATATATTTTTAAACAGACATGTTTATTTCATTACTAAGGATAAATGATGAAAGAAATTAACCTAAAAAATTAAAAAGAGATGTTAACAGCAAGTAAGATAAACAAAGTTACCTTAGTTGTTAACTCAGTGCATCGCATAATCGAATGCGGCAGGCAACAATAGCAATCAATGGATGAACTGAATCGAGTAGGCCATAGTGTTCAATCGATTAACTCTTTTGAGAAACGATTAAAGAGTGAGGTACCATAATACTAACCCAAAACATGTAGGGGCACAAATCACCGATTGAATACCCATCCCATGGTAGTTTCTGTTTTCTTGATGATCGTCAGCGTCTCCTATCAGACTTCAATGATTCAGTTTTAATCGGCTGATTTATTTCCCCAATCAGGCCCTTCGTTGATCGATTTTTGCACACCTCCATGTTTTCTTTTCAGTTTATGAGATATGGATAACAACCTAACATAAATGAGACTAAACTGAAAGAAATTCTCTAACTGCTGCTTATCACCAAAGATTAGAGATTCATAAGTATCCAGGCACAAAATGAACAATACAAACATAAAACAAAATACCTTAATCAAATGAATATATGATTCAAAACATGTATAACTCAATGCATCTGTTCAGACAAAATCTACATCCATTTTGTAACTGAAAATATGTATAATTTTACATTTTATAAAAAAAAATATTGGATCATCAGTGGACATGCTAACAAATAACATATTCATAAGCTCTCATAATTAAAACATTAAAATCATGATAAAAATATCGATGAACCATCTGGTATTTGTGAATTATACATTTGATGCTTGCAGTATCTTACATGTTGGAGAAAATCTGAACTTTGTTATATCATAAACATTGTGTACGTGTACCTCAATAAATATATGAATTCCCTATAATTTGAATACCTCAAAAAATATATAAATACACTCTGGTCGTCAGCCAAATGTTTCAGTGAATTATGAGAATTACCCTGTTTTATTACCGCGTTAGGAAATAAGAAACAAGGTTTCTTTATTAATTATTATCTTAAAATGTTTAGATGAAGTGATTTACCGAAGCTGGTGAACCAATGCAATAGCAACAGTTTGTTGTTCCCTTACTTTAAGCTCCTTTTCAACTTCTTTTCTTCTTAACTCACTCTGAGTAAGTAAACCCACAAGCTCTTGCAATTGTTCCTCCATTTTTTTTCATTTGAATATCTTTCTTCCATAATTGGCACCTGTTTCAAACATTAAAAATCAGTAATTTTAATATTTTATGTGTTTTTATAACGAATTGGAAAGCATTTACCTGGCATCTTCAAGAGAGTTAAACATATATTCCCTACTTTAGAATCACTATAGTTGCTATATGCTAACTTATGGATCATGAGAAAAAGAACTTTGTTGCCATTGGTTTGAACTTTACGAATTATCTTAGAACACATTATTTGGTTGGTTATCATGACGGGGATATTAATTTCAAGTATTAACCAAATAACTTACTGAATTTTATCATATGAAAATTACTTTAATGGCATCATAGTTGAGAGTTGTAGATAAACATGACTAAAGGGGAGTGTGATATCTTCTAGTCGGAGTACATCAGAATTCTGTTAAAATATATATTTGTACCAAATACCAACACATGATTTGTAGGATTGTAACAAATATTTGAGTTAGGCTAATAAATGAAACCAGATGCATGGTTGATAGAAAAATAATAGGTGTCAGTTTAGTAGCTTGATTGATTGGTGTATAGAAGAGAAGACCTAGAATGGAGTATGATTAGCATACTTCAGCACATCTATTAGAAATCGAATGTCATGAGGTGAGCTTATAAGTTGAAAATACCATAAAAAAATAAAATAAAATAATTAGGAAAAAAATTATACACCAATCAAGCTCCCTGTAATCACATTATGCAAAATCTTTTATCCATTATATTTACCCCCCTAATTTAATTGAAAATCTCTATGTTTTTTGTTTTTTTCATCTTTTTATCTGTTATAGACTTCTTACATTTGTTTTGTCATCTTATTATCTGTTATCTGATCAAGCATTTTAAAATGCAAAGCTAAATAAATGTAATGCTAAAACATGAGGTTTCACATGATGTTTCACAATCTATATGAAAAATTAAATAACAATTTTCCAATATAATCGAAAGGTCATGATCATAAGCATAACTGCTGACCTTGCAAATAACAATATTAATATGACTTGTGGTTCTTCAAGACTTGAAATCTTCTAAATGTAACCAAAACAAAATTTCTTCCTGTATTCACTACCAAACACACCACCTTGAACATAATATTTACTACTTGAATGGTTCTTAGCAAGTGTACATATTGACCTGAGAAGAAACGGAACAAAGCCAACAAATAACACATACTCAATGAGAACACCCTTCAAACGTAAATCGTATACCCACAAATAAGGCCCTTGTATATATAGTTAGAAATTAGAATACTAAATAACAGATTATTTAATAGTAAGAGAGAGAATCTAATCAACCATTAAAAAACCTAAAAACAAAAATAAGAAAGTGGGAGCAAACCTATAAAACTTTAGCTGTAGCACCACCATATGTTGCATATCCATCATGTTCATCTCGTCATCTTCATAACTAACCTTCAAAGATGCGCTAAAATTGTCCCTGAATAAAAGAAGATGCAAATATACAAAGAAGAAAACAGCACAAGGAACATTACAAAAACAAAATAACTAATATACACATCATGCAAACACATAAGTTATTACCACATACTAATACACACATCATGCAAACACATAAGTGATTACCAGATTCCAATGTATGTGAGACAGCAAACCAAATCATAGAAAGCCAAAACAAAGAAAAAACCCAACCAACGTACAGTAGCGAAGTCATTACTAATATAAAAGGCTTCATGAGTTCAGGTTGTCTTCAATTTGTAGGAAAATCATAACATCTCAAGTTCAGGTTGTGTTCAGTTTGTATGAATTTTTATAAACAGATGACACAAAACACCTAAAAAACCGATTAGGAAATAAAAACTCTTATCAATAAATAGATCAAAACAAACGCACCCTTTAAGAATTCAGAATTAAGATTGAGCAGAGATACGGAAGCAAGTACAATATCATAAAAACACATACATTATCAAAAACGAATCCATCACTGACCAATTGAAATAGGAACGAATCATCAATTCAAATCTCACCTTAAAATGTTATTCAATAGAAGCAACTCAACAAACGTGTAAAAAAGTTAGTAGAAATTGAGCAACAAAAGTTAGTAGAATATATAATCACCATAATCAAAATCAAGAAGGTTGAATCTTCAACCTACACAATCAATTTTAGGTGTTAATTAAAATTCAGGTTTGAACAAACAATCGAACCTTGATTTAGAAAAAAGAATCGACTCTCTCGCCTACGTAATCGTCCTAATCCTTGATGAATCTAGTAATCCTTGAAGACAGAACGCGGATACATACAAAACAAAAGGTCAAAAGGGGATTGAGAGCGATTTCTTCCTTCACGTTCGACGATTCAAACCTACGAAGCACAGATAGATAATTTCAGTTGAACCTTCCGCATAGGACAAAATGTCGTAATTTAAGACCATCTTAACACTTACAAATTTAGTAACAATTAGAAGAACATTCAACAACCATAACAATAAAAATTAACCCAAAAATATGGATACATACCTAACACTGTTCCGCGGCTGCGACAGAGAAAGGCGGCGGCGGCTCCGACTCCGTGTCCGTAAAACCCTAATCGGAGAAGACGACGGATTAGAGACAGAAAACGAAATCAGTTACAAATCTGTAACAAATCGGAACACACTCGGTACCAAATCGGAGATTGAACATACCGGAGTAACTTTGAACAGACGAAGGCGGAGATCGAATACAGATGGGCTTGGTGAGATCGAGAGAACCTCAAAGGAAAACCCTAAATTCTGCCATGAAAAATGAGAATACGGTTTCAAAAAGAGATTATATACTCGGGTCGAAAATTACGTCCGGTATGTAACCCGGATCCGCGGAATAAACCAGAAAAAACGTGATTTTTTAAGAAAAGTTAAAAAATTAAGAATTTGACACATAGGATTTGGTTAGTGTGAGAGGATGTCACCTCATCACTTGATGATGTGGACAACTTAATAAGGTGCCAAATCAACTTAATAGGTTTTGTTTAATATATAGGTAGATATGAATTATTTTTAATATAGATGATACCACCACAAAATTACATGCAAACATGATCGCACATTGATCATCTTAATTTTCTACTCATTTACAAGTTAATTGGTCTGGCCATTATTAATTCCTCTATATTTTATTTTTTTTCTTCTAGTGAAACAAACACCTTACGAGTATAAAAATTGAATTTTATGTGGACGTGTTCCTTTGTCTATGAAAGTCACCCAAAACCTTCAGGTTGCATATATACATCATCGAACGATTGTAGTTTGTTGCCCAGGATATCTCCGTTCGTGTTCGGCATGATCAGAGTACACAAACTAAACTTTTTGTGTGCGAGTCAAATAGGATTAATGTTAAAAGTTATTAATTTTATAATTCAATCAGCTAATAGTGTTATGCTCTTTATTATGTTTTATTTGTTCTCATAACTTTGTTGGTTGATTTGTTACATGAAAATTGGATCCTGGACTTCTATTCTTTGCTAAGGAGTTATTGGGCTTAAGCTGAGGTTCGGTTTAATGGGCTAAAAATGCTTGAATGGACAACTCGTGGATCAAGACCCGGTTTATCCGGTTGCTACTGGATATTATTATATATGCTCCACATTTAGGGTTTGATAGGGAGAGAGTTTTTTTTCTATTTTTATCTCTCGTCTTCTTCCCAAAGTCCGCTAGGTTTTCGTCTATATCTTGTATTCTTGAACATTTCATCTTGTTTTTCCGTATCCTAGGTCATCGCTATGGTGATTGATATGTGTATCGTGAGTTTCGAGTGTTAGTTTGTATCAATTATGTTTTCTGTTTCAAATCTATTAGTATAAACATTGGGAATAAACCAAGTTTTGGGTGTTTTTGAGTTTGATCTAAGTTTCTTGACAATTAAACAAATTAACAAATACTAGAATATTGGACTTAATTGCATTCAAAAGATAAACACAAATACAATCGACAACTTAGTTCTCACACTTCGACTGCTATATATAAAAACTAGAATGATGTTTAGCAATTTGTGAAGCCTTTGAGCAGTTATACTGCTCTTAACTGTTTGAACGACAATGGCACTTCACAAATTGTGCTACTAACTAAACCTTAATTACACCCACTAGCTTGGCCTAGTGGCAAAGGTGTATGACCTCTTATCAAGAGGTCTTGGGTTCAAGTTTCACTTGTAACAAAAGAATTAAAAAAAATGGGGGTTACAAGTTGGCCAGGGGGTTTTCTCACAGTGGTAAGTTTCCTTCTGATAAAGATTGGAGATGATCGGATGTGTGGTGTAATGTCCCCGTCAGTGATCCAAATTTACTGTTCAAGAAAAAACTAAACCTTAAGTAATTTGAAACATGGGTGGGCTCCCGTGTATGTACAAATTAACCCAAACAAAAATATGGCCTTTGGCCCAAAACAAACAAATAATAAACTTAAACCACAGATTATTAAGGAAGGATCTATGTCTTCATGCTTCTTGATTACTTTTCCCTTCAATCCTCGATGATGATAACATCATCATCCTCCACATACACATATTCTTCTTCTTCTTCTTCCGTTTCTTCACTTGCAATTTCTTCAACAATTAGAATACCGTTTTCTTCAACTTTCATGTTACATGGTTCAGAACCCAGTGGAAAATCACAAATAGAACTCGTCTTTCTTTTCTTCCACGTAGGTTGTTCAAAGATAGAAACGCCTTCTTCACTTGCTATCTTTTCATTTTTCTTTCATAATTGTGTAATAATTTAATTCCAACAAGTCCAAGTAATTCATGTAAACATGCATTAAGTTAGCGTAATTCGCAAGATATTCCTAGTTACCTTGCAATTTCAACCATCCATTGTCATTGGCAGCATTTCTGTACCCCTCTTTTTCTTTCACAAGCATATATATTGAGATCAAGCAATTCAATTTTACAACCTTCGGCGAACTTGGTGGATATTCGTGATCATTTGGATGCTTCAAGAGTCATCAAATCAATTAAGATCCGTTTACCCAAACCATTGAAATCTTTCCTAAGGGATTCTTTGCAATTTTGACCAAAGTAGTGGATTTTTAGCATATCGATGAAAGTCACAAAGGTTTCTAGTGATGTAACTTCTTGTCCACGCATTCTTCTTCAATTTACCCCAACATTTCATCTAACACTTTCTTGATGTAACTAATCACCCAACCAATCCATCAACAACTATGTCTTTATCAAAAAGAAAACTTACCAAATGATGTTCATTTGAATGTAAATTAAGATATTAGATGCTACTAAATTCTTGATTCCTCCAGGGCCGATCCTAAAGATTTAGGGGCCATGTTCAAGTTAAAGAAAATATATGCCCCATTCGGAAAAAAAGTTGGAAATAGAAAACATTTTGCATATCTTCTTGCATTTTTTAAAAAATTTGGAAATAAACATAAGAAAATTTTAATTTTAAAATAACATTCTAAGTAGTTAACCGACAAATCATGCATATCTTCTTGCATTTTTAATAACAAATTGATTGATAAAGTGTTCATGGTTTATATCATTTAATATTTCATTTTTTATAGCTATAATGGTCAATCCGTTAAGTTTTTTATGACATTGTTGATCATATGTAAGATTTTAATAACTTTAATTTTAAAAAATCTCATTTGTGCAGATGTCAGTGTCACTTGAGTAGTCAATATTCTATATACAGTGCTTGCTTTTGAAAAACAACTAAAACAATATATAAGAAACTTCAATTTTTGGTTCACAGAAATATAATATAAGTATTTATTTTGGATTAGGTTAGAAATACTATATTTAATTTTTAGTAATATATATTAAAATGAAAAGAAAGTAGGAGAAAATTTCAACAATTTTAAATTTGAGTAAGTCATAAAACAATATTAAAAATTCGTTTTGAAAATTTTAAGAGAGACTAGAAACCATATATTTTGGCTCAGATAAACATAATTTACGTATTTAATTTGGACTAGGTTGGAAATTTGTATATTATATTTATACAGGTTAAATAAAAATATATTAAATTTTTTAGTGATAAATATTTAAATGAAAAGAAAGTACAGTAAAATCTTTATAAATTATTAATGTTGAAACCAGGATATTTTATTAATTTAGCGAGATATTATTATATCGATAAATTAATAAATTATTAATTCAAAGAGTTGGCTTATATTCATGAGCAACTCTCAAATTAATACATCGACCTTCAAAATTTTCATGTCTGTTCACTTTACATATTTGAATAAAACAGAAGCAAGGACCTTCAAAATTCCCATGTACATTCGCACATTACTGAACTTATCAAGTTTAATGTACATATATCTAGATTGATCACTAATAAATGTCTAATGTTACCGTTCAAAATCTGGTTGATGATGATTCAGTACCTTTGGAACCAGTCACTCGGAAAGAAGCATTGCAAGCGGCAACAACTTTTGTTGCAATACGAGAATACAGTGCCTCAACACTTAAGTGCAATAAGGAGATTTAAAAATGAACTCAATATAGATTGGAAGTTCAAAAAAAAAAAAAACAAGTAACTATAGATTCATTTTTTACTAGACAATATTAGAATTTTGAAATATTTTAGTGATTATTAATTTATAGTTTCGCTGGGACCAATATATATACATTGGGATTTCAAAAAAAATTATTATCTTATTATTTTATCGATTGGGGTCCAATTTTGTAGTGGTCCAAAGTTGGAACAGGACAAATTATTAATTTTATCGAGGTTATTAATTTATCGAGTATTAAATTATAGAGGTTCTCTAGGAGAAAACTTTAAGTTTGAGTAAGTGATAAAACAATATTAAAAATGAAAAGAAACTAGGAGAAAATTTTAATTGAGTAAAAACAATAAGCAAAATATAACTCTTGTCGTAACCTATTATTACATAGTGTTGCGTTTCAGAATCCCGGGGGTAGTATTCTTCCTGGTTAGCGACTTTAAGATGTCTTGAGTGAAGCTGAAGTGTCATGTAAAACAAGAAACATCGTTAGCCTCGACAAGAAGGGCCCCGAAGGAGGTCTTCGTGACCAAGTACCGGCGTGAGAGTAAGAGTTTGTTCGTCGGAAGTATGTCGGAATTGTCGAGAGAGAGTTAGAGAGTGGAGAGAACTTACCTCTTTTCCGGCTTACCTTTTCCTTTTATACTCGAAGCCATCGTGTCTGCATTTAATGCTGCAGGGAGCATTTAATGTCCCAGACGTGCAGCTTCTCCGTCCAACAGGGAAGACTGTTTGTACAAAAGCCCTTTTGTGGTCCAGGAAGCCGGTACCTGGCTCCCCTTGTCCTTTGAGGCCGTCACATCACCGTTCGCCTATTCCCGAGGCCGACGCTAGTCCCATCC
Source organism: Deinandra increscens subsp. villosa (assembly GCA_039602395.1). Classification (NCBI taxonomy): domain Eukaryota; kingdom Viridiplantae; phylum Streptophyta; class Magnoliopsida; order Asterales; family Asteraceae; genus Deinandra; species Deinandra increscens. The sequence goes on along the minus strand of JBCNJP010000007.1, from coordinate 33,393,846 downwards.
TGTCGGAATTGTACCTTTGAGGAATACTTTAATTCCTTTTGTTCTCACGCAGGCCCTTCCGCCCCGATGCTTCTCCTTCAAGCTTTGGTTGCGTCATTCTTTGAGTCTATGTCCTTCTCTGAGGCCTTCGTGGGTATATCCCATCAAGTCCCCCCTAGTCTCTAGTTTGTTCGAGAATCAAAGGTGAATAACACTAGAGATTCAGTTTGGACAGGCCTTCGCTCATTCTGCGGTCCCTTCCGCCTTTTCTAACTCTTAAGGGCCTTCTAGCTTCTCTTTTACCTTAACCTTTTTACCCTCTTTAACAGCTGTAAACAGGTTTGGTGGTTGAGGGCAGTTTACTTGTCAGGTCGGACACGCGTCGCCTTGGGACTGAATCCCGAATCCCGATAATTTCTCCTCTTATTTATTAACCGTCGAGAGGGAGAAAGGGGTTATTAGTTTTCTTTTCCAACCGCCGACGATTTTCTGCGATTTGTGCCATTCTTCACAGGTTAGTCGTCTTTTTGTTGCCGGAATGTCTCGATCTGACCTGTCTTCTGTCATGTCCGTACTAACCGGGGGCGAACTTGCGACGTTTATCAAATATTTTGATCTTTCCCTAACCTTGAACCCTAGAGTTCCGTTGCCGGGAGATCGTGCCGGGGCAACGCTTGATCGGGTGACCATTTACACTTCAACTTTTCATCAGTGCAACGTCGGGATATCCCTTGTCTTCATTCTTAATTTCTGTTCTTAAGAGCTATGGGTGTAATTTTTCCCAAATGCATCGCATTGCTTTTTGCAAGATCATTCACTTTGAGGTTGCATGTTTGTCTCTCTCTGTTCAACCTTCAGTTCCCCTGTTTTGCCGTTTTTACAAACTCCGTTGGGATGGGGATTGGCTGACATTTGAGAAGCGTCGTGCCCCGAAGTATCGTAGTTGTACCAATTATATCTTGAATTGTGTTCATGATTGGAAAAACAGTTATCTTCTTGTTTCTTTTGATTTTCTTCCTGAAGCCTGATGTGAGGTTAAAATGTACACTTTAATTTTATATTAATCAATCCCTATACACACCGAATTGAGTTTAAAGGATAGTGATTTAAGTAGTTTTGGTGTTTAATGTTTTGAGATGTAAATGGGCTTAAATTATTAATATTAAGTTAAAAGCCAGTTGCAAAGAACAAAACCCGAACTTCATAATTATTTCTATGCATTATTTGTTTTTCTTTATGATAAAGTGAATAAAAAGATTAAAAGAAAAATAAATAAATATATGGTTTTGACTTCTGTTCGTGAACAACAATATAGAAAGGAAAGAAAAAGAATTAGTTTGCCTAACTCACATTTATGTAACAATTTATATGGTAAATTATTTAATTGTATTATTCTATTTGTCTAATCTTAAATTGCAGATATAAAATAAAAGAAGGTTGAAACTAAGCATGTGAGCCGTATAAGACAAAACAAGAATTAGAAGTTGCTTTAGGATGTTGGGCTGCTACAAACGAAAAGAATTGTTCATGATAGAATTTGGGCTGCAACAATTAAATGCTCACGTGGGGGCTTGTTTCATTGGCCCACATCACAAGTAAAAGGAAGGCAACACAATTTAAAGAAATCATTCGGAAGTCAGACGAGAGAAAAAGGGTTCGACAACCCGCAGAGGGGTTACGGACGGCTGAAGGCAGAGCCCTTGCGGCTGTTGCTGTGCGCGGAAACCAAAGGGAAAACTTTCACAAGATTTAAGATTATTGACCGCAGAGAGGGCCAGTGAAGTTTATTTATTTTGTTTTATTTTCAATTAGATTGTAGAAGAATTTGGTTGATTATTGTGATGAACAATTTGGTAGTGACAGTATTAAATTTCTTCGTCATGATTGTTGGCTAACTTTCTTTAACTGCTTTTGGTGAATGGTTGTGTAAAATCGTTCTTTTCTTAACTGGTTAATTGCTAATTGTTCCGGAATACTTGCTACCGTTGAACACCCGCATGCTAAATTGTTTAATCTAACTAGTAACCTAGGGTTTTAGTGGTCCACTGTTTAATGATCTAGCACTTTCTTGCGGCAGGACTAATCAGCCCATTAGAAATTTAGGTTATTAGGTCAAGGAAGCAATTGGGGACTATGTCTATGTACTATTAGCAATTGATTAGGTTTTGCCCAGATCGGTAGCCAACCAGGATCCAAAAGTAGTTAACTTGTCACATAAGTAATCTTAGCTTTAGTAATTTACTTAGTTGTTAAGTTAGTTAATTAGTAGTTAATTAATCCAACTCATTCAAAACAGCCAAGAGGCAATTTAGTGCAATTCTTTAGATTAAATTAGTTTAGTTTAGTTTAGGGCAATCTAGGTTAGTGACAGTAATCTTGATTTAGGTAGTTAATTTAGTTAGTTAGTTAAATTCTAAATCACTAGTGACCACTAACTCCCCTGGATTGATACCCTACTTACCCTATCTATAGGTTTAAGTTTAGGATTATTTGTAGCGGTCTCGACACCCGTTATCAAATTGACGCCGTTGCCGGGGAGTACGTGCGCTTGTTAGTGATTTTAGTTTTTTTTAGTTAGTTTGCAAAAAAAAAAAAAAAAAAAAAAAAAAAACTCAAAAATATTTTCTTTTTGTTTTTGCAATTTTAATTTTGTTAGTGTAGTTTGCAACAAAAAAAAAATCTTTTTCTTTTTGTTAATTTTTTTTTCTTCATTATATCTTTTGTTCGTTTTTACCGTGGTTTCGAGTTTGTCTGCGCAGGTTCATTTTTTTGCAGGCTTAGTAGTGACGACTCAAGGAAATAAATATCACCATGGGTTGGGAGTATGGCGATCCGTGTTTAAGTTGTGGGAGTCTCAATCATATGACTCATCGGTGCCCAGAGTTCGACACTTGGAATAAAAAGAAGGTGGAAGAGTATGCACGTAGGAAAAGAAGAGAAGCTGCTCAAAGACTTCCTCAAACGCGATATGAACATTCAAATTCAGTCTACTCACATTATAGGGCACTTCCGTTGGATTCTCGAGGATACTATCAGTCAGGATATCAGGACCAATGTAATAACTCTTACCAGGAATATGAAGACACAAGCGTATATTCTCAATATCAAAGACCGTCTTCATCTTACAATCAGGGATATTCTCAATCCAAGAATTACAATTATTTGAATCATGATATATATTCTAATAATAATAATTATAATTCTAACTTTTCGTCGTTTGCAGGATATGATGATGGATATGGGAACAATTACTCTCAACCGGCATACGGGGTTCCGTATGAGTTTAACTATAGGGCTAGAGATTCGTGCTTTTGTTGCGGCCGAGTCCACATAGATGAGGATTGCAGGGTGTTTTGGAAGAACCCGGATTATTGGAAGGAAAGAATGAAGGACGAGAACTATTCAATTCCATATCAGGCTTACAACCAAGGAACAACAAAGAGTTACAACAGTCAGGTGGATAATAATTCTAGATCATTGAACAATGAATTGGAAGTTTTATTTGAGTGCATCAAGAGCATAGTAAGGGCAGCTGGCCAACTAGCTGATGACATAGTTCAACTCGATAAGGATATAGCTTCAAGTAACCTGCTACAAATTGAAGAGTTTGTTCCAGATTCCAATATACATGAAGTTGGGGAAGAGGTGGTGGAGGATAATACCACACCGATTACCCTGATTGTTGAAGGAACTGGTGAGATGATTGACATTGAGCGAGAAGAGGTGCTTTCAGAGGTTGAAGATATTGATGAAACAGAATTAGAGGTTGATGGTAGTGTACAACAAGTTGGTTGTGAGAGTGTGGCTGAAGAGAGTGAAGATGAGCAAGAGGTGGAGATCCTGGCAGGTACTTCTAACCCTTTTTCTTTATTTATTATGCAGGTGACTAAGGAAAAACCGGTAAGGAAGAGGAAGGTGGAGGAAGTTGATGTTGGGCAAATACCACTGAAGAAACTCTGCAGTGATGTCGTGGATGAGCCGTGTGTGAATTTGCAAGTTTGGATGTATCATATCAATCATCGTGCATATGTGGGGAATTCGGCAGGTAAGTGTTCAATCCATGATAAATTTGCTTTTAATTTTCAATTTAATATTTTTCACATGTCGAGTCTAAAAAGAAAATTTAAGAAACATGTGAATTACCGAGCATGGATTGGTAATGTGATTGGTAAATGTGGGTTGAAAGAAGTGAAGTGGCGAATCAAATACCGAGCATACATTGGTAATTCGGTCGGGAAATGTGGAATGAGACCACCGTGAGCATCAAATCAGGTACGGTCTGGCTGAAGACCTAAAATTTAGCGCCTCCGGAAGGCAACCCGAGAACTTTGTGGGTGTGTTCACTAGAAACCCTCACGAGACTTCACTCCTCCACTCGGGCTACCGAGGGGTTTAAAAGGCTTGTTGCATATGCTAAATGCAACCGTGATTCCTACGAAAGTGAGTTTAGGATTTATTTTTTATTTATTATTTGCATTTAATTTTGTTTTTAGTGTTTTTTTGTAGTTTTCAGCTTGGGGAGGAGTCACGGGAGTTCCTGCAATTTAAACACGTTTCTAAATCACAATCAGGTCTATGTACTCTCTCCATAATCTTGTGTCTTTACTTTTACAAGTTGTTTATTTTTAGTCTTATTTATTTTTGTTGTTTCTTTGTTCACATTGAGGGCAATGTGTATCTCAAGTGTGGGGAGGGGGATAACATTTTAGTTTGTTATTTTTGTGTGTGTTTCAAAAAAAAAAAAATTGAAAAAATGTCTTTGGATTAACTTGCAAAACATGGAAAATGATAGTACAATTGGGAGTCGATTTTCATAATAAAAATAAAGAAAGAAAAGGGCAAGTGGTAGAAAAGGAGAGAATGGAAAATGTATCTAATTTGTGATGTGTCGGTAGGCCCAACTGATTTAGTAAAGCTTAATTATCCCTTGGTGTTTATTTTTGTATAAATATGTAAATAATTAGCTTGCTAGTGGGTTCCCATTTTAAGAGTTAGAGTGAGATTGAAACTGATGATTAGGAGGAAAGAGACATTTTTAGATTAGAAACTTATATATCCTCAGAATACATGGCATGTTATGATCTTTTTGCGAAAGCAAATCCGAGAAATAACGGCGCCCCATCTTTCCATCTTTTGAGCATATTAGGTAATAAATTGGTTAATAATTTTAGAGTGAAGGGACAGAATACTCACGTACGAACTAAGGATAGTATTCTGTGGTAAGTGCCTCTGATGATGTTCCGGATCTCGCGGGCAAAACACTCACGTATGATTTCGGGGGTAAGACCTTGTGAAAGAATGCCTCTGATGATGTCCGTTGGTAAGTGTAGTTAAAATTAACCAATTATAAAAAAAAAATTAAAAAAAAATAAAAAAAAAGAGAAAAAATGAAAAAGAAAAGAAAAAAAATAGTAGATTAGAAGAATAAATGCTCAACAATTTCATTAATCCATCAAAATCCACTATTCTTGGGACATATAAGTATCTGATTTAAAAAGGGTGGAGCAAATTTAAACATATATATTCTTAATTCTCCTTTACTTTGACCAAATTTGATTCGGGAGTAGATTGACCTTGAACTTTCTGAATGTGGGACACATAGGTAGGCTGATACACTTGATTGGTAAATATATAAACACTTTGGGGGCTCAAAGGTCAGTGGTTGGGTTTAGTCGGACCGAAATATCGACAATTGCAGTTAGTATATGTGATTACATTTTGGGAATGTGGAGTTGACATGGTTGTTGATTTGAAAAGTTAAAATATTTTGCGATTGATTTCCCGATTATGATTCCATGACAGTTTTTCCGAGACGGAAAAAGATAAGTGTGGGGATGTGATGTGAGGTTAAAATGTACACTTTAATTTTATATTAATCAATCCCTATACACACCGAATTGAGTTTAAAGGATAGTGATTTAAGTAGTTTTGGTGTTTAATGTTTTGAGATGTAAATGGGCTTAAATTATTAATATTAAGTTAAAAGCCAGTTGCAAAGAACAAAACCCGAACTTCATAATTATTTCTATGCATTATTTGTTTTTCTTTATGATAAAGTGAATAAAAAGATTAAAAGAAAAATAAATAAATATATGGTTTTGACTTCTGTTCGTGAACAACAATATAGAAAGGAAAGAAAAAGAATTAGTTTGCCTAACTCACATTTATGTAACAATTTATATGGTAAATTATTTAATTGTATTATTCTATTTGTCTAATCTTATATTGCAGATATAAAATAAAAGAAGGTTGAAACTAAGCATGTGAGCCGTATAAGACAAAACAAGAATTAGAAGTTGCTTTAGGATGTTGGGCTGCTACAAACGAAAAGAATTGTTCATGATAGAATTTGGGCTGCAACAATTAAATGCTCACGTGGGGGCTTGTTTCATTGGCCCACATCACAAGTAAAAGGAAGGCAACACAATTTAAAGAAATCATTCGGAAGTCAGACGAGAGAAAAAGGGTTCGACAACCCGCAGAGGGGTTACGGATGGCTGAAGGCAGAGCCCTTGCGGCTGTTGCTGTGCGCGGAAACCAAAGGGAAAACTTTCACAAGATTTAAGATTATTGATCGCAGAGAGGGCCAGTGAAGTTTATTTATTTTGTTTTATTTTCAGTTAGATTGTAGAAGAATTTGGTTGATTATTGTGATGAACAATTTGGTAGTGACAGTATTAAATTTCTTCGTCATGATTGTTGGCTAACTTTCTTTAACTGCTTTTGGTGAATGGTTGTGTAAAATCGTTCTTTTCTTAACTGGTTAATTGCTAATTGTTCCAGAATACTTGCTACCGTTGAACACCCGCATGCTAAATTGTTTAATCTAACTAGTAACCTAGGGTTTTAGTGGTCCACTGTTTATTTAATGATCTGGCACTTTCTTGCGGCAGGACTAATCAGCCCATTAGAAATTTAGGTTATTAGGTCAAGGAAGCAATTGGGGACTATGTCTATGTAGTATTAGCAATTGATTAGGTTTTGCCCAGATCGGTAGCCAACCAGGATCCAAAAGTAGTTAACTTGTCACATAAGTAATCTTAGCTTTAGTAATTTACTTAGTTGTTAAGTTAGTTAATTAGTAGTTAATTAATCCAACTCATTCAAAACAACCAAGAGGCAATTTAGTGCAATTCTTTAGATTAAATTAGTTTAGTTTAGTTTAGGGCAATCTAGGTTAGTGACAGTAATCTAGATTTAGGTAGTTAATTTAGTTAGTTAGTTAAATTCTAAATCACTAGTGACCACTAACTCCCCTGGATTGATACCCTACTTACCCTATCTATAGGTTTAAGTTTAGGATTATTTGTAGCGGTCTCGACACCCGTTATCAAAGCCCTTCCTATTCTTCCTGCCGGGACGACCATTTCTGATGCTCCCCCCAAAGGACGGCTATGACACTGATCTGTTGGAGCGTCTTGTTGCTAACCCTTCGTCCTGCCAGACCTTTAGCGAGGGGCTTCTGGTGATGGCTGGCCTTAGTAAGAAAGGACTTCCACTAGGCCACCGTTTTGTGGTTTTGAAGGATGGAAAAGGTGTGTGGCCCTTTATGCATCTTGTGGATGCCTTGTTTGTTTGGTTCTTATTTTGGCTTCTCTTGTTGTCGTTTTTTGCAGAGATAAGTTTGAAGAAGATTCTTGGTGCCGTGGGCAAGGGTTTTGACTTTACAGTTGTCCCTGTTGGTAAAGGGAGTTCTAGCCATTCTGGGCCCCGTGTGTCTTTTGCTGATGATTCAGCCGCTGCTGACAGTGTTGCCGGTGCATCGGATACAATTAGTGCTTCGTCGAGTGCTGACCCTTCAAATATTGAAGGCCTTTCTGTGACTCAGAAGCCGCAAAGCAAGAAGCGTACCCTGCCAAGCTCTGATCTAGGAATTACTAAGAAAACCACCCTTCGACTGAATCTTAGAAGCGGAAAGAAGACTGTGGCATCTCCTTCTGTGAAGATGCATGTTCCGGTTGTTGAAGCATCCACTCCATTCCCAACTTTTTCTTCTTTTGATGTGAAGCTCAAGGAGCTTGCTCCTACATCTAATACTTCTCCCAAACTCTTGGAATCTGACGTTAAGACTCCTGTTCAAGCTGGTATGTCTTTTCTTGTTCTCCCCCCAAGATTGTCGATTCTACCCCTGCCAGTTTTGATAGGTTAATTGAGCTGTTTGGTCCTTCTATTTGTGGTCCTTCTAGCTTTTCTGATCATCTTATGACCGACTTCTAGAATCCCAAGAGGATCTTCTAAAGGACGAATCGGAACCCTCGTCTGATCCTTATGACTCTGATGGTGTTGATCCCCTGGCCGCTTCTTTGAAAGACCTTCCATATATTCCAGACTGGACTATTAAGGAAGGGACTATAATTGTTGGGCCTGAGGCCTATACTATGTTTATGAGAAGGGCCCTTCCTCTTGCTGAGCGTTGGACGGCCAGTGCCGTTGAGACTACTGAGCTAAATGCCCATTTTGCTTGTAACGCTGTTGAGTCCTTCAAGCTGAGTACCGAGGTCCAGAAAAGGTTGAGCTGGACCGATGTTCAGTTTAGGAAGATTAAGGCGGCGTACGACAAGCAACAGGAGGAACTGAGGAAGGCTTTGGAGGATAAGTTTAAGCTTTTGAAGGATTTGAATGACCTTGAGGGTGAGCAGTTGAAGCTTAATGAGTTGAAGGGGAAGATTGCTTCGTTGGAGGCAGAGGTTGGAATGGCGAACCATCGGTTGGGGGAGATGGAGGAGCTGGAGCAGAGGCTGAGGGCGCGGGATATGGCCCTTGAGGAACAGAAGAAGTTGTTTGTTGGTCAGCAAGTAAGTTTTTCTGCCCCTTCTCTCTTCTTCCCCCCCCCCCCCCCCCTTTTTTTTTTTTACTTTGTCTTCTTGCAGGAAGCTTTAGCAAGGATGTCTTCCTCCTACCAGACCACCAGCAAGGAGCGTGATCCAGTTGTTGAAACGGCTGATGTTTTGAGAAGGGACATTGAAGGCCTAAGGGCTCAGATTGGAGCCCTTATTGGTGATGCCGTTCGGACCAAGGTGGCCAAGCTTGAGAAGGAGTGTTGCTGGTTGATTACCGAAGGCCTTTCAAAGGTGGTGAAGCGGGTCCATTCCTTCTCCCAGTATGCCACCCTTCTTAAAGATCTTGCTGATTCTTGCTCCACTGTAGGGTACCAGGTTGGTCTTTTTTCCGGTTACGACTTTTCTGCTGAGGGGATTCCAAAGGAGGAACCTCCTTTTTATGATGAAACGGCCGAGGAAAAGATGCAAGAGGCTGGTGGGAAGCTTGCCAACGCATCCTTTGATGTGTTAGCCACCATGGTTTCCCACCCCGAGTGGTCTACCGAAGAACTGAATGACTTTGCCTCTATTGAAGACCCTACTACTCCTGGCCCTTAAGTGAAGCTTTTTATTGTTATATGACCGGTCTTTAATAATATTTTAAGACAAGTAACTTGCCCCTTCTGTGGGTGTACTGTTTGTTTGACATGGCCCCTGGCTGTTGTTTTTTATCGTTTTATCTACTACGTTTATGCTTGTGTGCTTTATACCTTTTTATTTGATTTTAACCTTATTGAAGGGCATCCCCTTAGGTTTTTTCAAATGGATTTATGCCTAGCATTTTCTCAAGGATAGTGATATTTTCTATCTTTGGTACTATCCTTCTTTTGGAAGGTGCCTAAAAGACCCTTGTGAGGTTTTCCAGAGGCTTTAGCCTTTTCTATTAAGGTCGCCCTGTGCTGGCCCGTAGGCTTTTGGAGGACTTGGCCCTTGTGAGGCCTATTTTAAAACCCATTCTACTTAGTACTTTTTTGAACCTTGTTTATACATATTTATCATATGGTTTTGGCTGTTACCAGCTTTTTTTTTTGGACATTTCAATGTCTTGAGGGAAAATTTCTTGAAAATTTGGCCCTTCATTGGTGCCATATATTATTAGATATTGTAAGTTACTTATACAAAATCTGCCCCTTATACTAGGCATAACTATCTGATATTACATTAAGGTAATTCATAAATAGTGCTTCTTCAATTATTGGGTGTTCCAGGTTCTTGGGATGTTAAGCCCGTTAATTGTGGCTAGCATGTGGGTGCCTTTCCCATTTGTCCATGTGACTTTGTAAGGACCTTCCCACCTTGGACCTAACTTGCCACAGTCTTCTTTCCTGCTGGCTTCATTTTCTCGCAGCACCTGGTCCCCTGCTCTGAAAGTTACCCCTTTGACCTTTTTGTTATATTGTCACTCCATCTCTCTTTTTGTAGCATCTTCTTTGATAGCTGCTATTTCTCTTCTTTCTTCTAAGAGGTTGAGGTTGAGACGTAGGTCCGACTCATTTTGTTGCTCGGGCATATTTGTTCGTTCAGTGGGATTCCTGATTTATGCCAGTATCATTGCTTTTGTCCCGTATGTGAGACTGAAGGAGCTTTCCCCCGTGCTTGATTTTGGTGTTGTTCTGTGAGCCCATAGCACATGTGGGAGTTCTTCCACCCAACCTTGCTTCTTCCTTCCCAGTCTTGCTTTTATGCCTTCTGCTATGCTTCTATTTGCTCTTTCAACATGTCCATTGCTCTGTGGGTGAGCTACTGAAGTGAACACTTGGTCTATCCCGATTTCTATGCACCATTTTCTGAACTTTTTGTCTGTGAATTGGCTTCCATTGTCGCTTATCAAGGTCTGTGGTATGCCAAACCTGCAAACGATGTTTTCCCATACAAACCGCAAAATTTGCTTACTCAAGATTGTGGTAAGGGGCTTAGCCTCTATCCACTTGGTGAAGTAGTCTATGGCAACCACCAGGAATCTTACTCTTCCTAGGGCTTCTGGGAAGGGGCCCATTATATCAATCCCCCATTTCTGAAAGGGCCATGCTGAGCTCACTAGAACTAAGTCATGTCTTGGGTGCCTTGGGATGGGCGCATGTATTTGACAGTTGTCACACCCCTTGATTTCATCGATTACACTCTTGTACATACCTGGACAGTAGAAGCCGACCTTTTGAGCCCTGGAGACAATTTCTTAGGGCCTGCGTGCAACCCGCAGATCCCTGCATGAATTTCTCTTGTTACTACAATGACTTCACTTTCGCTCATGCATTTTAGGAGCGGGCCTAGGTAAGACCTTCTGTATAGGCGGTCCCCTTCGAGACAATATAGGGTTGATTTTGCTTGTATTTTTCTTGCTTCCTCGTAATCTATTAGCAATATTCTGTTAGACAGGTATTCTACGAGAGGGGTCATCTAGGATGTTCCTTCTATTGCCACTATGTCTTCTCCTTCGATGGAAGGAGCTGCAAGCTTCTCTATTTTCACCTCTTTGTTCGGGTCTTTTGATGATACTGAAGCTATTTTGCTTAGAGCGTCTGCTTTCTTGTCTTTTGACCTTGGGACATGGATAATTTTGCAATAAGAGAATTCGCTGATGAGATGCCTGACCCTTTCAAGGTATTTTTTCATCATTTCATCCGTGGCTTCATATACCCCATTTATTTGACTTGTCAACAACATCAAGTCGACATGTGCTTCTAGGTTTTTAACCTTCATTTTTCTGGCCATTCGCAGGCCAGCGAGAAGGGCCTCGTATTCTGCTTTGTTGTTGGAGGATGTGAAGTCGAACTCGAGAGCACTTGAGATTTCTTTCCCCTTTGGGCTTGTAAGTATTAGCCCTGCCCCTCAGCCTTCTTCGTTTGAAGCCCCGTCAGTGAACAGCTTCCAAGTCTGATAAAGAGCTTCTCCTCTTTTTACTGTTGAGGGAAGACCAACTTTTAGCTCTTCTTCTGGGGGTATCTCGACTAAGATATCTGCAAGGACTTGGCCCTTCATTGCAAGTCTGCCTTTGTACTGTATTTCGTAGTTTCCTAACTCAATAGCCCATTTTGCTAGTCTTCCTGATACTTCTGGTCTTTTGAGCACAAGCTGCATGGGTTTATCAGTTATTACTTGTACAGGGTGTGCTTGAAAGTACCTGGCTAGCCTTCTTGAGGCGTGAATGAGAGATAGTGCAAGCTTTTCGAACGCTGGATATCTTTCTTCTGGACCTTTGAGGGTCCTTGATAGGAAATAGATCGGTATCTACCCCTTGCTTCTTTCAACTATCAGTACTGAGCTTACCGCTTGGTCGAAGATGGCTAAGTATAGCTTTAGGGTTTCTCCTTGCCTTGGAATGGCCAGCGTCGACTACTCGTAGAGGAAAGCCTTGATGTTGTTGAATCCTTCTTCGGCCTCTGGTGTCCATACAAACTGTTTTTTCTTCAAGCATTTTCTCAATGTTTTGACTAGGGGCTTGGGTTTGTTGGCCAGCCTTGAGATGAATCTCCCTAAGGCTACCAGTTGCCCATTCAAACTTTGTGCTTCTTTGAGAGTTCTTGGTGACCTGAGGCGAGTAATGCCTTCCACTTTTTCAGGACGGCCTTGAATCCCTGTTGGGATATACCCACGAATGGCCTCGAAGAGGGACAAAAATTCAAGAAAGGACGTGTCCGAATCTTAAAGGAGAAGCGCCAGTGGCAAAAGGGCCCGCGTGAGAACAAAAGGAATTAAAATATTCCTTAAAGGTACATCTCCGACAAGATTGGACTGGCACTGGCCTCGGGAATAGGCAAGCGGCGATGTGACGGCTTTAAAGGACAAAGGGAGCTAGGGACGGGCTTCCTGGACCACGGAAGGGCCTCCATACGTACAGTGTTCCATGTCGTTAGGAGAATCTGCACGTCGGGAGCATTAAATGCTCCCTGCAGCATTAAATGCAAAGAGGAAAGCTTCGAGTATAAAAGAAAAGAGTAAACCAGTTACAAGCTAAGTTCTCTCAATTCTCTAAATCACGTTCTACTATTCCGGCTTACTTCCGACGAACAAACTCTTACTCTCACGCCGGAGCTTGGTCAGGAAGACCCCCTTCGGGGCCCTTTGTGTCAAGGCTAACGGTGTTTCTTGTTTTGTAGGACACTCCCACACCTTGCAAGACACCTTGAAGTCGCTAACCAGGAAGAATACCACCCCCCCGGGATTCTGGGACGCAACATTGGCGCCATCCGTGGGACCGACACATATTTTGGTCTAAAATTACTCGAAGAAAAACACTTTGGTGGAAATGACGGAAGAATATGACGTTGTCGTTCCTCCGCCAGGCTTCAAAACGCATGGAGCAACCGACTAGAGCACTATTGACCTCACCACCAAACGATTCACTCTCGTGTCCGACGCGAGAAAGAAAGTTCCGGAAGAGAGCCTAGAGAAAGAAAAAAGTAAAAGAGGAGATGACACTAGAAAAGAAGAACTCATCACCCCGGAGTTCGTCAAGAACAACAGAGACGCACTGAAAGCTCGCCTGTTCGAGTTGGAAAAGGACGAAGAAAGGGAGATGTCACCAAGAAACATGTTCCGTCAGTACGACGAGGGATATTCAGATCATGACGAGTCTCAAGACGAAGACGAGCCAAAGCAAGTAAAGACAAAGGTGGCTGACAGTAACCCCGAGGAAATGGGAAACTTGGTAATAGAGGTATTGAAGGACTTGGATGAGAGGGCCAAAGGGAAAGACGCCCGTAAAACCCCGATGGGGGAGACAAGGTCGACGAAGTAGACCCCATGGCTATACCATACAAACCATCAGATCTCCGGGACGCTTCCATGTTTACGGAAAGGATATCTGAAGCCCCGATCCAAAAGAAGATTAGGTTGCCTCCGTCGGTGGGTTAGTGTGACGGGACTCAAGACCCGGATGACCTTACCCACGTGGTGTCATATGTTTGTGTCAACCTTGACAGGCAATGCGAGGCTTTGGTTTGATACCCTACCTCCCAAGAGCGTCAACAGTTATGAGGAGTTAAGGGAAAAGTTCCTCAGGTACTTCAGTCAGAAGAAGACGACGATAAACCCCATCACGGAGGCCCACAGACTAGAACTCGAGGGACCCCGGAGAAGAGGCTGTCAGGATCCCCGTACGGCTCTAGAGGCGGAAAGGCCCCAGAATCATCCTCAGGTATG
>JBCNJP010000007.1:33300406-33379406 GCA_039602395.1 Deinandra increscens subsp. villosa | reverse complement strand
ATAGATCGAGATCAGAGTTTTAGCTTCCCTTACACGCCTGTACATTTGAGTGCGTACTCTGATATCTTCAAAAGTTTGACTATATTTCTCAAAATGAGTTATTAGAACCCAGAGGTTTCCGATTCAAAATCACCATATATTATTTTAAAATAGTTGACTCAGAAAAAGTCAAAATCAACTAGAACACATAGATTTCTCCTGGTAATGAAGTGAAAATTATTCCGAAGAAGATCGAAATGCCATCACAATCGAGACGACGCATTCCTTACACATTGATTCGTTCGATCCAACACCGAATCTCAAAAGCATTCAATATATGTGTAAAACGTAAAAACTAGCAAACGGAACTAAATGTCTCATTTTTTTTCTCAAAAACCCAACGATTCTCATAAAAAATTAACTTCTAGTGACACCAAGATGATATAGAACCATAAATCGAAGGTTGACTTCCCTATTAAAATGAATCCAAAAGGATTTAAATCCACAACACTAGTTACACATAAACATTCCTTTTAAGAAAATTGAACGAGAAATGTTAGATCTTAAACTCTCAAATTTTTAAATTTTAGTGCCCAAACTTGATTCCTAAGCATCAAAATATGATTTGAAAACAAAGATTTGAAGTTGATTTTGAAATTCAAGCAACTGTGTACTACTCCTTGATCTAGAAAAGTCCTTTTATATATATTGACAAAAATAACGATTTTAATAAAGTAGAATTCAAATATAAACTTAAGATCTGAATGCTAATTCTGTTCACACACATGTACACGTTTGAGTTTATTAAAAACAAAATCATCTGACCTCAAAAAATTTAAAAAGTTTGACCAAATTACTCAAAAGAAATCAATTTACTTCAGAAGTTGTTGTCAAATCAAAAAACAAATTTTAGAGATTAATATCAAAATTATGAATAATATCATTGGAATTCATACCTGAAACAAGCATAAATGTAAGTATCTCTCAAATGATTATAGATCTGAAAGTTACCAATTCAGAAATCATCTGCAGAATTTAAAACTCATTCCAAATAGGAACAAAATTGTTCTTTATAAACATCTTAGCTCCTTGCATCCCCAAAATCCTCTAAAATCTCCAAAACATAAACAAAATTCGTGTCAACTATCGGATGGCGCCACTGAAAAAGCAAGTTATCTCCGAGGATAATTGCCGCCAAATCAGAGATGTTATAGTAATGGAGAAGAAAAAAGATTGTGACAAGAAAGAAGTATTTTATTGATTTTCTAAAGAGAGAAAGTACAGTCGCATGTGTAATATAATTATTAAAAATGAAATCGAATCCCTAAACTATACAATTCTTTGGGTATTTATAGGCTTCGACCTTGATTTTCCAGCCTCACATCTGCGCGACCGCATCTATCTGTATCCTGCAAAGACACTTTAGCGAGAAATATATCCGAAGGACTTGAAAATAAATGATTGGATGTGTATAACACATCCGAATCATCATTTATCTCATCACTAACTTATATCAACTTTACAGGGCTTAATTCCTGCTTTGCAGAAGGTTTTCCCAACTGCTGACCACAGGTTCTGTCTTAGACATATTCACCAGAATATGAAGACAAAATGGAGAGGGAATGTGTTGAAAGATCTACTTTGGAAGTGTGCAACTGCTACAACAATACCATCATTTGAAAGAAGAATGTAAGTAGTCAGGAAAGATGATGAATCATTGTACCAGTGGTTAAGAGAAATATCACCAAAGCATTGGAAAGAGGATGAATCATTGTACCAGTGGTTAAGAGAAATACCACCAAAGCATTGGTGCAGGGCCTATTTCAGTGGTAAGTTTAAACTGTATAGCTTAGTTTTCATAGTTTAGAAATTAATTAAATGCTGCTATGGCTAAATCTGTCCCTATTAAATCTTATGCAGAAAGACCACAATCTGATATCCTATTAAACAACCTCTGTTAGGTGTTTAATAAGTAGTTAGTTGGGGGGAGGGATAAACCTATAATAACTTGTTTGTGAGTTTATCAGGGAGTATATGATGAAAATGATAGGTTTGGTGCACAAGACAATAGCCAAGGCCACACGACCATTGACTGCTACAACAAAAACATTTAACTTTCTTTGGCTAATGATTACATAATCGTAATTAACTAAAAAATCATTATAATCAGGCCCAAAAGAAAAAACGTGTTTTTGGGCCATGAATCCCATACTTGAGCTGACCAAATTCCTATAACCATTGAAGTTCCATCCGCTAAAGCTTTGCAACTAATCATGTTCGGACTCCGGAAAACCCTAAAACCAACATCCTTCTTCACCACAGCCCGCAGGTTAATCGCCGCCGTTAACTTCCCTGAACCATCGAGCTCCGCCGCCTACGACGACCTAATCCACACAGCCGGCCTCGAACGAGACTTCGCCACCGTCGGCCAACTCCTTGATCAACGTTACGCGAAAGGTTTCTTCACCACCAAGAACACTTTCAACTTCATTTCAACCGATCTCTCTGTTCTCGGCGACATTTTAAAAACCATATCAGATCTGGACGAAGCACAGGTTCGCAAAAAATCGTACGAATCGCTCATCTTGCGGCTCTGCAAGATGCACCTCATCGACGAGGCTTTGAGAGTGGCGGACGAGGCGGCGGCCGGTGGAAGCCACGGCGCCGACGCTTCCACTTTTCATCCGATTCTCAGCCTGCTAACGCGGAAGAAGAATTTCGAACAGGGGTGGCGCGTGATGGAGATTATGAAAGCCAAAAATATAGCGCGTGATGTCACCTGCTACAATTTTTTCCTAACTTCATACTCCGTTACCGGAGATCTGAGATCCAGCGTGGACGTGCTGAAAAAGATGGCGGATGAAGGGCTGAAGGCTGACGCGAGGAGTTACGACGCGCTGGTGCTGGGCGCGTGTAAGGTAGGGAAGATGGATGGGGCGATGGCTATTTTGAGGAGGATGTTGGAAGATGGGGTGGAGGCAATGTACTCCACGTATGCGCATGTTATCGGAAGTCTAGTAAGGCTGGACTATTATGCGCAGGGGGTGAAGTTCGTGATGAGTTATGGAGGAAAAGACAGAAAGTTAGACTCGCATAATTTTGGGTTCTTAGCTAATCGATTGATAGCTATGAAGAAGGTAGATGAAGCCAAATATGTATTAGAGGAAATGATGAAAAGGGAGTTAGACATAGATGAAAATTTGCAAACGTATTATAATCAGAACGTTAAATAAGTAAGTGCTTTTTTAGCATTTTCATTGTTAATTCTTATTTCTATCCTTCAATTTTTTTTAAAAAAAATTCACTAAAAACACAGTTCTCTATCTTTATATATTATCTTTTAATGTAGAGTAAACTAGTTTTGAGTTTAATTTACTAGATGATAAAGACCGATTTGAGTAAGACACCCAATAGCAAAGGAATCTAGTCACTAGACTAGAGCTGGTACACAATAACACAACCAAATGGGTCATGAACGGTGACCATGGGTGGCCCTAGGGCATGGGCAAAGAGTACAACTGCTCAGCATTTGATATTTTGAAGGGTCCGAGATTCTTTAAAAATTCTTTTTATATATTTAAAAAAGAAATTATAGTTCATGTCGGATGAGGCCACCGGTACTCCAAATATTATGAAAATTAAAGGGTAACCAAATTAAAAGGGAAGACTTCCATTGGAAGAAAAAAAAAAGAACAGAAGTTCCGTCGATGAGAACGGAGAATCGAGATAGGTGTGGAGTTCACGCACGATGCAAGAGTTATACAGAAAAAAAGAATTCAACAATTGTTTAACGAACTTTTAATTCAAGAAACGTGATTGGTGTTAAGGTACGCACCATTGTTCTCATCCACTCTCTACTTTAACATTGTTGATTTGTTGAAGTTAGGGTTACAATTAGGATTTTAAAATTGACAAATTTGATGACAATTATATATTTTATGACATCTAAACGTTTAAGATATCGATTATTAGTTAATAATATTTGACTATTTATTGCATCTATGAGAGTTTTTTCATGAGCTAAGAAATTAGGGTGTTAATACCGCTCTACAAGAAAAAAAAGTGATCCCAAGTGCTGTGGTAACTACAGAGAGATCAAGTTTTTGAGCCACACCATGAAATTGTGAGAAAGAGTGATTGAGGCGAGATTAAGGCGGGAAACTCAGATTACGAAGAATCAATTTGGTTTTATGCCGGGGAGGTCAACTACGAAAGTTATACACATCATGAGGAGGCTGATGGAAAGGTATAGGGAGAAGAGACGGGACTTACATATGGTTTCGCTAACCTTGAAAAGGCGTACGATAGTGTACCTCACCAGGTGATCTAGGATTGTCTTGAGCGTAGAGGTATCCAGTGGCAATATATTGAGCTAATTAGAGATATGTATGGTGGTGCTAGGACGTGTGTTCGTGCGCCGGTGGGGGATTTAGACTTTTTCTTTGTCGAAATTGGGTTGCACCAAGGTTCGGCGTTGAGTTTGTTTCTGTTCATGATTGTCTTAGATGAGTTGTCTAGGTCAATTCAGGGGGATATCCCGTTGTACATGCTTTTCGCAGATGATATTGTGTTGGTGGCGGAAGATAAACGTGTCATAAAGACAAGGCTTGAGGACTGGCATGTTACAGTACGGACAAAAAGGCTTACGGATTAGTATGTCTAAGACCGAATCTTTACTGTAACTTTAATGGGACTAACACGAGGGAGAATTGACATGATTGTCTTAGATGAGTTGTACCGGTTGCGCAAACAACCAGGTTAAGGTACCAAGGGTCCTTTCTCCAGAGTGACGGCAAAATTGACATGGATGTTACCCACCGCGTTCCGGCATTTTGTGCGATAAAAGGTTTCCCGAGAAATTAAAAGGAAAATTTTATAGGATGGCAATTCGTCCGGCTTTTTTGTACGCCACTGAGTGTTGGCCAATCAAAAAGGCGCATGCACGAAAATTAGAGATTGTAGAGATGCGGATGCTGAGAAAGTAGTGTGGACACACGAGGTTAGATCGGATAAGGAATGAGGTTTTTAGAGCTAGACTTGGGTAGCACTAGGACCTCTAGACAACTATAAAGTCACTTTAAATGCTTCAGTGGAACTTGACCAGAGGGTTTATAATCGACCAACGACGTCTAGGGTTGCTGGTATTTGGGTTGAGGGTAATGACAATATCACTACGTACAAAAGAAGTATTATTGTGTATGGCCCGTCTGAATATAGTCAAACTATTCAGCCTTACTTTGGTTGCCACGATCCATTGCCGTATCCTTTATTCTTCCCAATGGCGAGGAGGGCTGACATCCTAACATACCACGTCAAGGTGAATCGATGACTCAACTTCACAATAATGAAGACAACATGGAAGAAATGGAAGGTACTCACCATTTAGATTTATATTTTTTTAATGTCCTAATGTGTATTGTTTTAAACTCATCCATTTTTTCGAACATCTTGATTATTCAGAGACCAACACCACTCGTCGTAGAACAACTGTGGCTATGCGAGAGTACTACTATTACAAATTTCAAATCCGATCTATTAATAACGCGCTCCTGTTTGGTGGTAGATTGCTACAACAATTTGTAGTAAATGTTTACATAAAGCTTGAGATGTCACTATTACAATATTGTGAACACAATCAGGCTAAGATAAGAGTAGATCTGTATCAAGGTGTTGTGGATTGTGTTAATGCCAGTGAGGTTACTCCAAATAGAGTTGGAAGAAGAATTGTCTTGCCTGGATCGTTCATTGGAGGTCTTCGAGACATGTGGCATCGGTTTCTAGATTTAATGAATATAGTTCAAAATGATGGTACGCCTGATATATACCTTACGATAACATGTAATCCTAACTGGCCCCAGATATGTAATAATCTAAAGGTTGGTCAAATCGCACAAGATTGTCTAGACCTTGTTAAGAGTGTTTCGTTCCAAATTAGAGGATCTTAAGGAACAACTATTCAAGAAACACATTCTCGGAAAAGTAAAGGCATATGTTTATGTCATCAAATTTCAAAAGCGTGGTTTGCCGCCTCATAAATGGCCTATGCAATGGCACAAGACTGGTATGCATAGGATTCCAACGCAATGTTATTGATGCTGAAATTGTTGTGGAACAACATATTGGAAAACGGGTGTTTTGCCAAGAATCCCTCTTACTCTTTCTGAAGACGACATGTTCCCATTCAAGTTGAAAAGAAAACAATTGCCCGTTCGATTTAGCTTTGCGATGACAATCAATAAACGTATGCCTTTACTTTTCCGAGGATGTGTTTCTTGAATAGTTGTTCCCTAAGATCCTCTAATTTGGAACGAAACACTCTTGAAACAAGGTCTGGGTGATCTTGTGTGGTTTGATCAGCCTTTAGATTATCACATATCCCGGCCAGTTAGGATTACATGTCATCGTAAGGAATATATCGGGCTTACCATCGTCTTGAACTATATTCATTGAATATAGAAACTGACGCCGCATGTCTCGAGTACCTCCGATGAATGATCCAGGCAAGACAATTCTCCTTTCAACTCTATTTGGAGTAACCTCACCGGCATTAACACAATCTACAACACCTTGATACAGATTTCTCTTATCTTAGCCTGATTGTCTTCACAATATTTTAATAGTGACGTCTCAAGCTTTATGTAAACATCTACTACAAACTGTTGTGGCAATCTACCACCAAACAGGAGCACGTTATCAGTAGATCGGATTTGAAATTTGTAGTAGTAGTGCTCTCGCATAGCCATATTTATTCTACGACGACTGGTGTTGGTCTCTGAATAATCAAGATGTTGAAAAAATGGATGAGTTTAAAACAATACATCTTAGGATATTAAAAAATATAAATCTTATGGTGAGTACTTTCTATTTCTTCATCGATGTTGTCTTCACTTTTGTGAAGTTGAGTCACTGATTCACCTTGACGTGGTATGTTAGGATGCCAGCCCTCCTCGCCATTGAGAAAAAATAAAGGATACGACAATGGATCGTAGCAACCAAAGTAAGGCTGAATAGTTTGACTATATTCAGACCGGCCATACACAATAATACTTCTTTTGTACGTAGTGATATTGTCGTTACCCTCAACCCAAATACCAGCAACCCTAGACGTCGTTGGTCGATTATAAACCCTCTGGTCAAGTTCCACTGAAGCATTTAAGGTGACTTTATAGTTGTCTAGAGGTCCTAGTTCAGCAAGACTTCGAAACGTGTTGACGTATGGGTTTATAGAAAGAACATGTCTAATTTTCTGAGTTATATTTCGATCATGATTTGGCCATTGGAGTCTATGATCTAACTCAGTATCAGGATAATAGAAAAAATAACTGTAATACCTTGCAACTCCGTCATTCGGAACCAATGGGGGGATTTGGTGATATATTCCTTTATGAGCACGAAAAGTATATACACCATCTCTCATATTGTTCCTTCTATTGTCTAATGTCACACCCATTGAGGCGAAAGAGAAATTGGTGTTATAAGCACGTATGTGGTGCCCAAACATTTTGCCAATTTCATCTTGAGATGTGAATAGCTGGTACAGTTCGTTTGGAATTTCAGAATTTACTTACTTTGTTTTTCCACTCATACAACAAAAGTAGCAAATTCACCTGGAAATCGTTATGCTTCACATTGAACACATGTATTCATCGCCTTTAAAACACAATGGTCTCTAGGAACTCCATCGTAAACAAAATTATATGGATCATCTTCCACATTATCATGGCGAATACCTAAGAAAATCGTTATATGTTTGTTAGCGTCTGTTGCAAAATATGGCAACTGGAATACAAATATATTGTTTAAAAGTTGCAAGAAACCTTGTGAAACTTCATGTGTGACTTCATTTATAACACGGCGATTTGCAACGTTCTCATCTCGGATTGAGGGTTGACCAATAGCGTCACGAAATTGAGGTAATAGAGTATGCAGTTCAATTCGAATCCTAACAAATTCATGTTATTAAAGGGCGTAAGTTGCTTAAAAATATGAACTTTAGATATGCAACGCATTGCCAAATTAATAGAAACCTCATGCTCTTTGAGGCATGAGGTCGTCATTTACACGGGGGAGAATTGTTGTCGGTGTACTTGAGGTAGAAGCAACATTATGATCTTGTGGTTGCATATTCTATGTGTGAATAATAATAACGTGCGTTATATTTTCTTTTTATAGTTGATTTAGTAGATGCATTTGAGGTAGAAGCAATAGTAGGATCTTGTGGTTGTATATTTTCTTTGCGTGAATCATAATATCGTGCGTTATATTCTTTTCGTTTTTCAGTTGACGTTTTTACCCTTTTGGTAGAAGCGTTATTACGATCATTTACTTGTCCATTAGTCACTGTAAATGAAAATTGCCTTGTAAAGTAAATAAAAGAGAATTATTAGAAAGAACATAAAATAGACAATCAACATTCTTAAAACATTGAGAACAGAATATACAAATTTATAGTGATAGTGAAACTAAAGAGTTATTGAAACAACGGTCTCGATAAACATTCCACCATTTTTGAACCAAAGCAATTAACATGATAAAAACAATGGAAGAGCTTGGTATCCATTTCGATTTCAACAAGCTTTCCTTGCTTAGTCATCAACAACCAATTACCATTCGTCATAAAATGGCTCATGCTGCACCATAAATCTAGTGGTATGGAAAGTTAAGGACTTGCCAAAACCTTAATCCAATGCTCCTCTTCTGGCTTCCACAACTCAACTGACTTGACACAATAGCCATTGCTGACAAACATGTAAAGTTCATTGCTTAGATTAACTAATTCTCCTAAAAACTCTTGTTGAAAGAACGGTGGAAAGCTTATCTCCTTAAACTGCTCCAAGTTAACATCAAAACAAACCAGCACGTTCATTCCTCCAACCAAGCTCTCAGAAACTATGAAATATAGAATATCATCACATAAAGTACCGAATAACCAATGGAAGCTAAGGCTAAAATACTCCGGTCTTGTTACGAAAGGTATATTTCTCCAAGAATCCATGCTCCTCGAATAGACAGAGACACAATATACCCCATCCCTACGCTTTATATGCAGGACCTTGTAATCTTCAGAAACGTTAATGTACAACCCAACTCCATCGAGGCTATGTTCATAAAAACCATGGTAATCAGGTGTTGACAAAGAACTAGTGGTTGGATCCCTTGTAAACATTAGTGGTTGGATTCCAAAGAACTAACTCAGACGTACACTTCAAGCCAACAAGTAACAATTCATCTAGATTTGAATGAATCGAGATATCATCGAAGGGAAAAGGAACAACGGTGTCTGCCCATAGTCATAAGATTGAATGTCGATTGGGTGAACAGAGCATGTTAGGTCGCCAACAAACAGAATTCTCTAATTAGGTGAAATTAATGAGTGGGAACAATGTTGGGGTTTACAGTGGGATCCGGGTTACCGATTTTAATTTTATTAAAACCGATTTAATAATTAAATTAATTCTAAATTAATTTAGCAGCGGAAACGAATTAAAACGCGGATGCAACTGTAACAGGATCACTCACCGGACACGACAAACACAGAAATACATTTATTTAAAATAAATAAATAATCAAATTAAATATCTAAAAATTTAGATATACCTTAGCGGGTTCCGAACAACCGTTCGAGACACCCGGATTCAACGGGCTCGCGCTAGGACGAACTGTGACGTCTGACTCGAACCTTCGAGACAAGTCGTTGACGGCGGCATCGGCGGCGGCGGCCATGGGCGGCGGCGGCGGTAGTGGCGGCGGTGGTGGTAGAGATACCACCGGTGGTGGTGACAAAACTTTCTCCGTCGGGATGCCGACCGGAACGGTCCCCACGATGATCTCATCACTGGTGACCGGAGGCGACACGGTGGCGGTGGCCGGCGGGTACAAGGGCGCGGGCCACGACGACAGAACCGGACGCGGTGGCCTCGGCTGCGCCGGCAGCGCGAGGACCACCGGTCGGTGGTCGCGCGGCGGCGTGGAGGACACAGCAGCGGCGGCGGCGGCTCGGGCTGCGGCTTCGGCTTCGGCTCGGGCTGCGGCTTCGGCTCGGGCTGCGACGGCTTCGCTTTCGAGTCGGGCGCAGATGGCGGCGAGACGGGGATCCATCGGAACTGGCGAGGGACTGTGGTGGTGGAGGTGGCGGCGATCGACGGTGGGCGGCAACGGGGAGGCGGCTTCGGCTTGGGATCGGCGCAGAGAGAGAGGGATGGGAGATTAGGGTTTGTCACTTATATATATTTTTTTAAATTTCCTCCTCCCTCTCTCTTTTAATATTAAATCGCGGACCAGGGCCAGACGGACTGGGCCCGGTCGCGATTCCCTTTTAATCCACCAACCGATTAGTCTGTTAATCCGGTAACAACTGATCGGTCCGTCTTTTATTTACCGAGTGATTTTGAGCCGAAAAAGTTTTGTCTTTTTAATTAAATAAATAATTAATATTTATTTAATTTACCATTTAGTTCGTTTATATCTAATTAACAATTAATTAGATTTAATAGTCCGTTGACCCGGGTGTAACTCTTACGGGTCAATATCGGTCGGGTTCGTTAATTCGTCGGGTCAGGACACACTATTTCCAACAGTCTCCCACTTGGACTGAACGCGACAGATTAACGAGCGCAGTTAGAGCCACTCTAGCTATGCATGGCTACACCAACTAATATTGACACTTTAAGTCGTCAGCCAAAGTATATCTGATTGACAATCAAGCAGACTCATGACTTGTGCATTCATTGTCATATGTTCCTTTCTGTATAAGACATTGATGAATTATGAGACATGGACTCTCATGTTTTATTCATCGATTTTCGTTCTCGATACAATTCGAAGTGATCCAACAAACACACAGTAAGTTTGGGTGAGGCCTCACACTTTTCACTTGGAATCAACGAGGGCGCCTTTATGTCTAACTGTTGCTGAAGCAAGAGTACAGAATCCCTTGTTGAGGCATACAGCTCCCACTAAACCTCAGAGCCATTCCCAAAAATAACCGTTATCGCTGGCAGTTACGCGAAAACGTTAGGCTATAATCAAAGAATGTTCTTTAGTAGAAAGGAGTTCGAATATGCTTCTCAGGTCTAAGGATACATTAGAGCATGCTTTAATCAAGCAAGCAAGACTTCCATGTTTGCGTTGCATGATGCGAGTTACGTCCGACGTCATTCACCAATGAGGTCCGTGAGTTTGAATGTTAAACAACTTTAAGGCTCAAACAGTCACAATAGTCTTACTTTAGTATAGCTCCCACTAACTAATCGACTACGGACATTTAGGACAAGAACTTATTGTCCAAGGATTAAACGTACAAATATTGAACACGGTTATGTAATTCATTATTGCATAAAACCAGATGGAATAAGAATAATATAGATAACTGCTGGTGTTCATACATCCAAATACCGAATCAAAACATGTCTTTAGCTAATCTAAGCCCTATCGCTTCTCTGTGGCGTATATGAGTCTCCTGAGTCATAGGCTTAGTAAAGGGATCAGCTAAGTTTTGATCTGTGTGTACTTTGCTTATTTTGATTTCATTTATGTCGACTACTTCTCTTATGTAGTGGAATTTCCTCAGGACGTGCTTGGCCTTCTTATGAGACCCTTGCTCTTTGGCTTGAGCTATAGCGCCTGTGTTATCGCATAGCATCTCGATGGGCTGCCTTATGCTTGGCATAGCATCGAGATCGGATATGAACTTCTTCATCCACACGGCTTCTTTAGCAGCTTCTGAGGCGGCTATGTATTCGGATTCAGCAGTAGAATCAGCTACTACTGGCTGTTTTGAGCTTCTCCAAGAAACAGCCCCTCCGTTAAGAGTGAATACGAATCCCGACTGTGAGCGAGAGTCATCTCGGTCAGTCTGAAAACTAGCGTCAGTGTAACATCTTACAGTGAGCTCTTCATCAACACCTCCGTATACGAGAAACATATCAGTGGTGTTTCTCAAGTATTTTAGTATGTTCTTTACAGCCGTCCAGTGAGCTAGTCCTGGCGTCTGTTGGTACCGACTTGTCACGCTCAGTGCATACGAGACATCCGGTCGTGTGCAGAGCATGGCATACATGATAGATCCAATAGCAGAGGCAAATGGGATCGATGCCATTTGGCTTATCTCGCGCTCCGTTTTAGGTGCTTGAGATTTGTCTAAGATTGTTCCCTTAGTCATGGGAACGGCTCCTTTCTTGGAGTTGCTCATGTTGAACCGAGCTATGATCTTGTCAATGTATGTGCTTTGACTGAGTCCCAAAAGGCGCTTAGATCGATCTCTGTGAATTTTAATTCCCAGAATGTAAGCGGCTTCTCCAAGGTCTTTCATAGCGAAACAAGATGAAAGCCATTTCTTAACATCGTTAAGCATGGGTATGTTGTTTCTCATGATCAATATATCGTCCACGTACAGTACGAGGAACGATACAGCGCTCCCACTTGCCTTTCTGTAAACACAAGGCTCATCTTTGTTTTGATCAAAACCAAACTCTTTGACCTTTCGATCAAAACGAAGATTCCAACTTCGAGATGCTTGCTTGAGTCCATAAATGGACTTGCTTAGCTTGCAAACCTTGTTTGGATTCTCTGGATCGACAAAACCATCAGGCTGAACCATGTAGACATCTTCTTCGAGTTGTCCGTTCAGGAAAACGGTTTTAACGTCCATTTGCCATATCTCATAGTCATGGTATGCGGCTATGGCAAGAAGAATCCTGATCGATTTGATCATGACAACGGGCGAAAAGGTCTCATCATAGTCAATCCCCTGAGTTTGAGTGAAACCTTTTGCTACTAGCCGTGCCTTGTAGGTTTGCACATTTCCATGCATGTCAGTTTTTCTTTTAAAGATCCACTTGCTCCCTACTGCCCGTGTGCCGGGGGGTAGCTCAATCAAGTCCTAGACGTGATTGTCACGCATGGATTGCATCTCAGCGTTCATGGCTTCAAGCTATTTATCAGATTCCGGATCTGATATGGCAGCTTTATAATTAATAGGCTCATCGTTAGAATCGGCTATTAACAGAACGTCGAAGGCCTCATGATATCCAAGGTATCTATCAGGCTCATATCGTATTCTTTCGCTCCTACGAACGCTTGTGCTTGTGTTTGGGTCTGATGGTGCGACAACAATTTGTCGGTCAGACGCAGCGACCGTCTCAGGGTTAGGTGTATCTCGAATTTCTTCAAGATCCACTGGATCACTATTTGTTCCTCGAGCAAGGAATTCTTTTTCAAGGAATTTACCTTTCCTTTTGATGGAAACAGTGTTTGCATCAGGATGGTAAAAGTAATAACCGGTATTACAATAGTATCCAACGAAAGTTACCTTTTCGCCTCGGGGATCGAGCTTGTTGTCAGATTCACTGGTGACATAAGCATCACATTCCCATACCCTGAGATATGATAGTTTAGGAAGAGAACCATGCCATATCTCATATGGGGTCTTCCCTACTTTCTTGGTCGGTGCCAGATTTATTAGGCGAGCAGCGGTCAAGATGGCATATCCCCAAAAGGAATGTGGCAAGGTGGTCCTGCACATCATCGATCGAACCATGTTAAGCAGAGTTCGATTCCTCCTTTCACTAACGCCATTTAACTGGGGTGTGCCAGGTTGAGTAGGTTGTGAAACGATTCCACATTCCTTCAGATGATTCAGGAATTCAGCGCTTAGGTATTCTCCGCCTCTATCAGATCGAAGTATTTTAATAGTTCGATTCAACTGATTTTGCACTTCGTTTTGAAACTCTTTGAACTTTTCAAAAGTTTCATGTTTGTGTTTCATCAGATAGACATAGGCATATCTGCTGTAGTCATCGATGAAAGTCACGAAGTATCGTTCACGATTTCTCGTCTCGGTTCGAAAGGGTCCACACACATCGGTGTGAATAATGCCTAACAAGCATTGGGCCCGTTCACCTGTGTGGGTGAAGGGTGACTTGGTTAATTTACCAGATAAGCATGACTCGCACTCATCGAAGGAATCTGCATCTTGGGATTCGAGAATGTCAGCAGTTTGCAACTTCTTAATGCGGGCCTTGCTTATGTGACCAAGTCTATGGTGCCATAACGAGGATTCGTTACTATCAGTTTTGCTTCTTTTAGAAACATGATAGAGCTGGTCGTTTGTTTGAACATCTATCTCATATATACCATGTCGAGGTTTAGCCTCGAAATAAAAGATATCATTAAGGTAAGCAGAAATCACATTTCCATTAAATTTATACCGAAATCCTTGTTCAAACAATGAAGAGACAGAAATAATGTTTCTGGATAAACCAGGTGCATATAAACAGTTAATCAAATTAACTACAAGGCCAGAAGAGCATGAAAAAGAATAAGTGCCAGCAGCAAGTACTGGGACCCTCTTCCCGTCACCAACGATGAGGTCCATGCAGCCTCGTTCTGTCTTCTTCCACTTCTCAGGTTCCTGCAAAACATTAACAATGTGATAACCACATCCAGTATCAAATACCCATGAATTAGAGGAAACAGTGAAAAGTTCAATAACATTTATTGACATACCTGATGAGCAACCCTTATTAGGGGTCTTGGTCATCTTCAGCTTTGCAAGATAAACGGGACAGTTGCGACGCCAGTGTCCCATTTTGTTGCACTCATAGCACAGGCGCTCCTCGGGAGGCTGCACCTGTGGTTTCTTGCCTTTGCCTTCTTTAACCTTCTTGGCTTTGGAGATCTTTGTATTAGCAACTTTGAGCACGTCTGGCGTGGTCCTGATCTTCACGTTGGGTATCAATGGAAAAACCTCCTCGATCGACTGAGCCGAACAATTAATCGCAAGAATATGATAATGTTCAGGCAAAGATCTGAGTACTACATCAAGAGCCATCCCGTCAGAGATGGAGTAGCCAAGGTCGATCAGCCTGTCGCGATACGCTTTCATCAGCATGACATGATCGTATGGAGAGGAGTCGTTAGCCATAGAGCAGTTCACGAATTGTGAAAGTGCATCGGCTCGCTCAGTCCTCTGACTTAACTCAAATAAATCCTTGAGTTTACGAATGATGTCATAAGCAGACATCCCCATGAAATTGTACCGATAATCCTGAGTCATGCTAGATAACATCAGGTCAGTGACGTCCTTATCATCGTCAGTGTGCTTTTGGAGCTCAGACCGCGAGTTCTCATTTAGCAAGTAAGATGGAATACTCGCGATCGGTCGGTCAATGACATAGAGTTTTCCGAAGAGCCTTAAAAGGTTCCTCAGGGTTCTCTGCCATGCGAGAAAGCCAGCCTCAGTGAAGGGGTCGAGCTGTACCATTGAACTTAATGGAAGTGAGTTTTCTTTAGCCTTCTGAAATCAAGCAAAGTAAATTTAATCAGTATTTTCGATGTTTATTTTTTTTCTTCTTTAAAATAAGTTGGTAAAGGTTATTTTTTTAAGAAAACGAGAATTCGTTTAGACGACATTACTTGAGACCACCAAATGAGCCTCAGGAGCAAAGCCGTGTAAACAAACTGACAACGATTGTCAATTGTGAGACTCAAGTCACAACTCTCGGTATGAGGCCGCTATATACATACAATTGTATTTTGCGATACGTTTAGCCTCATCCGTGCCCACTCTAGCAACATACATCCGTGGCGCGGTGTTGAAATACTCCAACACCACGAACATATACGTCTAAAGCGATAGTAATCCTAAATGGTCGATGTGATGACACGGTGTTGAAATACTCCAATGTCCTCACCTTGGAAGGTACCCTCGGCACCAAGTGCGGTGTTGAAATACTCCAACACTGATGCTCCGGTAAATACGTTCCAAGTTCGACTTGAGATAGGATGGCACGAACTATCAGTTTTTAAGAATTACCAAATAGGGATATTAATTACTTTTAATATTTAATTACCGTCAGACACGAACGATAAAACCCTATTACCACTCGGGACTAGTAAATTAATTTAACCTAATTAAAATTACTAAGTTGTCGCGAATGGCTTATTGTGTGTTAAACGGCATAAGGTCTTGATCTCGCTCGAGCCATACAAGCGAGATCATAAGGGACAAATTTAAAATAAATTAAATTAAGTAAAACGGTGAACGACCGAGATGGCAACTCTGTGCGATCTTGAATCCTGTTCAGCTCCCACTTGCTTCGACATCCCTCTGGCGTGTGTCCAGTCTTCGACATTTGGTTACATACAAATTTACAATTACTAAAACTACTTCTAGTAACCTAGCTCTAAATTTGTACAATTTTGAAACCCTAAATCCGGGTCCAATAAACCAAAAACGAAATACAACCAATTGGGCCAACAACTTGGGCCAAACAGAGAAAGACAAAACACGCCAAACACATTCACACATGAATACAAAAGATATAGAGGGGTCGGCCGTAACACGCAATAATAAATTATTTAGAATTAAAATTAATAAATAAATTAATTCTAATTCGCAATTTGAATTTAAGTCAAAATTGCGAACTATCGGTTACGAAAAGACCGGTTCTGGTTTGCGCGCGGTGATAATGGCTCTGATACCACTGTTGGGGTTTTACAGTGGGATCCGGGTTACCGATTTTAATTTTATTAAAACCGATTTAATAATTAAATTAATTCTAAATTAATTTAGCAGCGGAAACGAATTAAAACGCGGATGCAACTGTAACAGGATCACTCACCGGACACGACAAACACAGAAATACATTTATTTAAAATAAATAAATAATCAAATTAAATATCTAAAAATTTAGATATACCTTAGCGGGTTCCGAACAACCGTTCGAGACACCCGGATTCAACGGGCTCGCGCTAGGACGAACTGTGAAGTCTGACTCGAACCTTCGAGACAAGTCGTCGACGACGGCATCGGCGGCGACGGCGGCGGTAGTGGCGGCGGTGGTGGTAGAGATACCACCGGTGGTGGTGACAAAACTTTCTTCGTCGGGATGCCGACCGGAACGGTCCCCAAGATGATCTCATCACTCGTGACCGGAGGCGGCACAGTGGCGGTGGCCGGCGGGTACAAGCGCGCGGGCCACGACGACAGAACCGGACGCAGTGGCCTCGGCTGCGCCGGCAGCGCGAGGACCACCAGTCGGTGGTCGCGCGACGGCGTGGAGGACGCAGCAGCGGCGGCGGCGGCTTGAGCCGCGGCGGCGGCTCGGGCTGCGGCTTCGGCTTCGGCTGCGGCTTCGGCTCGGGCTGCGACGGCTTCGCTTTTGAGTCGGGCGCAGATGGCGGCGAGACGGGGATCCATCGGAACTGGCGAGGGACTGTGGTGGTGGAGGTGGCGGCGATCGACGGTGGGCGGCAACGGGGAGCCGGCTTCGGCTTGGGATCGGCGCAGAGAGAGAGGGATGGGAGATTAGGGTTTGTCACTTGTATATTTTTTTAAATTTCCTCCTCCCTCTCTCTTTTAATATTAAATCGCGGACCAGGGCCAGACGGACTGGGCTCGGTCGCGATTCCCTTTTAATCCACCAACCGATTAGTCTGTTAATCCGGTAACAACTGATCGGTCCGTCTTTTATTTACCGAGTGATTTTGAGCCGAAAAAGTTTTGTCTTTTTAATTAAATAAATAATTAATATTTATTTAATTTACCATTTAGTTCGTTTATATCTAATTAACAATTAATTAGATTTAATATTCCGTTGACCCGGGTGTAACTCTTACGGGTCAATATCGGTCGGGTTCGTTAATTCGTCGGGTCAGGACACTCTATTTCCAACAAACAATGTATCTTGTCAAAGTCTTTTGTTGATAGTAAGGAGTACCATTTTTTAAAAACATACTTACAACAACCTACAACGTTCGCTGGGACCCTTGTTGATATCTCAAACACAATTATGTCAATTGAAATGTCACCATAGTGATACCTTCATTTACCATAAATAATGACTAATTAGCTACATAATATATCGCCTACTAATTACTTTTATATAATAATTGTAATAAACATTACATGCAATATTTAGTAATATCATTAAAAAAACAAATATATATGTTGCATAAGAACATCATTCAAACATTTCTATTCGAAACAAACATATAAAATCATGATTTATTAACTAAGAACAATGCATAATCCTAATTTGGTATGCCTCTGGAATGTCCGGTTCATACGTGATTTTGGTATAATTCGTTGATTCCAAAATATTCACTGAAAATATATAAATATAAATATAGATTAAAAATTAAGGACATCGCGAGAAGTTGGAAATTTATTTAAAATTTAAAAAGGTATTTATATTTAAACTTACATTCTGGCAAACGACGCAACTTAACCCGAGAAATATACACAATACTTTTGTTTAACATTGCTTTAAATATTTCTACCATGTAAAATATAATTATTAAAAATACAAGTTTAAATTTTTATATGAAAGATGACTTACGTGACATCTTGAAGAAACACAACAAAATGTAGAAATTATCGTTTATGGTAGACTATCTTTCCAACAACATCTAAAACCAATTAAATAGTTATTGATATTACGTGGTGGCAATAGTTAGTTTAAGAGTTTTTTGTATAAAAGACAACGTATACATACCGGTAATAATGTTTATAGAACTTCTGTCGTGCACAAGGGTTTTTATAGAAGGCAATAATAGATATAAATGAAACCTTCTTGAAACGTCATTCGTAAATCGAATAAGTTTGGTGTGTTCCCTTATCAAAATCTTGAAATCACTCCAAAAGAAGACGTAATTATCATGTTTTGGCCATTCTTCATAAGAGAAACTTTCAGTTTAGAAACGATATAGAAACAATCATGTTGTCTACCAGAATCATGTTTTTGAAAAGTTGAATCAAAGGTTCGGTGACGAAAGCGACCGCTCAATGCCTCTATAAAAATAGAGCGAGTTAGAAACAAAAAAATGTTTTTAAAGATGGAAAAGGGATCTTATGTTTTGGTCAAGAAAAATAACCAAGAACTTGTTTTTAGGAAAGATAGGCAAAACGAACTCCAGGCAAACAAAACAAATGGTATACCAAACTCCATACTGTGTGAGTGATGAAAATGAGTCAACTATGGAATGCACGTCCATAAGTAATCGTAGCTGGTGAAAAGAACATATGTCAAAGAAGAAAGCAAATAGGTTTTAAAATAATCTTAATGTAATAGATATCCTAATATAATATATCTATTACTACTATAATATGAAAATAAACTTTATCTAGAACCGGTAACATATTGTCCCGGTATTCTCGAGGCACGCCAAATAGTTGGACCACAAAATGGAACACTCATTTCTAATAGGCATAAATCAACACTAATTTAATGGTTCTCACAAGTAAAAGATTGGATGTGAAAAATAAATAAATATTTGATACAAATAGAAGCTGTAAAAATAAAAGATAATATCATATCATATTATGCAAAACACATCTACAAATAAATATAAATCAATTACCTCGGTACAAAGATTGAATCCGTTTATTGCAGTTTGTTCTTGAGGAGTTGACTACCTAAAAGGTCAAACACATTCAATTGGCTTATCACCGCAAAATATAAAAAAACAATTGAAATTTAAAAATAAAAAAAATCTTTAAGATTCAACAATACTAAACAGAAGAAACAACCTTGCTTCGTGTTATATTACTTGCATTCTAAATTTATTTAGCCATTAAAGGACCTAAATAGTCAAAATGTTGAACTATAACATTTTTTCATGGATTAAGTTTAATATTTTACTTCTGAATATTCACTGAATCCAAGTCGAATCCATCAAATCTAGACGAAGTTAAATCAAGTGAAGTAGAAGAGATTTAGTTAACTTTATATTGTATGAAAGTGGCTTGGAAGTAGACAGTTGTATGCAAGTTATGTTAAGTTTCTGTGGCATCTATTATACCACCTTCAGAATACAACCAGACCTATGAACATATTTACGGAAGAAATACGAATGGAAATTAAAAAATAAAATAAAAAACAACCGGATGATGAACAATAAAGTTAACACACAAAACCAGACTTCGTAAGTGTATATATTATATAAATAGACCATGTGCATTCAATTAGTTTATTATTGCCACATTGAAGTAGTGTTGATGTATGTACAACTGTTCTTTGAATGAAACACGTCAACAACTATCCAGCCTCTGTTTATTTACTAGGTGTAAGTGGAAAAAACTAACTTTTAGCAGCCTGACATGTTATGAATGAAATGCAACCCGAGTGACCCATTTTGACATTTAATGCATAAACCACGAGATACTATTTAAACACAGTCAAGGCACATGTGATAATGTTATGTTATGTACTAACGATCATATTCCTATTTGAAGAGTTAATTACCAGATTCATATTTTAAAGTAGGCATAATAGTAAATGCAAATGGATATTTTTAAAGAAGGCTTGGGCTTTAACAGGGCCAGGCACTTATTGCTTGGGTTTTAACATGGAAATACAGTAGAAATGGAGACAGAAAAAGGAAAATCATTGCTGGAAACATCCATAATTTGTCAACTTTTTTATTGGTTTGACCTCAAAAGTCAGCAACTTAATAATGTGTATACATTGACTTTTTTCTTAACATGACATTCAAAAGTTATGATTTTTTCAATTTGTGGCATTCAAAATTGGGTCTAAACAGCCTCATGTGGATGATAACAGTATTACATTGCAGATTTAGCAAACTCAATAATGTGTATACATTGACTTTTTTTATTTATTTATTAAACATGACATTTAAAAGTTACAATTTCTTGCATTTGTGGCATTCAAAATTGGGTCTAAACAGCCCCATGTGATGATATTGGATGATAACTAATGAGAATTAATATTCAAATTGTAACAAACATGTTAACCTTGAGTGTTAATAAAAATTCAATCATCCAATGAAATTTCACCACAGATTTAGCAAAGTTATAATCCAACATGCAGAAAATTTCATACAATATACACATCTATGGCCACATGTTATTCACCAATGGTTTTCACAAGTACTATACACAACCATGTATTTATGTATTTTCAACAATAGAAACACACATAAATGGTGTGGTTTTAATTACACATAAATGGTCTGGTGCAGATAAATATGTAAGGGGATACGGTACACTGTGCGTGGAAGCACCTATGGCGGCGTGATGATGCGTGTTCACCGCCCCTTGCTGGCGCCGTGAAGATGCGCGGAAAATAGGCGCTGAAGTTACCACTTGCGTGATGAGGGGAACAAAGTTTTCCAACGTATATATTATTTAATTTATTGACCGTTAGGTCATTTAAAGTAAAAAAAAAAGATTTTTTTATTTAATTTTCCTATTTAAACCCTATATAAACCCCACTTTTTTACATTTTTTTTACACCTCTTCTTCTACTTCATCTTCTTCTACATCTATTTTTTTTAAAAATTGACCATGAACCCTAACCAAAGTTCAAGCCAACCTCCCTCGAGCAACCATTATCCGGTCCCACCAAACCAACAAAACCCGTGGAATATTCCCATGTACGCGGGCCAACCGAACCCCCTCTACACGGCCCCGAACCCATCGCCTAACATGTTTAACCCCAACCCTAGTTTTAACAACTACGCTCAATGGGGTCAACCTCAACCATTCCTAACTCCGTTTCAAGCTCCGTCGCATCCACAAACGCCACTAGTTGAACAAGATGATGATGACTTGGAGGTGGTTCCCGAAATCCAAGTCCCTAGTAGAGCTAGAAAGGGACGTGGCAAAGGGAAAAAACCCATCGAGGGTACCGAGGCTCCGACGAGTAAAACAAAGTGGGATTCGGAAGAGGAGCTCGACTTGATCGAGGCTTATATCGACACGTCCGAGGATCCTAAATATGGTATATTTTTTTAACGTTTTTTTAATGTTTTTTATGTTTCTTTTTTCCGAAAATATATATCAACTTTTTAAATATCTTAATAATTTTTTTTAGGGAATTGTCAAAAGAAAGACGCGTTTTGGGATCGAGTTAGCACCCGCTTCCACGACTTGCGCGTCGCAAAGGGTTTTACGTTGTTTCGCAACAACGACAAATTGAGTGGAAAATGGGGGCTCCTTAAGCCTAAGATTGCGAAATTTCACGGCATTATGGCGGGTGTCGAACGAAACCGAAAAAGTGGTGAAAGTGATCTTGATCTCCTTAACAAAGCCATCACTCGTTATAGAGACGACCACAAATCTCCACCTTTAGTCGAGCATTACCATTGTTTACGAAGATCTCCAAAATTTCACGAGATAATGGAGGGACCGAAGGCTAGTTTGAAACGGTCGTCAATGGAAATGGATAGCCCAATGGGTTCGGCATCAACGGGTCGTTGTGGTATTAACCTCAACGATGAGGCGGTCGATCTTGAGGACGATGGTGACGAACCGCGAATGAACATTTTGAGGCGACCCGTCGGAAAGAAAAATGCCATTCGTCAACAAAAGGAGCAAAAGCAAGATGACGATTTCGTTCGAGAACTTCACGAATTCAATCTCGAACAAAAAAAGAGGACGAAGATACGCGAGGAAAATACTCGTTTGAACGAGCTTCGGGTCATTTGCTTGGACACATCGGGTTTGTCGGAGGAGCGGAGGGCTTTGGTCGAGAAGGAGAAAGAGGAGATCTTGGAGAAACTACGTCAAAAACATAACTAGTTGTTGTTTTTTTTAAATAAACCTATGTCGTTTTTTTTTTTAGTTTACCTATGTCGTTTTTTTTAATTTACCTATGTCATTTTTTTTAATTAATGTACTTGTTTTTTTTAATGTGTGGGGTTTTTTTTTATTTGATTTAAGTATGTAGTTTATACAAGCATTTATAATTAATTGCATTTAAAGTTTAAATATAAAAAAATAAAAAAAAGAAATTTAAATTATTTAAATATTCAACACCACACCACATGGGTATACCACCATGTGTGTGGTGATTCCATGTGGTCCAGTCATCGCCTACGTGGCGACCACACCACACCACACCACATGAGGTATACCTCATGCCCTAAGCATGATTTATTTTGAGAGTTTTAAATTACAAATTCAGGAATTTCAATTTAATTAGATTACAAAAGAAACATTAATGGTCTGGTCTTAATGGTCTTAGGAGGAATGCTTTTGGGATCGAAATTATAGATAAGTGGAGGAAGGGCTTTTTTTTTTTTTTTTTTTTTTTTTTGTAGTGCAGTGGCATTGAAAGTGGATGGAATATAAAGGAAAACTTTTGGTGAAGGAATTTTAAGGTGCTGTATTGATGCTTTTTGCAAGGGGTCATAAATCTTTTCCTGGTGTGAAATTTTGTGCTGCTGATGTTTTCCTTTTTGTAATTGTAATGTGGTTTGGGTAGTTTGTTTGGCTCTCGTGTCTCCTTTTATGACACTTTGTACGGTTGCTAAGCTTATAAAATTATTAACATTACTATAATACTTTATGTTAAGTAATAATGTAAAAACCAGACCATATTTATGCAAGATGTATATAGGTTTAATCTCCCAACCTTAATACACTTGCCTTAGTTAAGGTAAAACATGAAGTAAGTGTTCCTACAAAACAATACTATTAAGTTACAAAAAATCTTTTAGTACTAAAAATTGCACAAATAAGTAATTATAGCATACTATTAGTCCTTATGCCTAAAATTTGTATATTGGCTGACATTAATCCTAAGTAACGAAATGTTTACCATCGAGCCCAACTTCTAACCTATTTTCTTACAACGATCCCTGACTAACGGAAAGTTACGACGTTAGTTTTTTTATGAAACATTGGATCTAAATAATCCAAAGTTTCATCAATTGGCCGGCAATAATCCTAAGTTTCATTAAAAATAATCCTAAGTTTCATTAAAAATAATCCTAAGTTTAATTAATTGGCCGATAATAATCTCAAGTTTCATAATAAAATTCCGTAAGTCAGGGATCGTTGTAGACAAATAGGTTAAAAGTTGGGCTCGATAGTAAACATTTCGTTACCTGGGATTAATACCGGCCAATTGACAAAATTTGGGATATTTAACTCCAATTTCCTTTTTTTTAAACCAAAACTTGTTTTGATCCAAACACAAACAACCATACTTTAAAACGACCCTTTCTGACCCGTTACCCACCCAACCCAACCCCCACAATTTGTTAGGTTTACTGAAGACCAAATATAAATTTTTAGAATGACAGAGTCACATACAAAAATATTGTTGATCTACATCCATGTGGTGAGCATGACATTTTATTCATTTACAAATATTAATTACGACGGAGCATGTCAATCAGGTCAGATGTGTTGGAAGTTAAACAATGCGTCAAGAGGTTGTAGTAATTAAAATACCAGCTTTGTTTAGTGTTTAATTTAATACTGGATCTCATTCATGAGACCAAAATAGATGACTAAGAAAATAAGTGAGCTATAAGAAATGACATACTTCTTTTGGTCACTGAGATAATAAAGACAATATACCTTTTTTTTTCTTGACTTGTTATATCTTACTACTAGATTGTCAACTTTAATGTGCAAGCTACTTTAAAAAATTGGTTGTAACTGATTTGAAGCTATTCTAAAATCAACAAATTACACCATAAATTGCAGACCATACACAAATTTTAGTTAAGGTGTAAAACTTGCAGACAATACATAATAATACAAATTACCATTCTCATGAATTTGAACTTTAATATACCATTTGCAGGTCCATGTATATGGAGATACCATGGGAAGAAGGACCAACTTTGCTTGGAATCTATGTGTCTTACTTAGACATGATGGAGATGCATTACCTTGTCATTAAAGAAAACGATAAAGAAAGCAATGTGGAGGAGACGAATGTAGAAGAGGTTGACAAGCCCAAATGGAAGAAAAGGAAGGTTAGTGCTACACGAGACTTTCCACCGGGTTGCGGACCGATAGGTGGTTTACAAGTTGGCAACATGAAGACTTTTGATGATGAAGATATTGAAGAAGAACCGGTCGAGGGCCATGATGAAAATGAAGTTGAAGTTGTCAAAGAAATTGAAGGCAAGGATGATCGAGTGTTGGAGATTGAAGGATACGTGCATGTTGACGGTGACAAGGTCACCGTTATCGAAGCTTGAAGATAAATTGAAGCCGTGAAGATGTCAAGACTAAGGGGGAGATTGTTGGCTTTATTATTTTTAGTCTTGAACATCTACTTAAGTTGTGTTTTATTATGTATTAGTCTATTGGGTCAAGTGGGTCGAAAAATAAGTTGCTTTAGTTTAGAAAGGGTGTATTGGGCCTTAGTGGATTAGCCCACCCTAAGCAACAAGTGTGGTCTTCTGTCGAGATTGAGCCCAACCGCTAACCTTGGATTAGTTTACGGTGTTAAACAGTTTGTGATAACTGTTAACGCCGTGTAAGGCTCCTAAAAATCTGGTTGCAACGGTTTCTCAATCTTTTTGTATATAGATGGTCGAACAAGAGTCAGAAACTATGTGTGTGTATCGGTTTGTTTTTTCTTAATTAAATGCAAATCGATTTCTGTGTTTAATCTACTAGTTTCTCATATGTTCATCGAATTCTACATATATATTCATTCATCTTTCTGAGAACTAATCTTGATCATGGATCGGCCTAAACATACATGCTATTACCATGATGATGATTTACTTATTGAGAATCATATTGGAGGAATCGATCCAATATGTTCTCATGCAGTTTGTTGCGAGTCTGGGAACAACAGTGGTATCAGAGCAAAGGGCCCTGTTCGAAACACACAAAGACGTAAAGGGAAGGGAGACGCTTGTTCTTTCGATTTGGAGACTCATGGTTCAGTCGCATCAAAAGAAACCACAAAGGAAAGGCCAATTCCGAGAGGGAAGATGGCGGATTAACGAAGGGGTTTGCAAGGATGGGCTTGGAACGCAAGGAAGATCGCAAAGGGAAGAAACCTTTATTTTTTGTGCCACGAAAGGGTAAAAAGATAAATTTCGCAAAAAGGATTGTACAAAAGGCAAAGATGAAGAAGTACTACGGGACGCCGGGTGCAAGTTCAAGCAAGAATCCGAATGAAAAGGTAAATTTTAAGTGTTTTTATTGCCACATGATTGGGCACATTGCATCGATGTGTCCAACAAAATTTCTGAATAACAAGATTGAAAATAGTATGGAATCATACATCGTAAAGGGAACCGACACGGGAAAGTGGTCGTGTTGATACATGGTTCCTGATCGTCATGTGAAGTATCGAATACAAGACGGAACGTTCAAGTTTAGGTCTGGCCGAACCATGGCCGAACTCCAGGTTCGGAGCCGCCGAGGCTTGGCCGAACCTGAGGTTCGGCCAGTCGTATTTCCAGCCTATAAATATGTTTGTCTTGTATAGTTTTAGCAGCTTTTCGTGTCATACATTCTCTAAGTGTACTCTGTGATTCTCTGTGGTTAATACAAAGCCTGTTTGTATTTACTCTTTGTGTTTCAACTCGTTTTACATTGATTTCACATCGACTAAGTAGAAGATTCACACGTTCAAGCAATTTCAAGTGGTATCAGAGCATTTGGTTTGCTCTACTAGTCAGAAATCAGTGTTTTTCGAGTTATCGAGTTCAAATTCACGTTTTTGACTTTCAAAACTCGTTTTTCATTTTCATTTCTCAAAATTCTCGTTCAAAACATCATGATTCACGACAAATCTGTCTGTGAGTGTTCGTTTTCAGTTGACTGAGTGTTTACAGTTCGAGAGGTGTCGATTTCAGTGAGTTTTTCCGAGTTTTTTTTCCGAAATTCGCGTTCGGCCGAACTCGAGGTTCGGCGTAACTGCTCCGCACTCCAAGTTCGGAGTACGCTCGGTCTAACCGCTCCGAACGTCAGGTTCGGAGATCGTTCGGAGATAGTTCGGTCCACGTTCGGTGCTCGTTCGGACCAAATTTTCTTTTGTCGTCCGAAGGTCAGGTTCGGAGGACGTTCGGTGTATTTCAAGTTCGGACGAAGTTCGGCGATAATTCGGTGGAGGTTCGGAGGAGGTTCGGAGTGAACAGTAACTTGTGTTTCGAAAATGTCCGATTTTCAAGCATTCGCGGCTATTCAAAACTCAGTCCAAGCGACTATGCAAACGATGATGAACTATGATAATGAAATTGGAACAAGTCAGAAAGTTCCCAAATTGTTAAAGTTGGAAGATTATCATAGTTGGGTTAAACGGTTTGAAGCATATGTCGATACAAATGACATTGATATGTGGTTAGCGTTCACTGAGCAATATGTTTACCCTAAAGATGAAACTGGTGAACCTATACTTCAAAGAAAAATGTCCTCTGAACAAAAGAAAGCTTATCAAGCTGAGAAAAAGGCATATGGTACTTTAACAATGGCTTTGCCTAAAGAATTACTTCATCAATTTGCTGGTAATTACACATCGAAAAGTTTATGGGATGCCTTAGAGAAAAGATGTGAAGGCAATGACCAGTACAAGAAAAGTCGACAAAAGGTTTTGAAGAAAGAGTTTGACAGCTTTAAACATTATCAGAATGAAACGATTCCCAATCTGATTGCAAGATTTGCTCATCTGATGAGTGAAATGCGCTTGGTGAATCTTACTAAAGACGAAGCTGATATGAAAGAGAAGATTTTGGAAGCTTTACCTGAAAAATGGGAGAATTATGTTATGATGATTACTCATGACAAGGATTTTCAAGGATTGTCTTTCAATGATTTAGTTCAAAGAATTCAGGCTAGGGATATG
This sequence comes from Deinandra increscens subsp. villosa, assembly GCA_039602395.1. Classification (NCBI taxonomy): domain Eukaryota; kingdom Viridiplantae; phylum Streptophyta; class Magnoliopsida; order Asterales; family Asteraceae; genus Deinandra; species Deinandra increscens. The sequence goes on along the minus strand of JBCNJP010000007.1, from coordinate 33,351,855 downwards.
GAGTTGATGGTGAACAAGTCTCTTCCTACACAAATTCAGAATCCTGCAGTGTATCATGGTGAAAATGATTCTACTATGAATGCTGGGAAATCGAATATTCTTAATTCTGCACCCCCGACAGCATTTCTGGCAGGTAAATCTGAATCTTCAAGTTATTCTTCTGCTGGTTGCAATGTTTCTGTTCCGAGTTCTTCAAATCAAACTGCATTATCTGTTCAAACTGTTGATGATTATAATGCATTAATGTCTGCATTGGTATCTTCGTATTTTGGTGTTATCACGGGTGCTGTGAGTAATGCTGAGTTAGCTAACGAAGATTATGATCAGATTGATTATGATCAGTATGCAATGCTGGTTCGACGAACGAAGAAATTTTTCAACAGAACTGGGAAGAAGAGACTGAATCAGGAAGGAAATATTGGTTTGGATAAGTCGAAGGTGAAATGCTACAAATGTTCAAATTATGGTCACTTTGCTAGAGAATGTCCAAGTTCTGCAGATACTAAGTTGAAGACTGGTCAACATACACATTTAGTTTATCATTCTCCAAATAAAGCTGAGAAGGTTGAGATTAAATCTGCTAATGTTGTTCATGATTGGACCAATACGTTTTCACATTCAAGTGAGTTTGCATGGAATGCAGATACTGAAGCTAAAAGGAATAATTCTAAACCTGCAATTGCTTTAACTGTTCATCATGTTGATGATGATAGCATTTTAACTGATTCTGATTCTTATTCGAGTGTCTCCATGGTTCATGACGAATTACCTAAAATTTCTGAGAGTTCAAAGGTTGAAGAGACTGATTGTCTTAAATGTAAGAAATTTCTTCAGGAGATTGCAAGTTTTGAACAAAGTTATCAAATTTCGACTGAAGAGATAGTGGTGTTAAAGCAAGAATTAGAAGATTTTCAGAAGAAGTATTATGAGTTGGTTCATGTTCATGAAAATGTTTTAAAAGAGAAAACAGTATTGGCTGAAGAATGTGAGAAAGCAAAGGCTGAAGCTTTAGATGCAGCTCAAGATTTTGAAAATCTGTTTGAGAAAAGTTATCCAGTACAGAAAAAGTATGAAGAAGCAACTGCTCTTATTGCTACAACTGCTGTTACTGTTGAAAAGCTTCAGAACAAAATTTCTATGCTTCAAGATGAGAATACTTTCTATCGTGATAAAAATGAAGTTTTAACAAAGGATGTTGAGATTTACAAGAAAAAGAGAGAAAGTGTTCTTGAAGAGTTATTTGCTGAATGTGAGATCCGAAAGTTACAAACTTATGAATATGATGATCTCAATGCAAAGTTCATCAAGTCACAGAAAGAAGTGTTTGATGCTCAACAACAGATCAATGATTTAAAATTGGAGATTTTGGAGTTAAAGCGGCAAGTGAAGAATTGCAATTTATCACCCACAATGCTAAATTTCTTATATAAGCAGGATCAGAGTTCAGATAGTTCTCAGAAAATTGACGTTCACTTGGTTCCTCAACCAGTGGATTTAACTGAAGTTACTGCTGCTCTGATTGATCCCAAAGATGAATTGCATGATTATTCCAAGTTTGCTATTCCATCCAAAAAGAACAAATCTAAATCCAAAAAGAAAGAAAAGTCGTTGGGTGAAGCTCCAAAATTTGCTTCAAAGTCTGTTTTGTTGGAGAATGAGAAAGTTTTTGCTAAGGTTGTGTCAAGTTCTTCATCTGCAACTGAAGAAGACAAAGTTTTGGTTGAAAAGAACAAGTTAAAGGACATTAAAGCCAAATTCACAAGTGAAGCTAAGGCGAGAGAAGCTTCGGGTTCTTCTTCAAGTACTTCAAAGGTTTCATGCTCCAAACACAAAGGTGTGGGGTTTGTTGTGAAGGAAGAATTGATTCAAATAAAGAAACCGGTGAAAGTCGCCAAGGCTCCTAAAGTAAAGAATGCACAGAAATCACCATCTCAGAAGGAATTCACTTACTATTCTGGAAGATCGTCACCTTCAAGGAGTCCATCTCCTAGGTATGATTCCTCTGATGATTTCTTTGATAATTTTGATTCTGAGCATTCATCTGGTTTTTCAAAATCAAAATCATTTTTAAACAATTTTCGAGAAAGACTTTGTTATGTATGTCGTCAACCTGGACATCTCGCTGCTGATTGTTCAACGACTGCATATATCCATAACACTGCTAAATATGTGGATACCAAAGGTCAAATTTTTGATGAACCATGGTCCTCAAAGATAAAATCAAATCGTAAATCGTCTTGGTCTAAAACAAGTACGTCGGTTGACTCTGATTCAGGTTCTGATCAAAAATTGAAAATTTTACAAATTTGGAAACCAAGAGTTGTTTCCAAGGCCAACAATGACTTTGTGGAAGACACCGGGCGACCCGACGATGTTACATCGGGTCGATCCCAGAGCGACTAATGATTTATTTGGTGTCAACAGGTGTTTCAAGAAGACTTTTCAGTGATTGGAAAATTGCTGTTTGTGAAATATCTGTTCTAATTAATCTGATTTTCAAAATTCATTGTGTTTTCCAAAAGACTTAACTTGCAAGTGTTCGTGTTGGTTGATCAATTTTTCTTGGTTTTTCACTCCGTCTCATTCTGAGGGGGAGTTTGTTTTTGCAAAAATACAAAAATAGTGTGTGGTTTTTCAAATTGTAAAAATGAAAATCTATAAATAGAGTTATCATTTTTAGGGGGAGAAATTTGAAAAAGACAAAAACATTAAAATTGCAAAAAGACAAAAACATTGAAAAATGAGAAATTGTATCCGACATGATTGGGAAATGATGGTACATTGGTTGACAATGTCTGACTCATGGATAAAGTAAGTGAAAAAGCCATAAGACCATTTGATCGATGTGTAAGGTAGGCTCGGCATTAAATCAGAAAGTATACAGATGTGATAAACACATTAATTACTAATGCTTGACCTAGTGGACAACATCTTGATGCATATCTCATGATATATCAAGAAAAGATGTGTGAAAAATAAAATGAGAAGTCACTGTGTATACATGTGTTCATTTTGCAAAGATTTAAATTTGTTTGATTTTCTTTATTTTGTCAAACGATCGGACTTTCTCTGTGTGTCGAAAGACCGACCTGATCGTTGTTCGTTTGACGTTCTGCTTTATTTTCTTTGGTGTTTCGTATAACTCATCGGACTTTCTCTGCGTGTACGGGAGTACCGACCTGATTGTTGTTGAGTTATACAACTTCAACTTGTTTTTATTTTCTTATTTTGTTAAATCCGAGGCCTTATCTGCGTATCGAAAGATCGACCTTAAGGTAGACGATTTAACGTTCTTATTTCTTTTTGCATGGAACACAGTTGACAATATCATGAATACAATCATTGTGTGATTAAAATCACAAATGAAATCACAAAATGTGATAAGCAAAGCCTATCTGAGTATGTCTGATAGTGTGGGGTACACTGGTCCATGCAAATCTAATAAATACCTTAACATATCCAGATGTTATGAGTATGATTGTGCCAAAGTTTAAATTGGACAAATTATATCTGCAATCGGCATGGCTTATGTGCTACAATAATCAAAATTGAAGTGTAGTTCAGCATGTTATGACCAATATGATCCCAAGTTGTGATCTTTCTTACAAAAGATAAAAAAATAGTGTCTGATTCTGTATGGCATTTACATTTCTTATCAGAAAATACCAAAAAGATTTTAGGTGTGTTTTGATATAAAGTTTCTAAAAGTCAAAAAGATTTTGTTTCTGATTTGTTTTCGATTGATCAACACGTAATACGAAATCATTTTTAAAATCAATATATCTTGGAGTCTCGAAGAGACGTTTTGCGCCAAGATTATTTATGTGGCAGGTTTCTAAGTGGAAGAGAACATTACAACTTCAAGTCTTCTGAAGTTTGTTGATACAGAGGCTACACACGTTGCAATATCAAGTATTCAAGATCGAACTCATCGTCTAGATCGAGGAAGAGTTTGATTGAAGATACAAGATACAAATTTTGAGAAGAGGAATGATACTGCACATGCCGAGGGGGAGTTTGTTGATACATGGTTCCTGATCGTCATGTGAAGTATCGAATACAAGACGGAACGTTCAAGTTTAGGTCTGGCCGAACCATGGCCGAACTCCAGGTTCGGAACCGCCGAGGCTTGGCCGAACCTGAGGTTCGGCCAGTCGTATTTCCAGCCTATAAATATGTTTGTCTTGTATAGTTTTAGCAGCTTTTCGTGTCATACATTCTCTAAGTGTACTCTGTGATTCTCTGTGGTTAATACAAAGCCTGTTTGTATTTACTCTTTGTGTTTCAACTCGTTTTACATTGATTTCACATCGACTAAGTAGAAGATTCACACGTTCAAGCAATTTCAGGTCGGATATTTGAGAAGTTGATCCAACTTTTAAAAATCATGTAAGTGGCAATAAAGACAAGTTTGTTAATTTCAAACGGACATTTGGGGTTAACATTCATGAGGGTGAAAACGACTTTGTTTTCATTCATGGTATTGGGGAAATTGATATTGAAGTCGAAGGAAAAAGAAACGAATTTCATGTGTGAGTTATTTGCCAAATCTAGACAAAAATGTTTTTAAGTATGGAACAACTCCTTCATCAAGGAATTGAGACCATATGTGATGGAAGCAAATGCACTTTGAAAAGGATGTTTGGGAAAAATAATAAGATTGAAAGTGTAGTCGAGAAAAGGGATGGTAAGATGTTGGAAGAAAATTACTTGAATGATTACTTTGAAAAATTAAGCGAAGAATGTGAATACAATCGAGAAAGGGAGAAACTTGAAGCATACTTGCATGGTTATTATGATCGTGAAGAATGCATGGAGGATTTTTGTGGAGTGGCAATTGAAGAACCTTTGTTCAACAAAGATAAAAAAACCAATCGAGGTATGTGACATGCAAACACTTGTTGCATTTCTTGATATGATCACAATTAACATGTTTGTTGACAAGCACAAAGAAAGCATTAGAAAGGATTTTGAAGATATGGTGCATTGGTACTTTGACGAATGTTTGGATGTTCATGGGAAAGATTTTCCACCGGTCACGGGAAATGGCTTCGAGGTTGACTTACTTGATCTCTACATGGCGGTCAAAATATCGGGTGGATACAAGGAAGTGGTTCAACAAAACAAATGGACCAAAGTTTGCAACATTATGGAGATACCATGGGAAGAAGGACCAACTTTGCTTGGAATCTATGTGTCTTACTTAGACATGATGGAGATGCATTACCTTGTCATTAAAGAAAACGATAAAGAAAGCAATGTGGAGAAGACGAATGTAGAAGAGGTTGACAAGCCCAAATGGAAGAAAAGGAAGGTTAGTGCTACACGAGACTTTCCACCGGGTTGCGGACCGATAGGTGGTTTACAAGTTGGCAACATGAAGACTTTTGATGATGAAGATATTGAAGAAGAACCGGTCGAGGGCCATGATGAAAATGAAGTTGAAGTTGTCAAAGAAATTGAAGGCAAGGATGATCGAGTGTTGGACATTGAAGGATACATGCATGTTGACGGTGACAAGGTCACCGTTATCGAAGCTTGAAGATAAATTGAAGCCGTGAAGATGTCAAGACTAAGGGGGAGATTGTTGGCTTTATTATTTTTAGTCTTAAACATCTACTTAAGTTGTGTTTTATTATGTATTAGTCTATTGGGTCAAGTGGTGTAACATCCCGGTTTCCTTTGAGTAATTACGTTAAATATCATGTTTATTTAACGTGGAAGATGGAAAACCTCTAACTTGGTTAAAATTTTCTAATATGATAAATATACTTGGGTATATGGTGAAATTTACTGTTTTGGGTAATTAAAAAACCAAAGCTGGGAATTGAGGGGTTTAAAGTGTCAATTGGACAAACTAAACTAAACAAAAGAATCGGGGAAGGGGGAGGTCGCAATTCACGACCTGGTGATCGACCAACCCTCCTCCCAAGCCCTAAAATTCGATTCCCCCGTAATCAAGGGTGAAGCTGTGATTTTCTGCAATCTAGAGTGAAATTGAAAGTGTTTTCTTGCATCTAAAACCTACCCATGAATCAAGTAAGTGATCCTCCATCTTGTGCATGTCTAGGTCACGAAAATGAGGATCTAGAAACTTCAAATTTGTTGGTTAATCTTGTATCTCTGGTTGTTAGGGCCTTGCTTTACTATGTAGAATCCTTGTGTGATCATCAATTTGGTGATTTAGACACCAATTTCTTAAGATGAACACTTGGGTTAGTGACTACCTAAAAGTTATGTATAATGGTAGTCTATGATGTAAATACATGTAAGTTTGATGAATTTGTATGTATGATGTTGGGTTGGAAGGGATTCCACCTAAGTTATGTTAAATGGTAGCTAGAAAGATTCAAAAGATTGGATTTCATGCATGTATGAAATTGTGCACACAAGGTGTTTGATGAAATGCCTGCATGAGCTCTATTGCTTGGAAAATGACCAAAGTGCTAGAATATAGGTTGTATGCATATAGAGGATGTTAAATTTGAGTTAATGAACCAGCGTAGGTGAAGTTATACTAAATAGTCACCTTGTTGGAGGTATGCATATGTGGTTATGTGTTATATTGGATCCATTTTAGTGGATGATTATATGCTTGATATTGGTCATGGTAGGTCCTAACTTGATTAGTGACCTAATAGGCTTGCAAGGTGATCAAGAGGATAATCAAGGGAAGGCGAGTGGTGGAAGCTCTAGCTCACAAGGTAACATCTATGTTATGTTACACATTTATTATATTACCCGTTAATGTTATAATGTTATGCGATGCAAATTGACAAGTAAAGCGTTAAATTTGTTCACGGTTGACAAGATACGAAATAGGTTAAGTAGAGTTGAACTCTAACTAATTGATGATGTGCCTAAACAAGGTTACATTATGACATCTTAGATGTATAATGTTGAACCTTGTACGGTATGGATACATGGGTGCTAAATGGTTTATATGAACCATAATAATTGTGAAATTGTATGAATTGTCTTGTAACGTATTCCTACACGTTATAGTATTGCAAATTTTAATGAATGTATGTACTTATGATTCAATAGTAATCTTGGCAATGAAATGCATACTTGTGCTTGCTAAATGACTCATTGGAGCCATGGTGAGCCAAAGGCTTGCATAAGGTTGCAAAAACATGTCATGAGCATTGATCTTGAATGAGGTTGTGGATGCCTTGTTGAGTTGTCAAGTGGTGTCGTTCCTAGATGATGCGAAGGTTGCATACGTGAACGATAAGACACCATTGATAAATACTTGGGGGTTCCTACAATCCATACAATGCTCATAGCTTGTAGTAGGAACATGTATGTAAAAATGTGTGATGGCCCAGGTTTAAGTGCAATTGGAACAACTATGAGTAAGTGTAAGTGTTGGGTAAAGCTTAACGGGTCAAATGGGTTGGAAATACGAAACGAACCCGGTAAGTAGCTTTCTCGTAAGAACCACATAATCTATGGTAATTATGCTTAAAGATAGGTGTGCGAGTGCCTTGGAGGTTGGAGACATAATGGGAAAAGACACAAATGAAAACTTGGGAAATCTAGTAGCAAAATGGAGAATTTGACCTGAAGCCACCGTAGCTTACTCTGGCCACCGTAGCTTACGCTGGCTTCAGCATGAAAATTCCACCGTAGGTCAGAATCTGTCCACCGTAGGGCTCCTGGAGCCACCGTAAGCTACGGTGGCGGCGTAGCTTACGGTGGCCAAGTTTAAAAATTGTCATTTTTGGCCCCTTTCTTGTATTGTAATGATTTTATAACCGTTCTAATGCCCTAAACACTAACGGGTTAGTGGTAAAGATGCAGGTAAACGTAAGGTATAGCTGGATTCTCCGAGTTGATCAAGAACCGAAGGCTAGAAGATCGTTTCGTTGACGAATATTAATTAGTGATCATATTATATTCTTCAAACACATGATGACTTTTTGAATGATAGTATAGGCTTAAGACCATGTGGTGTTTTGAAATACTTGGAACCGTGACAGAAATTTGAAATGCTAACTTTTGTATCTATTAACGCTTAAAAACACCGCTACTTTATGAAAAAATTTCTGGGTCCAAATATATAGTTAACGTTTTAACGTTATTTAACACAATAGTAACTCGGGTGTTACAAGTTGGTATCAGAGCCGTGGTTTGAGGGATTCAAGTACACGAAAGGTGCTTGAACTCAAACTCCGAGCTCGAGGTACGGGAAAAGTGTTCGGTTCAAGCTTGATCGGGAATCCAGGTGAGTAATAGTTTGCATATTGTGGCATAGTTGTGAGTAGCTAGTGTATGAACAAACGGTTAAACAAATGTAATTATCAAATGGTGAAATGTTTGATATAATGCTTAAAAATGTGAATAGCACGGAAGATTATAAGCGCTAGAACCGTGAATTTTGTAAATGTTAGGGACAGATAGAAATGGGTTAATGCTAAAGCAAAAGACCTCGTATAAATCCGTGAAATTATTTGATAATAAGATGACACTGTAACATCTTGAATACCAAATTGAAAGTGTAACGAGGTAACATTGTGACAAGTAATTGTGCAATGTTGTATCTCGAATAGTATCTGTAAATGTAACAAGATAGCATTGTGACAAGTCCATTATGAAATGTTGTATCTTGAATAAAAAATTGAAAGTGTAACGAGGTAACATTGTGACAAGTAATTATGCAATGTTGTATCTCGAATAGTATATGTAAAGGTAACAAGATAGCATTGTGACAATTCAATCGTGCATTGTTGTATCTTGAATGGAAAAATTGTAAGCGTAACGAGATAACATGGTGACAAGTAATTGGGTAATGTTGTATCTCGAATAGTATATGTAAAGGTAACAAGATAGCATTGTGATATTTAATTTGGCAATGTTGTATCTTGAAACGTGTAAATGATGATGTTAATGAAGAGTAACCTTGATTGAGGTAAGGAAAGCTCTAAATGTGGTCTATTTTGACACCTTGATTTTTGTAGGAGAATTGCCTCCGAGCAAGTGGAAGGATAGTGACTGATCCGTATGCTTCCAAATGCATAAATGGGCGAGCTCCAAGGTACAACCGGGTGGGACTACCCAACTTGGATTACATTTTGATAAACGATAATGCATGCACATGTGTCTAAATCGAGTCGTAAGGAAGAGGTTGGACCCATGAGGTCATAATTTGAAATTTAAATGTGTGTATGAAAATTGGCGAAAAACGACTCTTTAGGAGCCGTGAAACCAATATAATGAATGGGGTAATTGGTGAAGAACGACCCAAGGGAGGGTCGTGAAGCCATTAAATTGAATTAAGATTACATTGGAACACCTTCACATGTGTAATGATTGCACCTTATATGAAATTGTTATAAGGAAGGATTAACTAATAACCATGGAACTAATGAGTTGAAATGATTACATGCTATTAATCGATAAAATCGTTGGGACGGTTACATTACGTTTAATATGCGATATCAGAGGTGGTTAAAAGATATCGAATATATATAATGTGATTGATTTTTTTTAAAGTGACTCGGGATAAAAACCCAAGTCTAGAACTGATTAATTTTTTTTGAAATGGAAATGAAGGATAAGGGGGAAACGGTGTATTGCACATGCTAGAAACCCGTAACCTTATGAAATTAATTGTTGATCAACAAAAGGTAAAGAGTACTTGATTAAACACATGGAAACCCCTAATGCTGAAATATATTGGTTATTATGTACGTCTTTGATGACTAGCATCTACTAGGTGGGTGATCAACACCAACTACATGGGCGAGACGCACGAGCATGGATGATTGTGAAAGTAGGGAGGACGCTAGAAGCGACTGTTCCTGAAAACTCATAAGGGACTTCTGTGTATGTAAGTATCGCCAAAATTTTCTAGATACATGTCAAAATGTAGGGAACGAGTAATGGTTCGTAAGAACCAATATTACGTGCTGAAGCGTTGAGTGATTGATTAATGATTAATAAGGACCATATCAAAATGTTAAATTGTTTAGAAATGATCCTTAGGGATCATAATGCTGGTTATTTCTGATTGCTAGCTAAATGGTTCAAGGGAACCATGGCAAGCTGAAAATACGTTAATATGCCAACATGTCAATTGGATAATAAATGGTTCACAGGAACCATAACCACAGATTGATGGATAACTCAATGATAAGCAATTCGTAGGAATTGTGACTATAGCGTTAAGGCAAGACGGATAAGGTCTTGCTAAACGTCATATTGATATGAAATAGCTAAACGACTCTTAGGAGCCATGGCTTGATTAAAACGTGCTTATTGATGTGTAAATGATCTAGAGGAATCATATTTAATGTGGTACATGATAAAGGCTAGTAAATAAGCCAAGAATTGATCAATGTACGACATATCGAATTGTAATAGATGGAATGGTGAAATCTTAAAAAGGGTTATATAATGATATAAATGGCTTTTAGAGTCATAGGAACCATCCAATAAAAATGTACTACATTATCGAATGTGAAATGTAAATGGTAAGTGATGTGCTAAACACTTGCAAATATTGCTATACTGCTTAATATGTGTAGGTACAGTTAGACTGTGCAAGGACACAACTAGCAGGGAAGCTGTGAGACGAGATTCCTACTAGGATTATCGTCAAGGTAAATACCTATGTTATGATACACAATATAATTATGACTTATAGATGCCATAGAAATGTGAGAAGAACTAATGGCTAGAAGAACAATAAACTTGCCTTATGGGACAAGTAGCAAAGATAAACATATCTATGAAGTCTAATAATTAGAGTTGAGTACTAAATAATTGATGATGAATTTAAACAAGATTACAATGAGACATCGTTGATGTGAAATGTTGAATCTTGTAGGTAAACGTTAATCGAGTATCAAAGGGTTCAAAGGGACCATAAACATGAGTGATTACGTTGTTGAATTGATAAATGGGTTCATAAGAACCATAGTTATCTATAAATGTAAATTGTTAACTAAATGGTTCATAGGAACCATAGTCATCTTAAATGAATGATAAACGTTGGATAAATGGTTCATAGGAACCATGGCAACGTGAAAATGGTCGATTGTTAGATATTAGCTTGATAGTTCATAGAAACCATAACATAGTTAAATTGTAATGTAAATGAGTTAAATGGTTCGGAAGGAATCATGTTAAATTAAATAAGGAAGGTTGACTATCAATGGTTCATTGGAGCCATAAAATAGTCAAAGTATGGCAACATGGGGGAAAATGGTTAAAGAAAACCATTACCATGTGCCATGAGTTAACTAATCATAAATGGTTCGTAAGAATCATAGATCATTAGGAAAAAAAAACGAGTTAGTAAGATGTGGACTGTAATTGATGCCCGAATAATAGAGCCCAAGTTAATGGGTCAAACGGGTTGAAATAGATAAATGGCCATAAGAACCATGACAGAATGCAAAAATAATTGCCTAATTATTTATATGATTAGTTGAGACCCATGCTAATGGGTTAAATAGGTTAAATGGCTCTAAGAAGCCACAAATGTGAATTTTCTATATCGTAGGACGACATGGCAAATCAAAACAAGTAAATGGGTTGAAAGATCATGATATATGAAAACATGGAAAACATGATGTGTGACTATAAATGGTTCATAGGATCCATAAATAGCCAAGAATATGGTAACAATGGATGTGAATGGGTCATAGGACCCATCATCGTGTACTAAAGAGAAATATGATCACAAATGGTTCGTAGGAACCATGGATCAATGCTAGTCAAATTGTTATGCCAAACACATAAGATTGTGGTAACCTAGATGATTTGGTTATGAGTAAAAAGCTCAATTATGTGGAAAGGCCCACTGCGATTCTTGATCACAAGGTGAGGAAATGCAATGATGCTATCTTCATTTCTTCGATACGTGGATCGTTTCGGGGACGAAACCCCTTTAAGGGGGGTGGATTTGTAACATCCCGGTTTCTTTTGAGTAATTACGTTAAATATCATGTTTATTTAACGTGGAAGATGGAAAACCTCTAACTTGGTTAAAATTTTCTAATATGATAAATATACTTGGGTATATGGTGAAATTTACTGTTTTGGGTAATTAAAAAACCAAAGCTGGGAATTGAGGGGTTTAAAGTGTCAATTGGACAAACTAAACTAAACAAAAGAATTGGGGAAGGGGGAGGTCGCCATTCACGACCTGGTGATCGACCAACCCTCCTCCCAAGCCCTAAAATTCGATTCCCCCGTAATCAAGGGTGAAGCTGTGATTTTCTGCAATCTAGAGTGAAATTGAAAGTGTTTTCTTGCATCTAAAACCTACCCATGAATCAAGTAAGTGATCCTCCATCTTGTGCATGTCTAGGTCACGAAAATGAGGATCTAGAAACTTCAAATTTGTTGGTTAATCTTGTATCTCTGGTTGTTAGGGCCTTGCTTTACTATGTAGAATCCTTGTGTGATCATCAATTTGGTGATTTAGACACCAATTTCATAAGATGAACACTTGGGTTAGTGACTACCTAAAAGTTATGTATAATGGTAGTCTATGATGTAAATACATGTAAGATATTTGATGAATTTGTATGTATGATGTTGGGTTGGAAGGGATTCCACCTAAGTTATGTTAAATGGTAGCTAGAAAGATTCAAAATATTGGATTTCATGCATGTATGAAATTGTGCACACAAGGTGTTTGATGAAATGCCCGCATGAGCTCTATTGCTTGGAAAATGACCAAAGTGCTAGAATATAGGTTGTATGCATATAAAGGATGTTAAATTTGAGTTAATGAACCAGCGTAGGTGAAGTTATACTAAATAGTCACCTTGTTGGAGGTATGCATATGTGGTTATGTGTTATATTGGATCCATTTTAGTGGATGATTATATGCTTGATATTGGTCATGGTAGGTCCTAACTTGATTAGTGACCTAATAGGCTTGCAAGGTGATCAAGAGGATAATCAAGGGAAGGCGAGTGGTGGAAGCTCTAGCTCACAAGGTAACATCTATGTTATGTTACACATTTATTATATTACCCGTTAATGTTATAATGTTATGCGATGCAAATTGACAAGTAAAGCGTTAAATTTGTTCACGGTTGACAAGATACGAAATAGGTTAAGTAGAGTTGAACTCTACCTAATTGATGATGTGCCTAAACAAGGTTACATTATGACATCTTAGATGTATAATGTTGAACCTTGTACGGTATGGATACATGGGTGCTAAATGGTTTATATGAACCATAATAATTGTGAAATTGTATGAATTGTCTTGTAACGTATTCCTACACGTTATAGTATTGCAAATTTTAATGAATGTATGTACTTATGATTCAATAGTAATCTTGGCAATGAAATGCATACTTGTGCTTGCTAAATGACTCATTGGAGCCATGGTGAGCCAAAGGCTTGCATAAGGTTGCAAAAACATGTCATGAGCATTGATCTTGAATGAGGTTGTGGAAGCCATGTTGAGTTGTCAAGTGGTGTCGTTCCTAGATGATGCGAAAGTTGCATACGTGAACGATAAGACACCATTGATAAATACTTGGGGGTTCCTACAATCCATACAATGCTCATAGCTTGTATTAGGAACATGTATGTAAAAATGTGTGATGGCCCAGGTTTAAGTGCAATTGGAACAACTATGAGTAAGTGAAAGTGTTGGGTAAAGCTTAACGAGTCAAATGGGTTGGAAATACGAAACGAACCCGGTAAGTAGCTTTCTCGTAAGAACCACATAATCTATGGTAATTATGCTTAAAGATAGGTGTGCGAGTGCCTTGGAGGTTGGAGACATAATGGGAAAAGACACAAATGAAAACTTGGGAAATCTAGTAGCAAAATGGAGAATTTGACCTGAAGCTACCGTAGCTTACTCTGGCCACCGTAGCTTACGCTGGCTTCAGCATGAAAATTCCACCGTAGGTCAGAATTTGGCCACCGTAGGGCTCCTGGAGCCACCGTAAGCTACGGTGGCGGCGTAGCTTACGGTGGCCAAGTTTAAAAATTGTCATTTTTGGCCCCTTTTCTTGTATTGTAATGATTTTATAACCGTTCTAATGCCCTAAACACTAACGGGTTAGTGGTAAAGATGCAGGTAAACGTAAGGTATAGCTGGATTCTCCGAGTTGATCAAGAACCGAAGGCTAGAAGATCGTTTCGTTGACGAATATTAATTAGTGATCATATTATATTCTTCAAACACATGATGACATTTTGAATGATAGTATAGGCTTAAGACCATGTGGTGTTTTGACATACTTGGAACCGTGACAGAAATTTGAAATGCTAACTTTTGTATCTATTAACGCTTAAAAACACCGCTACTTTATGAAAAAATTTCTGGGACCAAATATATAGTTAACGTTTTAACGTTATTTTTCACAATAGTAACTCGGGTGTTACAAGTTGGTATCAGAGCCGTGGTTTGAGGGATTCAAGTACACGAAAGGTGCTTGAACTCAAACTCCGAGCTCGAGGTACGGGAAAAGTGTTCGGTTCAAGCTTGATCGGGAATCCAGGTGAGTAAAAGTTTGCATATTGTGGCATAGTTGTGAGTAACTAGTGTATGAACAAACGGTTAAACATATGTAATTATCAAATGGTGAAATGTTTGATATAATGCTTAAAAATGTGAATAGCACGGAAGATTATAAGCGCTAGAACCGTGAATTTTGTAAATGTTAGGGACAGATAGAAATGGTGTGACAACTGTAACCTCCCAAGTTAACTCCGTTAAGTTTTTCCGTTAATTCCATTAGTTCCGTTATGCAATCTCCGTTAGTCACATTACAAGTAGTAACTAATACTTAACTAGACCGGATACGTCCACGACCTTTGGTTGATCACCGAACCCGTCCATATGTGTTATATGATTAGTTACTTATTACCACTGTGTGAAGCGATGCAACATACTTATTTAATTAATTGTGTATTTATGTGATTTATCGAGAAATCGTGTTTATCTTACTTAGAATGTAAATTGGCTCCTTTTTGGTGGCCAGCGAAACTACCGAGCGAAATTACAGATTCGCCCGGTAGCTAAGACGTTTGGTTTTCGGGAACCAGTTTCGCGTGGCTAGCGAAACAGCCAGCGAAACAACCAGCGACACTGCCGGCAAAACTAGCACCCAATATATAGATACCCCAAGGCCTAACCTTCTCATTTTTTTTTATTACTCACACCTCACAAGACACACACTCCTGCACTCTCCTTCTCTCGAGCTTTCTGGCCAGCAAGGAACCAGCACGAACCGCCGTGATCCCAGCCCCAAATCATCATCCATTCGAGCTTGGAGATCAACCGTGAGTCCCCAAGACCACTCTTTCTATGCTACTCTTTGTGCTTTGCTTAAAAAGATGACCAAACCTACATGCAAATGTGTATGCTTCTGTTATAATGCCTAGGGATGCTAGACATAACGTAAATTCTGTAACTTGCCATGTCAATATGAAGATCCATGCTAGTTAGGCCACTTTATGTAAAAATGCGTTCTTGGTGATTTGATGACTAGAAACCATGTTTAAGGTGTTAAAATTGCTCGCATGATGTTGGTAAACGTTTAGGTATGCTAGATATCGAATTGCATGAGGTATAGAAGCTGTTAGAAAGAATTTTAGTCAAATTTACGGGTTTTTTTAGCGACTAGCGAAACTGTGCCTTCATCAGGCGAAATTGTGTAGCGAAATTATGTATATCTTCATCTAGCGACACTATGTAGCGAAACTGTAGTGTCGCCGGGCGAACCAACCAGACCTGTCCGAACGAAACTACCAAGCGAAATTCCCTGAACGAAAGTTCAAATCAGTTTCGGGCGAAACTAGGCTAGCGAAACTGTGTCAACAGTTTCGAGCAAAACTAGCCTAGCGAAACTGTGTCATCGGGTATTGCCTAGCGAAAGTGCTGCCCGTGTACACAGCGAAACTGCCTAGCGAACTGCTAGCGAAATTGTGACCAGTATCCAAACTTGTGCAATTTACTTGAATGTTATGCCATGACTTGCATGATTATACTATGATGATACATGCTTTGACTTCTGATGTATATGAACCCTTGTGTATGATCAACCATCGGTGTCGTCTGTCGTTATGTCATGTCCTATTTTCCACCGTGCTAGTGTTACGGTCTTAGCGGCGTAGCTAAAAGTTTAAACACAACCTTACACCTAAGACCTTAATGTGATTATTAGGTCCTCGTTAGCAATCATAATCGGATTTATTGAAGAGTAAGCCGAGCAACCTAAGGTGAGTTCATTTATATTATTGTTATGCCCATTCAGGGACGATAACGCGCAAGTGGTTACTTCCGGTAAGGATGGTGACCCAAACGGTAAGGTGTTTCTTACTGGGTAAGTTTCCGACATAATATCATATGTGGCACTGGATTGAACTTATTTACTAAAAAGTCCTTACATTCGAGCCGTTAATATACAGTAGCGAGGTAATATTGAGTAGTACTACTGGGGATTGACACCCCCGCTCAGCGGTGCACGGGATGCACCCTCCCGACTGGCGGTCGGACTGAGACCAATGTTAGCCTACCCTCCGTGATCCTTCAAGACACGGGAAGGCAAGGTTCATAGGGATTTCCTATCAAAACATTGTCAGCTTCGGTTACGAACAATTCAGGTGTACATAACTATAGGCTAGCTACCTACGATATGGAATTTTACTGGTCTTATGATATTGATTGTGTTTTACCTGTCTTTATTCATAAACATTAGGTCTACTTGTGACGGGTAGACTGCTTTAGTGAACTCACCAGCCTTGACTGACACTTGATTGTTTCTTTTCAGGTCGTTAGGAGGATCATGGACAGCACCGGAGGCGGCAGTACTCCCCATGGATACCTTTCGAAAAACCCGGAGTTTCAAATATTTAAAGCCATCGTTTTGTAACACCATAACTGCAAACTTTATTTATGTTTCCGCTGAACTGATAAACTTACTATTTTGGACTGTAACTTAAACTTTATGATTTGCCTATAAACTCTGTTATGGTTTGGTTGTAACTAAAGTCTGGGATCCTGGTCTGAATCATACCCCACACGGTTATACTCCGTTTGTGGAAATTGGGGGTGTGACAAATGGGTTAATGCTAAGGCAAAAGACCTCGTATAAATCCGTGAAATTATTTGATAATAAGATGACACTGTAACATCTTGAATACCAAATTGAAAGTGTAACGAGGTAACATTGTGACAAGTAATTGTGCAATGTTGTATCTCGAATAGTATCTGTAAATGTAACAAGATAGCATTGTGACAAGTCCATTATGAAATGTTGTATCTTGAATAAAAAATTGAAAGTGTAACGAGGTAACATTGTGACAAGTAATTATGCAATGTTGTATCTCGAATAGTATATGTAAAGGTAACAAGATAGCATTGTGACAATTCAATCGTGCATTGTTGTATCTTGAATGGAAAAATTGTAAGCGTAACGAGATAACATGGTGACAAGTAATTGGGTAATGTTGTATCTCGAATAGTATATGTAAAGGTAACAAGATAGCATTGTGATATTTAATTTGGCAATGTTGTATCTTGAAACGTGTAAATGATGATGTTAATGAAGAGTAACCTTGATTGAGGTAAGGAAAGCTCTAAATGTGGTCTATTTTGACACCTTGATTTTTGTAGGAGAATTGCCTCCGAGCAAGTGGAAGGATAGTGACTGATCCGTATGCTTCCAAATGCATAAATGGGCGAGCTCCAAGGTACAACCGGGTGGGACTACCCAACTTGGATTACATTTTGATAAACGATAATGCATGCACATGTGTCTAAATCGAGTCGTAAGGAAGAGGTTGGACCCATGAGGTCATAATTTGAAATTTAAATGTGTGTATGAAAATTGGCGAAAAACGACTCTTTAGGAGCCGTGAAACCAATATAATGAATGGGGTAATTGGTGAAGAACGACCCAAGGGAGGGTCGTGAAGCCATTAAATTGAATTAAGATTACATTGGAACACCTTCACATGTGTAAGGATTGCACCTTATATGAAATTGTTATAAGGAAGGATTAACTAATAACCATGGAACTAATGAGTTGAAATGATTACATGCTATTAATCGATAAAATCGTTGGGACGGTTACATTACGTTTAATATGCGATATCAGAGGTGGTTAAAAGATATCGAATATATATAATGTGATTGATTTTTTTTTAAAGTGACTCGGGATAAAAACCCAAGTCTAGAACTAAATTAATTTTTTTGAAATGGAAATGAAGGATAAGGGGAAACGGTGTATTGCGCATGCTAGAAACCCGTAACCTTATGAAATTAATTGTTGATCAACAAAAGGTAAAGAGTACTTGATTAAACACATGGAAACCCCTAATGCTGAAATATATTGGTTATTATGTACGTCTTTGATGACTAGCATCTACTAGGTGGGTGATCAACCCAACTACATGGGCGAGATGCACGAGCATGGATGATTGTGAAAGTAGGGAGGACGCTAGAAGCGACTGTTCCTGAAAACTCATAAGGGACTTCTGTGTATGTAAGTATCGCCAAAATTTTCTAGATACATGTCAAAATGTAGGGAACGAGTAATGGTTCGTAAGAACCAATATTACGTGCTGAAGCGTTGAGTGATTGATTAATGATTAATAAGGACCATATCAAAATGTTAAATTGTTTAGAAATGATCCTTAGGGATCATAATGCTGGTTATTTCTGATTGCTAGCTAAATGGTTCAAGGGAACCATGGCAAGCTGAAAATACGTTAATATGCCAACATGTCAATTGGATAATAAATGGTTCACAGGAACCATAACCACAGATTGATGGATAACTCAATGATAAGCAATTCGTAGGAATTGTGACTATAGCGTTAAGGCAAGACGGATAAGGTCTTGCTAAACGTCATATTGATATGAAATAGCTAAACGACTCTTAGGAGCCATAGCTTGATTAAAACGTGCTTATTGATGTGTAAATGATCTAGAGGAATCATATTTAATGGTACATGATAAAGGCTAGTAAATAAGCCAAGAATTGATCAATGTACGACATATCGAATTGTAATAGATGGAATGGTGAAATCTTAAAAAGGGTTATATAATGATATAAATGGCTTTTAGAGTCATAGGAACCATCCAATAAAAATGTACTACATTATCGAATGTGAAATGTAAATGGTAAGTGATGTGCTAAACACTTGCAAATATTGCTATACTGCTTAATATGTGTAGGTACAGTTAGACTGTGCAAGGACACAACTAGCAGGGAAGCTGTGAGACGAGATTCCTACTAGGATTATCGTCAAGGTAAATACCTATGTTATGATACACAATATAATTATGACTTATAGATGCCATAGAAATGTGAGAAGAACTAATGGCTAGAAGAACAATAAACTTGCCTTATGGGACAAGTAGCAAAGATAAACATATCTATGAAGTCTAATAATTAGAGTTGAGTACTAAATAATTGATGATGAATTTAAACAAGATTACAATGAGACATCGTTGATGTGAAATGTTGAATCTTGTAGGTAAACGTTAATCGAGTATCAAAGGGTTCAAATGGACCATAAACATGAGTGATTACGTTGTTGAGTTGATAAATGGGTTCATAAGAACCATAGTTATCTATAAATGTAAATTGTTAACTAAATGGTTCATAGGAACCATAGTCATCTTAAATGAATGATAAACGTTGGATAAATGGTTCATAGGAACCATGGCAACGTGAAAATGGTCGATTGTTAGATATTAGCTTGATAGTTCATAGAAACCATAACATAGTTAAATTGTAATGTAAATGAGTTAAATGGTTCGGAAGGAATCATGTTAAATTAAATAAGGAAGGTTGACTATCAATGGTTCATTGGAGCCATAAAATAGTCAAAGTATGGCAACATAGGGGAAAATGGTTAAAGAAAACCATTACCATGTGCCATGAGTTAACTAATCATAAATGGTTCGTAAGAATCATAGATCATTAGGAAAAAAAAAACGAGTTAGTAAGATGTGGACTGTAATTGATGCCCGAATAATAGAGCCCAAGTTAATGGGTCAAACGGGTTGAAATAGATAAATGGCCATAAGAACCATGACAGAATGCAAAAATAATTGCCTAATTATTTATATGATTAGTTGAGACCCATGCTAATGGGTTAAATAGGTTAAATGGCTCTAAGAAGCCACAAATGTGAATTTTCTATATCGTAGGACGACATGGCAAATCAAAACAAGTAAATGGGTTGAAAGATCATGATATATGAAAACATGGAAAACATGATGTGTGACTATAAATGGTTCATAGGATCCATAAATAGTCAAGAATATGGTAACAATGGATGTGAATGGGTCATAGGACCCATCATCGTGTACCAAAGATAAATATGATCACAAATGGTTCGTAGGAACCATGGATTAATGCTAGTCAAATTGTTATGCCAAACACATAAGATTGTGGTAACCTAGATGATTTGGTTATGAGTAAAAAGCTCAATTATGTGGAAAGGCCCACTGCGATTCTTGATCACAAGGTGAGGAAATGCAATGATGCTATCTTCATTTCTTCGATACGTGGATCGTTTTGGGGACGAAACCCCTTTAAGGGGGGTGGATTTGTAACATCCCGGTTTCTTTTGAGTAATTACGTTAAATATCATGTTTATTTAACGTGGAAGATGGAAAACCTCTAACTTGGTTAAAATTTTCTAATATGATAAATATACTTGGGTATATGGTGAAATTTACTGTTTTGGGTAATTAAAAAACCAAAGCTGGGAATTGAGGGGTTTAAAGTGTCAATTGGACAAACTAAACTAAACAAAAGAATTGGGGAAGGGGGAGGTCGCCATTCACGACCTGGTGATCGACCAACCCTCCTCCCAAAGCCCTAAAATTCGATTCCCCCGTAATCAAGGGTGAAGCTGTGATTTTCTGCAATATAGAGTGAAACTGAATCTTGCATCTAAAACCTACCCATGAATCAAGTAAGTGATCCTCCATCTTGTGCATGTCTAGGTCACGAAAATGAGGATCTAGAAACTTCAAATTTGTTGGTTAATCTTGTATCTCTGGTTGTTAGGGCCTTGCTTTACTATGTAGAATCCTTGTGTGATCATCAATTTGGTGATTTAGACACCAATTTCATAAGATGAACACTTGGGTTAGTGACTACCTAAAAGTTATGTATAATGGTAGTCTATGATGTAAATACATGTAAGATATTTGATGAATTTGTATGTATGATGTTGGGTTGGAAGGGATTCCACCTAAGTTATGTTAAATGGTAGCTAGAAAGATTCAAAAGATTGGATTTCATGCATGTATGAAATTGTGCACACAAGGTGTTTGATGAAATGCCTGCATGAGCTCTATTGCTTGGAAAATGACCAAAGTGCTAGAATATAGGTTGTATGCATATAGAGGATGTTAAATTTGAGTTAATGAACCAGCGTAGGTGAAGTTATACTAAATAGTCACCTTGTTGGAGGTATGCATATGTGGTTATGTGTTATATTGGATCCATTTTAGTGGATGATTATATGCTTAATATTGGTCATGGTAGGTTCTAACTTGATTAGTGACCTAATAGGCTTGCAAGGTGATCAAGAGGATAATCAAGGGAAGGCGAGTGGTGGAAGCTCTAGCTCACAAGGTAACATCTATGTTATGTTACACATTTATTATATTACCCGTTAATGTTATAATGTTATGCGATGCAAATTGACAAGTAAAGCGTTAAATTTGTTCACGGTTGACAAGATACAAAATAGGTTAAGTAGAGTTGAACTCTAACTAATTGATGATGTGCCTAAACAAGGTTACATTATGACATCTTAGATGTATAATGTTGAACCTTGTACGGTATGGATACATGGGTGCGAAATGGTTTATATGAACCATAATAATTGTGAAATTGTATGAATTGTCTTGTAACGTATTCCTACACGTTATAGTATTGCAAATTTTAATGAATGTATGTACTTATGATTCAATAGTAATCTTGGCAATGAAATGCATACTTGTGCTTGCTAAATGACTCATTGGAGCCATGGTGAGCCAAAGGCTTGCATAAGGTTGCAAAAACATGTCATGAGCATTGATCTTGAATGAGGTTGTGGAAGCCTTGTCGAGTTGTCAAGTGGTGTCGTTCCTAGATGATGCGAAGGCTGCATACGTGAACGATAAGACACCATTGATAAATACTTGGGGGTTCCTACAATCCATACAATGCTCATAGCTTGTAGTAGGAACATGTATGTAAAAATGTGTGATGGCCCAGGTTTAAGTGCAATTGGAACAACTATGAGTAAGTGTAAGTGTTGGGTAAAGCTTAACGGGTCAAATGGGTTGGAAATACGAAACGAACCCGGTAAGTAGCTTTCTCGTAAGAACCACATAATCTATGGTAATTATGCTTAAAGATAGGTGTGCGAGTGCCTTGGAGGTTGGAGACATAATGGGAAAAGACCCAAATGAAAACTTGGGAAATCTAGTAGCAAAATGGAGAATTTGACCTGAAGCCACCGTAACTTACTCTGGCCACCGTAGCTTACGCTGGCTTCAGCATGAAAATTCCACCGTAGGTCAGAATCTGTCCACCGTAGGGCTCCTGGAGCCACCGTAAGCTACGGTGGCGGCGTAGCTTACGGTGGCCAAGTTTAAAAATTGTCATTTTTGGCCCCTTTCTTGTATAGTAATGATTTTATAACCGTTCTAATGCCCTAAACACTAACGGGTTAGTGGTAAAGATGCAGGTAAACGTAAGGTATAGCTGGATTCTCCGAGTTGATCAAGAACCGAAGGCTAGAAGATCGTTTCGTTGACGAATATTAATTAGTGATCATATTATATTCTTCAAACATATGATGACATTTTGAATGATAGTATAGGCTTAAGACCATGTGGTGTTTTGAAATACTTGGAACCGTGACAGAAATTTGAAATGCTAACTTTTGTATCTATTAACGCTTAAAAACACCGCTACTTTATGAAAAAATTTCTGGGACCAAATATATAGTTAACGTTTTAACGTTATTTTTCACAATAGTAACTCGGGTGTTACAAGTGGGTTGAAAAATAAGTTGCTTTAGTTTAGAAAGGGTGCATTGGGCCTTAGTGGATTAGCCCACCCTAAGCAACAAGTGTGGTCTTGTGTCGAGATTGAGCCCAGCCGCTAACCTTGGATTAGTTTACGGTGTTAAACAGTTTGTGATAACTGTTAACGCCGTGTAAGGCTCCTAAAAATCTGGTTGCAATGGTTTCTCAATCTTTTTGTATATAGATGGTCGAACAAGAGTCAGAAACTATGTGTGTGTATCGGTTTGTTTTTTCTTAAGTAAATGCAAATCGATTTGTGTGTTTAATCTACTAGTTTCTCATCTGTTCATCGAATTCTACATATATATTCATTCATCTTTCTGAGTACTAATCTTGATCATGGATCGGCGTAAACATACATGCTATTACCATGATGATGATTTACCTATTGAGAATCATATTGTAGGAATCGATCCAATGTGGTATTGGTCCTTTTACTGTTGGGCAGGCTTTTGTAGACATTTCTCCTTCTAAACAGGTTGTTCCATGGGCTCAGATTGTTTGGTATAGTCAATGTATACCAAGACATTCCTTTATTCTTTGGTTAACTTTTAAGTTTAAGCCAAGGACTCATGACAGGCTTATTTTTTGGGAGAGATTTAATGGGATGACTTGTGCATTTTGTCATGGTGGGCCTGATTGTCATCGACATATCTTTTTTTAGTATGATTTTCCTAAGTAGGTCTGGTTTTATTTTATGGAGTTATGTAAGCTTGATAATGTCCCTTGTTCTTGTCCGAATATTATTGAGGTTTTTTCTGAATTTACCTCAAAATAAAATGATTTGGGTTTAACATAAAAGTTTAACATCAATTCCGTATGCTCCATCTCCAACGGGTCAAATGGGTTGACTTTTTTCCCTTAAGACTTTGATAGCAGATGCTATGCTTGGATATAAAAGGTTTTAGATGAAACCAAAGTTTATCAATTAACTTTCTTATCTAGAAGTTGAACATATATGTACATGTATAGTTATGAATCCCAAATTGGTTGAGTTTTTTTAGTCATTCTGTGACAACTGCAACTTCCCAAGTTAACCCCGTTAACTTTTCCCGTTAGTTCCGTTAGTTTCGTTAGCAAAACCCGTGGCCCATTATTCAAATAATTGTATGTGGTTCATATTTATTTGCTATCTAATTTTAATGACTTGATTCGTGAAATCATTTCGTGACTTTATGTGTTACTTGCAAAATTCACGTTTTCGGGTGAAACCAGATTTCGTGCGTAAATTGAAATTTTTATGTGTAAATGATATTCATACTAGTCCCGACTAAACATTACATGTTAAATGAGTTTAAAGACAATTAGAAACATTTTGGAAGTTTTACTTTTTAAGTTTTAGTTAAAAAACCCATTTAATATGTGTTATGTGTTAAAGGTGTTTAAAATGGAAGTTGAGGGACCGTTTGTGTAATTACCCTAAACTTAAAATCTGCCTAAAGACCACCCCTCCCCTCATTTTGAACGCCACTTTCTCCTTCCCTTCCTCCATCACGGCTCTCACACCCAACACACACACACATCTTCAATTTGTTTGAAATTTCTTCAAATCAAGCAAGATTCAAGGCTTCCCAAGTCTATACAAGCTTCAAGAAGTGTAGGGAAGGCTTTAGTTTCAGCTCATCTTCCTCAAAAATCTGCCATCTCGCCCCAAGTTGTAAGCCCTAGAAATCATTTCTTGAAATTTGTTGAATGCAAGTGTTAATCTTGTGTTTATGTGTTGTTTGGAGTGTGAAACCACTCATGAATCATGTTTTATGTTAGAACAAGTAGGGTTATGATTTTGGACAGATTTGAGATGTTATAGTGGCTGTGATTTTCATGTGGTTAGATGGTTAGATGGGTTCTTGAAGAATTTGGGTGTATGAGTACTTGAAAGTGAAGAATATATGCTTATATGCTAGTGGTATACTTGATTTTTGCTATGATTGTTGTATGATCGTTATGACAACTAGGAATGCATGATAATATGATATCTAATGCGTTACAAGTCTTTACACGAAGTTAAACGAGCAAAAGATTGACCAAAACCGCGAAAATGTAATTTATACAACTACAAATTTTGGACAGATTCGGCCAGATTTTTAGGCCAACTTGCAGAGGTCATAACTTGCTCAATTTTTATCGAAATCAGTTAATTCTTTTGCCGTAGTAAAGTTCCATGTCTTAGCTTTAAATGGGCTACTCGCACATTTTCTAACACCTCCGTTTGGTCACCCAAAACACAGCTACAAGTTGGGTACTCAAAGCTGTCATTTTCTGTGAAAAGTGGACTTTGCAAATTGGTTGGGCATGTAAACCTTGTTTTAATGGTGCGTTTGCAACTTGAAATTGATGTTTATATATTAAAACTAAGATCTGGAGGTTTTGGTAAACAAACTCCAAGCTTTGATCAAATTATGGATTAATCAAATTCAATTTGCCTACTTTGACCTTCTGCAACAAAACTGATTTTTGGTCAACTTTCAATAGCCATAACTTGCTCATTTTTGATCGAACATGATTGATTCTTGTTGGGTGATAAACTAGGATGTCTTAGCTTTAAAACGGCTATTTATACGCCTTCTAAAACCTTCGTTTGGTCACCCAAACTGCTGCTGCAAAACAGGTACTCAAAGCTGTTTGGAATTTTAAAAAGTAGACTTTTCTAACGGGTCGGACATGTAAACCTTATTATGTTGGGGTGTTTGCTATTTGAAATTGATATACACATATTAAATATAGGATCTGGAGCATTTGAGGTTTAAAACCCAAAAATTGAGTGAGTTATGCCAATTTCAAATTTTCATGAACTAGTTAACTATGTGCCAAATGGGTCAACTTGCAATGTGCATAACTTCTTCGTTATTCGATGTTTTTGATTGATTCTTTTTGCAACAAGTCATGTTTAACCAGTAGTTTAGGCCTGCAAAATTTAAGATCCTAACTCCTAAGTATGTAGATTTTGACTATGCCACTAGTTTGAGTGTTAAAGTTGACTTTCTGAGTCAACTTTGACCAAAATGGCAATTCTTTGAAATTCTCTCAATCTGAAACTTGTGTATGCATTATATGACTTGTGTGATTACATGAAACATGTTTAGGTGCTAAGATTGCTATTTTCGTCCTCGCGACACCTCCTAACCCGTTTAGGCCATATTTACCCAAACAGGTTGTGTGTGACCGACTTGTTGAATCTTTTGCTGTGTACCAGTGCCCCCTAAGGTGAGTTCATTACTATAACTTGTTATGTCCATTCAGGGACGATAACGCGCAACGGTAAGGTACTTCTTACTAAGTAAATTTTCCGACCAAATATCATATGTGACATTGAGTTGATTTTAAACTGCAAAAGTCCTTACTTTCGGACCGTTAATATTGAATAGCTAGGTAATGTTGAGTAGTACTACTGGGGATTGACACCCCCGCCCAGCGGTGCACGGGATGCACCAACCCGACTGGAGGTCGGACTGGGACCAATGTTAGCCTACCCTCCGTGGTCTTTCAAGACACGGGAAGGCAAATCCATAGGTAACCCCTATACATTGTCAGCTTCGGTTGCGAACAATTCAAATGTGCATAAATTAGGCTAGCTACCTACGATATGGAAATTTACGGGTCTTATGATATTGATTGTGTATTACCTGTCTTTATTCATAAACATTAGGTCTACTTGTGACGGGTAGACTGCTTAGTGAACTCACCAGCCTTGGCTGACACTTGATTGTTGCATGCTTTTCAGGTCGCTAGGAGGATCATCGAAGGCACAAGCAGCGGCAGTACTAAACATTACTTTTGGATTGAAATCTATATTTCCAATCAGTTAAACTAATCATTTTGTGAACCATAACTGTAACTCGTTTTATGCTTCCGCTTAACCGTTAATTCATTTTGGGTCTGTAATTAGGGCTCGTTATTACTTATTATAACTCTGTTGTGGTTTGTTTGTAACTGAAGTCTGGGATCCTGGTCTGGATCATACCCCCACGCGGTTAAACTCCGTTAGGTGGAAATTGGGGGTGTGACAGATTGGTATCAGAGCCCTCGGTTACAGCGAATCAGAACATTTTTAAGGAAAATAAAAATTTCTGAACTGTAACTATTTTGAAAACTTCAGTTACAACACTTCTCAAAAGTACTGCCCCGCGTGCCAAAGGTGATCCTCAACTACAATTCACGTCTTGTGTTAGCATCGAAACCTAAATTCTGGTAGAAATTTTTCTTTCCTGAGACTTAGAAAACAATTTGTTTGATTTTACACTAAACGACTTGACTTGATTGTTCTTAACGATTTGCATAAGATTTGTTCTAAACGACCTGCCAGTGATTGACCTAAACGATCTGGCTTCCCTATTATTCTTAACAACCTGCTTCCATTTGTTCCTAACGACTTGGTGGCTTCTCTAAACGATTTGGTCTTGCACTTAAACGATTTGCTACATGCCTTAACAACCAGCAACCTGTTTTAGTGACCTACATGTATAACTTAATGTTTATCCCGACGACTTAGACAAATTTAATGACCCTACTCAGTTATAGCATAAATAGGAGCTGTTGTAGATCCTTTTCGGGCAAGCCACCCAGTTTACACAATCTGAGAGCAACCTTATTGGAATGCATTAGTAATAATGTTGTTTAGCCTTGTTTAGGGCAACCTTGTATAGAACCAGATGATTCCCCTTGGGTTGCTTGTGACTATGATTGTTACCTTAGAATACCGACACCTCTTTTCCTTGGTCAATTTAGACCTTGCATTTTAATCGCATAGCTGTTGTGTGATAGTTTCGTGTGAATGTGATATTCTCCCTCTTTGTATATATGCATAGGTGTGAATACTCTGAGTTAAGTTGGGACATTGTAGCGTGCCCTATCCAAACTCCTGTTAAACCATTTTCTTATCCAATCGTACCAACGGAAAATTTTAGAATTGGGTGAGATGTTTACCCTCACAACCTGTCTCCTTGGAAAATCCCTGTCAGTTACCTTTGATTTAAATGACCACATTCTTGATGCTTACCCCTTTGAAACCATGTACTACCCCATCGAACCTGGTGGCTAAAGTAAGAGGAACCAGCGTGACCATACAAGGTAAATTACCGTTACGGGTGCACACGTAAATGTAATTTGCATTGTATGGAATCCCTGGGGAATTCTACTCGGCAAACCGTGGGTTATAAGGGATACGATCTTTCATTTCAAAATCCCGTTATGTCAATTCCCAAGCTTACGACCCTCAACCACACCCTCATGCGTTATCACACCTGTTCTCATCCTTCCTAGATATGGCTTCCAACCCATCTGAACTCCTCTATTAATGCTGGTGCAATGGCAACCGTAGTAAGACATCTTACCACTCACCTTATCCGATGACAAGATCTCCCCTCGCTGCGAGCGATCCTAACTCACAACTGAGCCTGATTCATCAGTAGCCCTAATCCTACCCCTATGACGTTAACCGCCATAACCATTCTCCAAGCTCCCACAGTTGCGCAACAACTTCATAAATGCAAACCCGATGAAAGCCGACGATTATGCTTCGAACATTGGAACGCCACCTTTATTTTGAAATCTTTACCGGAGTAATATGCGTAACGATTCCCATCTTGGCAAACCTCATCTTAAACCTAAACGTGAAAGACTACCTTATCCTTTGGATCCACTTCAGAAACTCGATTAGTATTGATGTTCTTGTTGCGTCCGCTAAACCCTTAATAATCCTCACCGTGGGTGAAGACCCCACCGACCGAAAGCGTGGAAAAATATTTTGTCGCAAAATTCAAATTTTCTTTTTTTCGCATGTTGCATGGTTTTAAATCTTTCTTTCCCATTCAACTCAAAAGCATTGGGAAAAAAAAAAAAAAAAAAAACATAAGATACCCTATTTTCAAGTATATTACCTAACAAGATTTGTCAAATAGCTAGAAATGGCAAGGAAACTGGTACACCCTCAACGTGCTGGTAGTGTGGTGGGTTGGCTGCGGTACACCCTATACATAAGCGCTACCGGCATGTGGAAGGTGGGATCAGTGCTGAACCACAGATTTACCTTGAAATCATAGACAAAAACCTTATTTTGAGAAACTTCATTCAATGGGACATTGCCCACAATAACACAATCTATGTTATTTCCGTTGTGATTTCCCATGTCCCCCAGGCCTAATCTCACTAGAAGGGACATACACAGTTTAATCAAATAAAACTTATTGTTTTCCAACCCTCTAGATTGAGCGGAGACTTCTTGATATAAATTTCCCACTAAGGGTCAAATATAGATTATGACCCAGACGAACAACAACGTTTTAACAACTCAAGTTTTATATTATAAAAGGCAAATCACATGTTCTTTGGAGCAACCCCGTGACTTTTTCCAGGACCCTTATCAACGATTACTCGTCTCAGATCCATACTTGTCTTGGTTCACCATGGAAATTGGTGAAATAGTTCAATTGGTCCTCTAGTTATTGCATTTCTGACATACCACGACTTGTTAACCTCGCGTA
The DNA here is from genome assembly GCA_039602395.1 of Deinandra increscens subsp. villosa. NCBI lineage: Eukaryota > Viridiplantae > Streptophyta > Magnoliopsida > Asterales > Asteraceae > Deinandra > Deinandra increscens. The sequence goes on along the minus strand of JBCNJP010000007.1, from coordinate 33,322,338 downwards.
CGCCTAAATTATCACCGGCTTGGTGAAGAAGAGCACTTCTTTATGAAATTACAGCACTACTTTATGAGATTACCGCGCTTACTCGCTATGCTATTGGTGCTACGATACCTTGCAGCGTCATCTGCCTATACTTTTTCTGCGAACTGTAAGAACCACCCGATCTTAGCCAAATTCAGGGATGCATACCCAATCTCTAGATACGTTAACATTCGAACCTTTTAGCAACACTTCTTGCCTCTACCGTGTCATTTGACACAATACTTTCTGTTATCTTATTGGATACTATAGCTGAAGACTACTCGGACATATGGTCAATTCGTCATATTAAATACTTCGATTTCGGATACGGTGTCATCGTGACACTTGTTAAACCTAACCATGCGATGCGATTCAGCTCACTCATGAAAAGCACTCTTCATACGATTATGCGAAATGTTCATTCGATGCTTTTTAATTATATATATATCCGTTAAACGGTTAGCACTACGACAATTTTCGGGACGAAAATTCTTTAACATGGGGAGGCTGTGACAACTGCAACTTCCCAAGTTAACCCCGTTAACTTTTCCCGTTAGTTCCGTTAGTTTCGTTAGCAAAACCCGTGGCCCATTATTCAAATAATTGTATGTGGTTCATATTTATTTGCTATCTAATTTTAATGACTTGATTCGTGAAATCATTTCGTGACTTTATGTGTTACTTGCAAAATTCACGTTTTCGGGTGAAACCAGATTTCGTGCGTAAATTGAAATTTTTATGTGTAAATGATATTCATACTAGTCCCGACTAAACATTACATGTTAAATGAGTTTAAAGACAATTAGAAACATTTTGGAAGTTTTACTTTTTAAGTTTTAGTTAAAAAACCCATTTAATATGTGTTATGTGTTAAAGGTGTTTAAAATGGAAGTTGAGGGACCGTTTGTGTAATTACCCTAAACTTAAAATCTGCCTAAAGACCACCCCTCCCCTCATTTTGAACGCCACTTTCTCCTTCCCTTCCTCCATCACGGCTCTCACACCCAACACACACACACATCTTCAATTTGTTTGAAATTTCTTCAAATCAAGCAAGATTCAAGGCTTCCCAAGTCTATACAAGCTTCAAGAAGTGTAGGGAAGGCTTTAGTTTCAGCTCATCTTCCTCAAAAATCTGCCATCTCGCCCCAAGTTGTAAGCCCTAGAAATCATTTCTTGAAATTTGTTGAATGCAAGTGTTAATCTTGTGTTTATGTGTTGTTTGGAGTGTGAAACCACTCATGAATCATGTTTTATGTTAGAACAAGTAGGGTTATGATTTTGGACAGATTTGAGATGTTATAGTGGCTGTGATTTTCATGTGGTTAGATGGTTAGATGGGTTCTTGAAGAATTTGGGTGTATGAGTACTTGAAAGTGAAGAATATATGCTTATATGCTAGTGGTATACTTGATTTTTGCTATGATTGTTGTATGATCGTTATGACAACTAGGAATGCATGATAATATGATATCTAATGCGTTACAAGTCTTTACACGAAGTTAAACGAGCAAAAGATTGACCAAAACCGCGAAAATGTAATTTATACAACTACAAATTTTGGACAGATTCGGCCAGATTTTTAGGCCAACTTGCAGAGGTCATAACTTGCTCAATTTTTATCGAAATCAGTTAATTCTTTTGCCGTAGTAAAGTTCCATGTCTTAGCTTTAAATGGGCTACTCGCACATTTTCTAACACCTCCGTTTGGTCACCCAAAGCACAGCTACAAGTTGGGTACTCAAAGCTGTCATTTTCTGTGAAAAGTGGACTTTGCAAATTGGTTGGGCATGTAAACCTTGTTTTAATGGTGCGTTTGCAACTTGAAATTGATGTTTATATATTAAAACTAAGATCTGGAGGTTTTGGTAAACAAACTCCAAGCTTTGATCAAATTATGGATTAATCAAATTCAATTTGCCTACTTTGACCTTCTGCAACAAAACTGATTTTTGGTCAACTTTCAATAGCCATAACTTGCTCATTTTTGATCGAACATGATTGATTCTTGTTGGGTGATAAACTAGGATGTCTTAGCTTTAAAACGGCTATTTATACGCCTTCTAAAACCTTCGTTTGGTCACCCAAACTGCTGCTGCAAAACAGGTACTCAAAGCTGTTTGGAATTTTAAAAAGTAGACTTTTCTAACGGGTCGGACATGTAAACCTTATTATGTTGGGGTGTTTGCTATTTGAAATTGATATACACATATTAAATATAGGATCTGGAGCATTTGAGGTTTAAAACCCAAAAATTGAGTGAGTTATGCCAATTTCAAATTTTCATGAACTAGTTAACTATGTGCCAAATGGGTCAACTTGCAATGTGCATAACTTCTTCGTTATTCGATGTTTTTGATTGATTCTTTTTGCAACAAGTCATGTTTAACCAGTAGTTTAGGCCTGCAAAATTTAAGATCCTAACTCCTAAGTATGTAGATTTTGACTATGCCACTAGTTTGAGTGTTAAAGTTGACTTTCTGAGTCAACTTTGACCAAAATGGCAATTCTTTGAAATTCTCTCAATCTGAAACTTGTGTATGCATTATATGACTTGTGTGATTACATGAAACATGTTTAGGTGCTAAGATTGCTATTTTCGTCCTCGCGACACCTCCTAACCCGTTTAGGCCATATTTACCCAAACAGGTTGTGTGTGACCGACTTGTTGAATCTTTTGCTGTGTACCAGTGCCCCCTAAGGTGAGTTCATTACTATAACTTGTTATGTCCATTCAGGGACGATAACGCGCAACGGTAAGGTACTTCTTACTAAGTAAATTTTCCGACCAAATATCATATGTGACATTGAGTTGATTTTAAACTGCAAAAGTCCTTACTTTCGGACCGTTAATATTGAATAGCTAGGTAATGTTGAGTAGTACTACTGGGGATTGACACCCCCGCCCAGCGGTGCACGGGATGCACCAACCCGACTGGAGGTCGGACTGGGACCAATGTTAGCCTACCCTCCGTGGTCTTTCAAGACACGGGAAGGCAAATCCATAGGTAACCCCTATACATTGTCAGCTTCGGTTGCGAACAATTCAAATGTGCATAAATTAGGCTAGCTACCTACGATATGGAAATTTACGGGTCTTATGATATTGATTGTGTATTACCTGTCTTTATTCATAAACATTAGGTCTACTTGTGACGGGTAGACTGCTTAGTGAACTCACCAGCCTTGGCTGACACTTGATTGTTGCATGCTTTTCAGGTCGCTAGGAGGATCATCGAAGGCACAAGCAGCGGCAGTACTAAACATTACTTTTGGATTGAAATCTATATTTCCAATCAGTTAAACTAATCATTTTGTGAACCATAACTGTAACTCGTTTTATGCTTCCGCTTAACCGTTAATTCATTTTGGGTCTGTAATTAGGGCTCGTTATTACTTATTATAACTCTGTTGTGGTTTGTTTGTAACTGAAGTCTGGGATCCTGGTCTGGATCATACCCCCACGCGGTTAAACTCCGTTAGGTGGAAATTGGGGGTGTGACACATTCTCTAGAAAAATGGTATGAGCAGTTTTGGTTAAGATTTTTAATCATTCTCTAGAAAAATGGTATGAGCAGCTTTTTAGTCATCCCAAATGGTTGAGTTTTTTAGTCATTGTCCTATTTTCATTCACGGACAACAGCAACATTATGAAATTTATCAAGAAAAAGTGTACAAATTTAACTCACCATTAGTTTTCTAGTGTTAATTCAATCTAAACCAAAAGTTCCTAACTCCAACCTAGTAAAACATCCTACATTTCTTTAATCAATAAAAACACTGTTCACCTAAAACTCAATCTCATATATATCACACTTACAGCAAGCTAAACAGATAACTAAACATCTCAATAAATCAAAACAAAAGATTTTAAAAAAAGTTAGAACTTTGACATAAATGTTGTATATTTTTAGAGTTTTGAAAATTACAAATTGATAGATTACAATAGCGTGGCAGGTAAACGAGTTACAAGCTGCGCCGCAACCCCCTTTTGTATAGCAAAACCAATTCTACTAAAAACAAAGTTCTGATTTTTAGGGGTCGAGGAATTGCTGTGGACGACCCGTTGAACCCTATTAAGGAACCCCACCGCCTTGGGGGCTAGGGACCCAAATGTATCGAACGCAAACGGGATAAACACATGTTGATTTTCTAAACGGGCTTTCTCGTGTTTAGCAACTTTACCTGATTCCGCCTTCAACACAACCTGACCAGCAACGAACCCATTATCCCTAAGCTCGACAAGAGGGGATACTCCTGTAAGATCCACACACGCGTGTTTCCCTCCCGCCCATCCGAACACAAGGACGTCAGCTGGTCGAAGAGAAGACCTTCCTTCGAGCGGATTCGTCAGAAAGTTAACAGGGGCTTCTTTTTTAGCTGAGATCCCCGCCCGTTTGACAACATCCCATAGAACATCTCTGACCAAATCATGTCTGTATTTAAACCCAGGCAACTCCTTGCAATGCACCGCATGTTCACCATAATTATCTAAACAAACCTTACGGCAAACCGGACATGGCTCATCTATCGGAAACAAGGGGATCATTAACCGATACTTAAGGATAGCTCGATACTCCATTGCAGACATGTGTTGACCTAGCCCTTCAATTGGAATGACTGTCAGGAAATCTTGAGCATGAGGGGCCCGGAGACATTCAAGCACAGCTTTTTGCCGAGAAGATAAGTCAAAGTTCTTCCCCAGACTCTGGACGGCTTTACTAAATAGGGCGGGAGGGAAACACGCGTGTGTGGATCTTACAGGAGTATCCCCTCTTGTCGGGCTTAGGGATAATGGGTTCGTTGCCGAGAAGATAAGAACAATAGCGATTGTAGTCTTCAATAGCGATTGTATTAGCAACTGTAGTCTTCAATAGCGATTGTAATCTTCAGATAGAGACCATAATTAGGACAAAACATGAAGCAGAATTAGAACACAAAATACATAGATCAGAAACTAGAACAAAGATTGAGTTAGGAGTAGAAATTACATGAAATCCGTTTTAGAATAGAGATGGTAAATGGAGATGGATAGGTGCTGCGGATTTATAGAGAAGTAGAACTCCATTTGCGCCCCTTCAGTTTGAACGATCTTGGGTTCTGCAATCGATATTGGCCTTCCAAATTGTGATGATTGCGATTCTTCGAAGATGGAGAATCATACCTCCGTTTTCCCAATCGAAGGGGAGAGAGGCTTGAGCGCGGTGATCAATGGGGGCCGGAAGAGGAACGATCCAGGGGGAGGAGTGGCGTGCGCTCGATGTTTAATGCGGCTGGAGGTAGGGAGGTAGCGTGGACCAATGTTTATTAAGGTAAAGTATGCTTTTGAGTAAATTACATTTATAACCTTATACTTTTTATGATGTTTTAAATGTGAGATTTATATGTGATGTTTTAGAAACTTGTATATGATGCATAATGAGTTGTAAAATCTTAAAATCTAGAAAAATTTGATGAAAAAAAATACCCCTTATACCAATATGTATTATATATATATATATATATATATATATGTATATATGTATATGAAAACCCCCCATAAGTTATAGTGGTCCCTACCTATAACTAGTGGTTGAGATTTGGTTCTCAAAAGTTTTCAAAATAAAATTTTCTCAAATGAACCTAACCCTATATATATATATATATATATATATATATATATATATATATATATATATAGGGTTAGGTTCATTTGAGAACCAATTTATTTTGACAACTTTTGAGAACCATTCTAGGCCACTAATTTTCAAGGGGGGACCACTCAAATTCATAGGGGGGATTTCCTTATATATAACTAGTGGCTTAAAATGGTTCTCAAAAGTTCTTAAAACCATTTGGTTCTCAAATGATCCTCTCCCTATATATATATATATATATATATATATATATATATATATACCTATATATATATATATATATATGTATGTATATATATATAGGTATTTATTTAATTATTCTTTTTGAAATAAATAATATTAACGGGTAATCGGGTCAACCATTGTGTCACTTGTTCATTTTAAAAATTGTCACGTACATCAAGTCAAAGGACACAAATGTCGAATCACTATTAATTAGGATGCATTGTTAGTACGTTAGACACACTCTTACGATTGTATGCTTATTAGGCGATTCTTAAGGATATACCGGATTTAGACGTTCATCTTGCTATGCAATCTAAGGTGAGTTCATAGCCCTTTTTTCTATTTATTTTCCAAAACATTTTGGGGTGGAAAACACACATAAATATTTTCAAGCATCATTACTATATTTTCAAGTAAATCATATATTTATCATTCTTATCATCATGAATCTTTGCAAAACTTCAGTCATTCAAACATTCATACTTTCTATGCAAAGTCAAATACTGTTGAATACATTTTCTTGCAAGTATCTGTGTTATATCGTGTGAATATATACTTTGTCATGGTTATGATTCTATGCTATTTGGAAACCCTGACATGCTTGTTATTGTATGATATTTAGGAAACTTTATGCTTAAGGCTCCGGAACATCAAACGAGAGGTTCCTTGCGAAGAATTGAACATGATGACGTTGAGGTTCTTGCGAAGGACTAATCATCGTCCCAACGCTGAGATTCCTGAGAGGAACCGAACAGTAATCGTAGAGGTTCCTCGAGAGGGATTGAACACATGGACAAACTTTGTTACCGATTGTTGGTTTGCGAACCCTTAACCAGGCGTCCTGCTTATGTTATGAATATCTGTTTATATGTTGAATATCTGTTATGTGATGGAAATCTGTTTATGTGATTAATATATGTGTGTAAATGTCTATTCAGGCATGACTTTATGGAAACCTTTTTCAATCACTTATTATCATTATGCAAATCAAGTACTGTTAAATAAATTGCTTGTATTTATCTACATTATACCGTATTCTAGGGACATGTACATGTAAGTCTCATGAGCAATCGATGAGATTCCTTTGAGGGAATTGAACACTTGTAAGTCTCATGAGCATCATAATCGTAGAGGTTTCTTTGAGGAAACTGAACATCATAATGGTAGAGATTCCTTTGAGGGAATTGAACATCATTTTGTACTGGGTGACGAATACGTGTGTAATTGGAGTAATACTTGCACATTTCGTTAACAGTATGACTTTGCAAAACCTTATCAAATATTTTCTTTAACTGTTTTTATTAAACCTATGACTCACCAACTATGTAGATAGTTGACCTTTTGCGTGTTTTTCAGGTTATTGAGAATCAAGCCTTCATGATTGACGTCACACATAGGATGCTTTTGGACCTAGTTAATTTAATCGAGAACTATTTTATATGTGTAACATCCGTATGTTACAAAAACATGAAAGCTCGACTCACATCAAGATCCCAAGGTTTAAGCCCAATTCTCAACACCATAAATGGTAGATTACTCTCTTCCATATGATCGTACTCTAAAAATGGTGAACGTGGGCGAAAACCGCGCGCAAAACCGAGTTATAACGAAGCGGGAATCGCTAAAACAGGTTTGGTGTTAGTTGTCGATTTCAAAGACGCGTTTTCTCTTGTAAACCTATCCCACATCGCCCATAATACAATATTTTCCTTCATTTTACACCTATAAATACCTTTGTTAGGTCCCTAATAGCTTGTAACTCCTAGCTTGAGTATAAACAAGTGGAAAAACCAAATTTGGTGGTTCCACAAACACAATACCTCTTTGGGTGTTGTGCGTAGTAGTTTTTTTATGTTCTCGGTGAGGAGGTGCTGCCCTTCGAGATCGTCTTGTTTGAAAAGCTCCTTTGAGGTAATTCTTTTTTTATTTCTTTCTTTTGTTCTTTCTTCTTTTCATTTTTCGTTTATCTACCGCTTTCTTAGTTTAATTAGTTTAATTTAGGTTCTTAGTTAGGTGCTTTAGGCTCGTTTAGGTAGCCTTGCTAAGGCTCGTTCTTAGAATGCCTAGCATTGTTAAGGCTTGTCCTTTGGACAACCTAGCTTTGCAAAGGCACGCCATTAGGACGTGTTGCCTTGCTTAGGCCGCCTTTAGGCTTGGTGTAGCCTTGTAGAGGCTCGTTAGGCCCACCAATTCATGTTCAATTTCATCTGTATTCGTCTAATCCAAAAGTTAAACGTTTTTATGAATGAACAAGTGGGAATTTAGGCTTGTTTTTCACAAATCAACAATTAAACCAATTCTTAATCATGATTTACTTACCAAGGCTTCTGATGATTCGGTTGCTAAAATTGAAGCATATCAGCTTGATATGGAGAAGTTGTTAGATGAGAAGCGAGAACTGGCAAGAGTAAACAAGTTGCAAAATGCAAATTTGGATATTCAGAAAAGAAACGAAGATAAACTCGAGAAGGAATTGTTGGCCGCTCTAGATGAGTTGAGATTGCAAAAGTATGAAACTAATAAAGTGGCAAAGAAGCTAATTGCATCAGAAAAGGAGTTGGCTGAAGCTCTTCAAAGAATTTCTGAATTAAAGATTGAAGTCATTGATTCAAAACGTCTTTTGAACAATGTTACTAACTCACAATCTTTTACAAGTTTTCTGGCCAAGGATGATAATTTTGAGAAGATGTTCAACAAAACTGTGTCACCACCAGGAAGTCTTAAAGAAGGCGTTCATGATTTGAAAGAAAAGGCTGAGATTGGTGATTATTCTGAGTTTGTTGGTTCCAAATCTGCTGAAGAAAAGCAAAAGGAAAAAGGCAAAAGTATTGAAGCTTCTGAAGCTCAAAAGGTTGTGTCTGGGTCTTCGTCTTCAAAAGCTGACATTGATGAAACAATTATCAATGCTCCAAAAGATATCAAGAAAGTTAAAGCTGAATTTTCTCGTCTTGCAAAGACCGGGCATAAATCATCTGATTCAGAAGAGAAAGTTTCTGGAAAATATACAGGTTTGGGATTTCAAAAGAAACAGGTTGATGTGAATGTTTCAAAGGTTCAACAGCAACAGCATTTGAAGAAAGTTAATCTGAAGCAAGTAAAGAAAGAAGTTTTTAAAGCTGACAAAGTTCAACCCGAGAGGTTCTACAAACTCAAGGGTTCGGAACAAATATTTTCTGATAAAGAATTCCCGCTACATTGTGTAGATGCTCGGAAAGTTGCTGAAGTTTTTGTGACGAATGTTGATTCAAAGACCAAGAAGCAACAAGGTGCTAAATATTCTTCTGGAGGATCCAATTCTACTCCAAAGAGCCCGACATCCAAATGGGTTCATGATCATCGATTTCAGGTATATGATAATTTTTATGATCATTTTGGAGATGAATATGTTTGTGAAGCTATGCAGGTTCCAAAACGAAGAAATGTACACAATCGTTTGTGTTACAATTGCCGACAAAAAGGGCATATGGCACAAGATTGTCCAGTTTCTGCTGCTTCTAGTTCAAGGAAGAGGAAAGGTTCCATTTGTTGGTAAAGCTGCCAAACAACGATTCATTGATGAATATGGCAGAGTATTTGATGAATATCCACAACCTACATTTTTCAAAACTCAAGGAAGATTTATTCCTCGTTTTCAAAATGTTTCATATGTAGGTTGTTCGTCACAATCAACTGTGACTGGTTCATCAAATACTGATTTACCAAAACAACAACACTGGAAACCTAAAGTGGTTTCGAAAGGAAATCAAGATACTGGTCGACCAGAAGCAATTCGCTTCGGGTCATTTATAAACTGATGTGTTTGACCAGTGTGCAGGTACTTCTAGAAGACCTATCGGTGATTGAAAAGTTGCTGATGGAGAAGTATTCTGCTGATTTAACTTAAATTACATGTGATATCAAATTTCAAAACTGAAATTTTTCTGAAAGCTAAACCTGAAAGGTATCCATGTCGAAAGGTCAATTTTCTTTCTTTTTACATTTCGTATGTCAGTTTAGGGGGAGAAAATTGAAAAATCAAAAATAGCGTCTTTGTGTTTTTGTTTGTGTTAAAATGAAAATCCAAAAATAGAGTTTTCATTTTAAGGGGGAGAAAAACAGAAAATACAAAAACATTGAAAAATTAGAAAAATACAAAAACATTGAAAAATGAGAAATTGTATCCAACATGATTGGGAAATGATGGTACATTGGCTTACGTGTCTGACTCATGGATAAACTAGATGAAAAAGCCATAAGATCATTGTTCGATGTGCTTGGTAGGCTCGGCATTAAATCAGAAAGTATACAGATGTGATAAACACATTAAATACTAATGCTTGACCAAGTGGACAACATCTTGATGCATGTCTCATGATATCAAGGAAAAGATATGTGAAAAAGAAAATGAGAAGTCACTGTGTATACATGTGTTCATTTTGCAAAGATTTAAACTTGTTTGATTTTCTTTATTTTGTCAAACGATCGGACTTTCTTTGCGTATCGAAAGATCGACCTGATTGTTGTTCGTTTGACGTTCTGCTTTATTTTCTTTGGTGTTTCGTATAACTCATCGGACTTTCTCTGCGTGTACGGAAGTACCGACCTGATTGTTGTTGAGTTATACAATTTCAACTTGTTTTATTTTCTTATTTTGTTAAATCCGAGGCCTTATCTGCGTATCGAAAGATCGACCTTAAGGTAGACGATTTAACGTTCTTATTTCTTTTTGCATGGAACACAGTTGACTGAATCATGAATACAATCATTATGTGATTAAATCACAAATGAAATCACAAAGTGTGATATAAAAAGCAAAAACATATCTGAGTATGTCTGATAGTGTGGGGTACACTGGTCAAAGCAAACTAAATCAATCAATAACATATCCAGATGTTATGAGTATGATTGTGCCTGAGTTTAAGATGGACAAATTATACCAGTAATCGACATGACTTATGTGCTGAAGTAATTGAAATTGAAGTGTAGTTCAGCATGTTATGACCAATATGATCCCAAGTTGTGATCTTTCTCGCAAAAGACAAAAATAGTGTCTGATTCAGTATTGCATTTATGTTTCATATCTGAAAAGTTCAAAAAGATTTTTGGTGTGTTTTGATGTAAAGTTTCAAAAAGCCAAAAAGATTTTGTTTCTTATTTGTTTTCGACCGATCGACATGTGATACGAAATCGAAATTTGAAAACTATATCTTGGATTCTCGAAGAGAAGTTTTGCGCCAAGATTAAATTAATTTTCAAAAGAAAAGGAAACCGCGTTTCTGTCTTCTGAAATTGCAGGTTTGTGTGTCAAGACTCAAGCATGGTGAGAGGGAGAGTATGAAGTATCTTTCACAAGTGGATCTTGAAGTGCAAAGATAATTAAAGAGTGATCCAGCCATGCAAGCTCTATTTCTGACAAGATTTCAAGTCAAAGATCGGATGCAGCAATGTTGAAGATTGAAGACTGAAGTTTAGTTAGAATATAGATACACTACACGTTAAGGGGGAGTTTGTTAGAGCATATTCCTATGCTATGAGTGTCTCGTGTATTGTATCTATGTGAGCGTGTCTAAGTGATAGTTGTAGTGACTATTTGGTTATGGGCGTACCACATGGTCCGGCGGACCATGTGGTCCGGCGTATCAGTTTGATACGCTGGGTGATTAGTCACTTACTATAAATAGGGTGTGTTAGAATGTGCATGGTAACTAGTTGAAACACTTCTGTCATTCTACACCTTTCTGTGTGTGTTTCTAGAGAGAGAAACTAGAGAGATCTTCTTTGTATCTTCAAGTGATCAATAAGAATTCTCTTATTTACATTCGTGTTCATTACGTTTGATCAAAGCATGCAGTAGTAAGATCGATTATCGTTTTTGCATCATGAAATTTTGAACCAAATGATAAACTTTAGGAAGACTCGCGTTATTCCGCATTTCGTTACATATTGTAATTTTTTTTATGTTAGCGTTATTTAATGTTTCAAACTTAATCCGTGGTTTTCAATGCTCTGTGTATGAGTTCCAAACTCGATTTATTCAATACTCGATGTGTGGACTCAATTCCCAGTTTCTAATGTTGATCTATGGATTAAAACTTGTAGTGTCAACACATGACGTGTTTATTCAAAAGTTTGTAACTCACATTATTCAAAAATTGATTGGTGAGTTCGGTTTGCGATTTTTCACTCACAGATGGTGAATTCGGTTGTGATGTTCAACGCTTGGCTTGCGGTATTCAACTCTCGGCTCGCAAATTCAACTCTTGGTTTATAGTTTTCAACTCTCAGCTTGAAGATTTCTATATTCGGTGTGTAGATTCCAACATCCGGTTCGATTCGTGTATTTCAAAATTCAAACTTGCATGTTTTGACCTTCAGTTCATGATTTTAAACTTAGTACATGCTTATGCTCAATTGATATCCAACTTTCAAATTCATGTCACTCGATTTAAGTTAGTCCATTCATTCGAATCATGCCATTTGATAGATATACCGCTTTTAAACTGTTTGTTTATCGCGATTAGCCTTTGTACTAGCGTTACCCATGTTTTCATGATCAAATGTTTTCACAATCTCATGCTTTAATGTTTTGACTATCTCAAGTTTTCATTATCACAAATTTTCATATTTATCATTACCACATGTTTCCATTATTTCATGCCATCACTGTTACACGCTTTCATTATCACATGACCACCTTATCACATGTTTTCAATATTGCATGTTTTTATTATCACGTGTTTTCACTATCACATGCTTTACCAATCTTGCTAACCAAGACTCATACGAACTATAACCATCAATTGTATGTAATACTAGTTAACCATGCGATTGATTTTAGGTCATAGCCGTGAGGTCTTGTTGTATTAGAAAGGAATTATATATATATTTTTTTGGATTTTGTCTAGACCTCGCGCCTCGAGAAAGGTGGACTGGGTGTGAGTCGCGACACATCTAGTTCACCAGAATCGAACGTGTTCTCTTGTTTAAAATCCGACATTGTTTTGTCAGTTACATTGATTTCATTTTTGATGGATACATTCACTTACATTGATTTTAATTAGTCAAGTTATCACTTTCAAATGGATACATGTTAACCCCTCAACCCCTTATTCTATCCTCTACCTCTCCTCGTTTGGATATCCTAAAGTAGGGGAGATTGTGGCTTTCACTTTACTGAACATGTTGTTTGGTCAACTCATGCATTCTCGTCTTCGAATCATCTATGACCTTTGATTCTCGGTATGGTACTCATTCCATGTGTGTACGCCATTAACCATGTCATTGTCAAATGTATCACATGTTATATAAACTACGTCTTGATCTTGCGGTGTCATGTATTCCCTTATCAAAACCTTTTCCATACTTTTTGTGTTGTGTGAGGGAGTCTCTCCGTAGGCAACTAGCACACTTTTAAAGTAGCAACGATGTGGTGGGTTAGCTGCGGTACACCCTATATATAAGCATCAGTGGTGCTTTAAAAGCGGGCTAGGTGTCGGACCGAGAGTTGGCCCTGGTTGTGTGTCAAAATTAGTGTTACAAGTTTATATCACTATTTCAAACGAAACCTTTACAATTGATATTATTTTTTTGTATAAGTGTACTTTTCGGTATAACATTTAATTATCCTCATTCCTTTCTCCTACAGTCTCTACTAACTGAATTTCGGGACGAAATTTCCTAAAATAGGGGAGACTATAACATCCGTATGTTTCAAAAACTTGAAAGCTTGACTCACATCAAGATCCCAAGGTTTGAGCCCAATTCTCAACACCATAAATGGTAGATTACTCTCTTCCATATGAATGTACTCTGAAAATGGTGAACATGGGCGAAAGCCGCGCGCAAAACCGAGTTATAACGAAGCGGAAATCGCTAAAGCAAGTTTGGTGTTAGTTGTTGATTTCAAAGACGCGTTTTCTCTTGTAAACCTATCCCACATCGCCCATAATACAATATTTTCCTTCATTTCACACCTATAAATACCTTTGTTAGGTCCCTAATAGCTTGCAACTCCTAGCTTGAGTATAAACAAGTGGAAAAACCAAATTTTGGTGGTTCCACAAACACAATACCTCTTTGGGTGTTGTGCGTAGTAGTTTTTTTATGTTCTCGGTAAGGATGTGCTGCCCTTCGAGAACGTCTTGTTTGAAAAGATCCTTTGAGATAATTTTTTTTATTTTTTCTTTATTTCTTTCTTTCGTTCTTTCTTCTTTTCGTTATTCGTTTATCTATCGCTTTCTTAGTTTAATTAGATTAATTTAGGTTCTTAGTTAGGCTCGTTCTTAGAATGCCTAGCATTGTTAAGGCTTGTCCTTTGGACAACCTAGGTTTGCAAAGGCACGCCATTAGGACGTGTTGCCTTGCTTAGGTCGCCTTTAGGCTTGGTGTAGCCTTGTAGAGGCTCGTTAGGCCCAACGAGTCCAACCTATCATGTTCAATTTCATCTATATTCATCTAATCCAAAAGTTAAACGTTTTTATGAATGAACAAGTGGGGATTTAGGCTTGTTTTTCACAAATCAACAATTAAACCAATTCTTAATCATTCTAATATGTAATTCAGGTTTTGAACATAGATATCATTTTAGGATTTCAAAAGCCTTAGAACCAAACCTATTGTTTCTCAAACATAATTAGTGATATTACTTGACACGTGAATGACATGTAGTAACTGGAAGGGTGAAAACATCGGTAGTCAGGGTCTCTGTCAAGGATAAGTGTTCGTATAAATCCCATAGTCGGACCTGGATGCTTGCCTGGGACGCCATGATGAGAGTGTCATAACCTATTAGGCCAAAGCATGTCTAGCAACGTTTAAAGTATTGCTACTCTTAAAAGTAACATTTTCAAACATCAATTTATAACATTAAAACCCATCCCCAAATGCATAAGAGCTTAGAATCCATATTCCAATATTCATGTCGTCCCATTCTATTCTTTTAGGGTGAATCTTCGGGACTAACCCTTTCACTTTCACTTTTCGCTTCATGGACTTAACTTCTAATCCAAGTGAGTAATCTTTGCCCCTTTTCTCATTTTATCATTTTTGGGGTTGTAACATGTATCCTATTTCAAAGTGTTGTTTTTCAAGTTTATCATTTACCATGCGTATGTGATCTACGTGTGAATTATGTGTTACGTGACTTCTAGCATGATTTGTCAATATGTGATTTCAAAGTATTTCATGTTTATCAAAGGTTATCATGTTTATCATTGGATGTCAAGTATGTCATGGTTGTCATGTCTGTCATGTCTTTCATTTAGCATAAACATTACTTGTATCCTATTTTCAAAATTTTCATGAAATTTTGACCCAAAAAATTTACTTTAGGAAGACTCGCGTTATTCCGCATTTCGATACATATTGTAATTTTTTTTATGTTAGCGCTATTTAATGTTTCAAACTTAATCCGTGGTTTTCAATGCTCTGTGTATGAGTTCCAAACTCGATTTATTCAATACTCGATGTGTGGACTCAATTCCCAGTTTCTAATGTTGATCTATGGATTAAAACTTGTAGTGTCAACACATGACGTGTTTATTCAAAAGTTTGTAACTCACATTATTCAAAAATTGATTGGTGAGTTCGGTTTGTGATTTTTGACTCACAGATGGTGAATTCGGTTGTGATGTTCAACGCTTGGCTTGCGGTATTCAACTCTCGGCTCGCAAATTCAACTCTTGGTTTATAGTTTTCAACTCTCAGCTTGAAGATTTCTATATTCGGTGTGTAGATTCCAACATCCAGTTCGATTCGTGTATTTCAAAATTCAAACTTGCATGTTTCGACCTTCAGTTCATGATTTTAAACTTAGTACATGCTTATGCTCAGTTGATATCCAACTTTCAAATTCATGTCACTCGATTTAAGTTAGTCCATTCATTCGAATCATGCCATTTGATAGATATACCGCTTGTAAACCGTTCGTTTATCGCGATTAGCCTTTGTACTAGCGTTACCCATGTTTTCATGATCAAATGTTTTCACAATCTCATGCTTTAATGTTTTGACTATCTCAAGTTTTCATTATCAGAAATATTCATATTTATCATTACCACATGTTTCCATTATTTCATGCCATCACTGTTACACGCTTTCATTATCATATGACCACCTTATCACATGTTTTCAATATTGCATGTTTTTATTATCACGTGTTTTCACTATCACATGCTCTACCAATCTTGCTAACCAAGACTCATACGAACTATAACCATCAATTGTATGTAATACTAGTTAACCATGCGATTGATTTTAGGTCATAGCCGTGAGGTCTTGTCGTATTAGCAAGGAATTATATATATATATTTTTGGATTTTGTCTAGACCTCGCGCCTCGAGAAAGGTGAACTGGGTGTGAGTCGCGACACATCTAGTTCACCAGAATCGAACGCGTTCTCTTGTTTAAAATCCGACATTGTTTTGTCAGTTACATTGATTTCATTTCTGATGGATACATTCACTTACATAGATTTTAATTAGTCAAGTTATCACTTTCAAATGGATACATGTTAACCCATCAACCCCTTATTCTATCCTCTACCTCTCCTCGTTTGGATATCCTAAAGTAGGGGAGATTGTGGCTTTCACTTTACTGAACATGTTGTTTGGTCAACTCATGCATTATCGTCTTCGAATCATCTATGACCTTTGATTCTCGGTATGGTACTCATTCCATGTGTGTACGCCATTAACCATGTCATTGTCAAATGTATCACATGTTATATAAACTACGTCTGGATCTTGCGGTATCATGTATTCCCTTATCAAAACCTTTTCCATACTTTTTGTGTTCTGTGAGGGAGTCTCTCCGTAGGCAACTAGCACGCTTTTAAAGTAGCAACGATGTGGTGGGTTAGCTGCGGTACACCCTATATATAAGCATCGATGGTGCTTTAAAAGTGGGCTAGTTGTCGGACCGAGAGTTGGCCTTGGTCGTGTGTCAAAATTACTGTTACACGTTTATATCACTATTTCAAAGGAAACCTTTACAATTTATATTATTTTTTTGTATAAGTGTACTTTTCGGTATAACATTTAATTATCCTCATTCCTTACTCCTACAGTTTCTACAAATTGAATTTCGGGACGAAATTTCCTAAAATAGGGAAGACTGTAACATCCGTATGTTTCAAAAACTTGAAAACTCGACTCACATCAAGATCCCAATGCTTAAGCCCAATCATCAACACCATAAATGGTATATTACTCTCTTCCATATGATTGTACTCTGAAAATGATGAACGTGGGCGAAAACCGCGCGCAAAACCGAGTTATAACGAAGCGGGAATCGCTAAAACAAGTTTGGTGTTAGTTGTCGATTTCAAAGACGTGTTTTCTCTTGTAAACCTATCCCACATCGCCCATAATACAATATTTTCCTTCATTTCACACCTATAAATACCTTTGTTAGGTCCCTAATAGCTTGCAACTCCTAGTTTGAGTATAAACAAGTGGAAAAACCAAATTTTGGTGGTTCCACAAACACAATACCTCTTTGGGTGTTGTGCGTAGTAGTTTTTTTATGTTCTCGGTAAGGAGGTGTTGCCCTTCGAGAACGTCTTGTTTGAAAAGAACCTTTGAGATAATTTTTTTTATTTCTTTCTTTCGTTCTTTCTTCTTTTCGTTATTCGTTTATCTATCGCTTTCTTAGTTTAATTAGATTAATTTAGGTTCTTAGTTAGGCTCGTTCTTAGAATACCTAGCATTGTTAAGGCTTGTACTTTGGACAACCTAGGTTTGCAAAGGCACGCCATTAGGACGTGTTGCCTTGCTTAGGTCATCTTTAGGCTTGGTGTAGCCTTGTAGAGGCTCGTTAGGCCCAACGATTCCAACCTATCATATTCAATTTCATCTATATTCATCTAATCCAAAAGTTAAACGTTTTTATGAATGAACAAGTGGGAATTTAGGCTTGTTTTTCACAAATCAACAATTAAACCAATTCTTAATCATTCTAATATGTAATTCAGGTTTTGAACATAGATATCATTTTAGGATTTCAAAAGCCTTAGAACCAAACCTATTGTTTCTCAAACATAATTAGTGATAGTACTTGACATGAGAATGACAATGATAGTACTTGACATGAGAATGACATGTAGTAACTTGGAGGGTGAAAACATCGGTAGTCAGGGTCTCTGTCAAGGATAAGTGTTCGCATAAATCCCATAGTCGGACCTGGATGCTTGCCTGGGACGCCATGATGAGAGTGTCATAACCTATTAGGCCAAAGCATGTCTAGAAACGTTTAAAGTATTGCTACTCTTAAAAGTAACATTTTCAAACATCAATTTATAACATTAAAACCCATCCCCAAATGCATAAGAGCTTAGAATCCATATTCCAATATTCATGTCGTCCCATTCTATTCTTTTAGGGTGAATCTTCGGGACTAACCCTTTCACTTTCACTTTTCGCTTCATGGACTTAACTTCTAATCCAAGTGAGTAATCCTTGCCCCTTTCCTCATTTTATCATTTTTGGGGTTGCAACATGTATCCTATTTCAAAGTGTTGTTTTTCAAGTTTATCATTTACCATGCGTATGTGATCTACGTGTGAATTATGTGTTACGTGACTTCTAGCATGATTTGTCAATATGTGATTTCAAAGGATTTCATGTTTATCAAAGGTTATCATGTTTATCATTAGATGTCAAGTATGTCATGGTTGTCATGTCTGTCATGTCTTTCATTTGGCATAAACATTAACGTAAGGCCTGGGGTAACAAAGGTAGATATATCGGTTGATAACCCACTCAACTTGACCGTTTCGGCGTTGGGTGTTTGAAGCCTATTTCATTATTTCATATAGTCTAACCTACGGGTTTGGGAATCTTTCATATGTCATTGAGGTTTGTTTATGCCTAGTCTTTCATATTGTCATTGAGGTTTGGTTAAGTTCAATGGAAAACTAAGTTTTAGTTGAAAAACTGGAAAACCAAAGGAAAACTATATTAAATGAAGACTATTTAGGTAATTTTGTTGGTCCTTTTTTTTTCCTTTTTTAAATTTTCGTGTCTATCCACGTAATGGCCACCTAACGACCTTAATAAACAATTTTTTTTTGTTCGTCCGACTATGTTGCATATATGCAACTATATGCAACATTGTATGTTGTATACATTGCGTAAATGCAACATAGATGTTGTATATATACAATATATGAAACATACAATGTTGCACATATGCAACATAGTATGTTGCATATATGCAACGTATGAAGTATACAATGTTGCATATTTGCAAAATACTATGTTGCATATATATCAACGTATGCAACATACTATGTTACATATATACAACATAGTCGGACGGACAAGATAAACAAAAAAAAATGTTTTCTTTTTTTTCTTTTTTTATAAAGTTATCATGTGGATATATTTGAAATTTAAAAAAAAAAGGAAAAAAAAAGAATGTCGAATTACTCAAATAGCCTTCATTTAATATAATTTTTCTTTGGTTTTTCAGTTTTCCAAATAAAAGTAGTTTTCCAAAGAACTTTACCCTATATATATATATATATATATATATGGTAAGGTTCAATGGAAAACCTCACATCTTTTGAAAACCTAGAAAACTCATCTTACACCATTGATTAGTTAATCTATGGTTGAAAATGAATGTGTCATTTTCGTAAATAATTTGAAATTTATTTAATGCACCAAGGGCATAAGGGTAATTGTAATACTTCAAGATGGGAGCCCAATACCGAGCTCGGGATGCTCGGTATTCTCGAGAACACCATGACGGACCGCTCGGGGAAGGAGCTCGGGAGAAGACTTCGGGGGCTGGCCACCGAGAGAGGAGGGGTCGGGAATTCGACCGTCGGAGTGCCCCCCCCCCCCCCCCACCACCACCCAACGGTCCTTTTGGCTTTTTTTTTTTAAATTTACTTTTTTTCTCTAGTTAACCTACCTGTTTCACCTTTTTCATCCACACCAACTCTCAATCTTCAACTTTCTTCTAAAAAATTCTTCACATCTCATTTCTCCATATTCACCATGTCTCACAATTTCTTCGAAAACCAAACCGAAAACGAACCACCAACTTCGACATCTCAACGAAACGTGTTTGGAGAACCCGGTTACATACCGTCTTTTACCGATCAAGAAATCGGTTGGGGTCAAGAGTACGGTTTCTTACGCAATGAATTCAACACTCAAGCCGAGTCTCAACCCGATGTTGTGATGGAAACACAACCACCCCAAAAAACCACAAAGAAGAAGAGTATGGCAAAGAGAACAAAGGGTCAAACGTCCCAACGCGAGGAGGTTCAAAAACGGAATGCGATTCCGTGTACTTCTCAAGAGGAAGTGGTTTTGACGAGACTTTATATTGATAACTTGGAGAATTCGATTAAGGGTAAATAACTTTTTCTTTTAAATTAGGGTTTTTTATAACTTTTTTTTAACGTTTTTTCTAACCTTTTTTTTGTAGGTGATGCACAACCGGGTAATTTTTTTTGAAATAAAATTACCTTGGATTGGCACGCATTTTTGAACTATCCCGTACCCAACTTCAACGATCCCAACTCTTTTTATCGCACCAAGCATCAAATCTATTCGAAGTGGAAAGATTTGAATACGAAGATCCAAGAATTCAACAACATTTATATAAACCAAATCGGTCAACGAAGGAGCGGGACTTCTGAAGCCAACATTTTGATGGCGGCACATCATCGATTCAAATTTGAGAACAAGGGGGCTACTTTTGACAAAATAGAGTGTTGGGAAATCGCAAAAAAATCCCCAAAAGCGGCAGCGACGGTGGACCAAGGGTGCAAAAGTGGTGACCAAGGTGGTTCCAAAGAACCAAAACCTCCGAGTCAAACACCTACACTAGTAGTCCCTCCCAAGGGAGGACTCCTATCGACCTCAACGTCGAGGGATTGTCTCCCACCAGCCCACCCGAGGAAACCCTTCCAATGGGTTGTCAAAAGGCTAAACGACAAGCCAAACAAAAAGAGAAGGGGAAGGGCAAAGCGTCTTCGAGTTCAAATTGGGACGAACATTTTGAATCGTTTAACGAAATACAATTGGAAAAGCTCAAACTTCAACGAGAAGCCCGAGAGGATAGAAAGAAACAACTCGAGATTTTGGAACGCGAACAAATGTGTCGTGAGATCGAAACGGTTCAAAAACCGTTAAAAGATTTGGACGACGAGTCTCGTACGTTGGTTCAAAAATTCGGGTCCGCCTCTTCGATATATATATATATAAGTAATGTTTAGGATTTTTTTTAAATAAGTACTTTAGGACTTCTTTATTTTTAAATTTTTATTTTTAGGAATTGTAATTTTTATTTTTTAGGAATTTGTAATTTATATTTTTTAGGAATTTGTAATTTTTATTTTTATATTATGAAAGTTGTTATTTTTAATTTAAATAGTTTATAAAAAAATGAGGTTTGGGGTCTTGGGGTCTTGGGGTGGGTATTACCATAAAAAAGTGTGAGAGTGGGAAAAATAAGGTGGCACCTAAGAATGCTTGGGGTATTGGGGTCTTGGGGTGGGTATACCATTACCCTAATAGACAAACCATTATTTTTATGAATAAATGTTTAAATCCTATTTCCTAAACTCTCTCCTTTAATTTTAAACTTTCATGCCAAATAAAAAAAAAACCTAATTTACAAAAGAAAAAAAAATCGTTGATCATCAGTTTATCACCAGCGTAACGATTGTTACATCGTTGTAACAATAATTTTAAGTTTTTTTTTGAAAAAAAATAAATGATGGTAGGTGTAACCATTCAGAAAATTTTGTAAATTGTATTTGTGGCTCTATTATTTCTAAATCTGATTACACGTATTGTAACACTTTATTTCACATGTTTTTAATTCATGTTACACGAATGTAACACCATGTATTTTTTTTTCTAGAACGTTATGAATTTGTTTCACGTGATTACGCATATGATAGTTATTACATAAATGTAAGTAGTTATTACACGTATGTATCACTTTTATTTCACATGTTTTTAATTGATGGTACACGAATGTAACACCACGTATTTTCTTTCTAGAACGTTATGAAATAGTTTCACATGATTACACATATGATAGTTATTACAT
>JBCNJP010000007.1:33284820-33299906 GCA_039602395.1 Deinandra increscens subsp. villosa | reverse complement strand
TAATTTACTATATATATATATATATATATATATATATATATATATATGAAGAGGATCATTAAAAACTTTCTAAATATTAGAAAACCTGGAAAACCTTTTCCAACCAATCACATTATTTCTTTTTTTTTTATTTTCTTTTATTTAAAGGGCAATATGGTAACATGACATAATCTATTTTTGTAAACTATTTTTAATAAATGTTTATATCAATTTTCTCTCTCCCATCTCCTCTTTCTTAAAATCTCCTTCTCTCTCCTTTAATTTTAAATTTCCATGTCAAATTAAGAAAAACAAACCTATTTTACAAAAAAAAATATCGTTGATCAGTAGTTCATCCCCAGCACAACGATTGTTACATCATTGTAACAATAATTTTAGGTACCTTATCATGAAAATAAACGATGGTTACATAGGTGTAACGATTCAGAAAAGTTACCTAAAAAGAAAGAAGTTGATAGGAGATTACTACTTACATTTATGAAATAACTATCATATGTGTAATCATGTGAAACTATTTCATAAAGTTCTAGAAAGAAAATACGTGGTGTTACATTCGTGTACCATCAATTAAAAACATGTGAAATAAAAGTGATACATACGTGTAATAACTACTTACATTTATGTAATAACTATCATATGCGTAATCACGTTAAACAAATTCATAACGTTCTAGAAAAAAAAATACATGGTGTTACATTCGTGTAACATGAATTAAAAACATGTGAAATAAAGTGTTACAATACGTGTAACCAGATTTAGAAATAATAGAGCCACAAATACAATTTACAAAATTTTCTGAATGGTTACACCTACCATCATTTATTTTTTTTCAAAAAAAAACTTAAAATTATTGTTACAACGATGTAACAATCGTTACGCTGGTGATAAACTGATGATCAACGATTTTTTTTTCTTTTGTAAATTAGGTTTTTTTTTATTTGGCATGAAAGTTTAAAATTAAAGGAGAGAGTTTAGGAAATAGGATTTAAACATTTATTCATAAAAATAATGGTTTGTCTATTAGGGTAATGGTATACCCACCCCAAGACCCCAATACCCCAAGCATTCTTAGGTGCCACCTTATTTTTCCCACTCTCACACTTTTTTATGGTAATACCCACCCCAAGACCCCAAGACCCCAAACCTCATTTTTTTATAAACTATTTAAATTAAAAATAACAACTTTCATAATATAAAAATAAAAATTACAAATTCCTAAAAATATAAATTACAAATTCCTAAAAAATAAAAATTACAAATTCCTAAAAATAAAAATTTAAAAATAAAGAAGTCCTAAAGTACTTATTTAAAAAAATCCTAAACATTACTTATATATATATATATCGAAGAGGCGGACCCGAATTTTTTGAACCAACGTACGAGACTCGTCGTCCAAATCTTTTAACGGTTTTTGAACCGTTTCGATCTCACGACACATTTGTTCGCGTTCCAAAATCTCGAGTTGTTTCTTTCTATCCTCTCGGGCTTCTCGTTGAAGTTTGAGCTTTTCCAATTGTATTTCGTTAAACGATTCAAAATGTTCGTCCCAATTTGAACTCGAAGACGCTTTGCCCTTCCCCTTCTCTTTTTGTTTGGCTTGTCGTTTAGCCTTTTGACAACCCATTGGAAGGGTTTCCTCGGGTGGGCTGGTGGGAGACAATCCCTCGACGTTGAGGTCGATAGGAGTCCTCCCTTGGGAGGGACTACTAGTGTAGGTGTTTGACTCGGAGGTTTTGGTTCTTTGGAACCACCTTGGTCACCACTTTTGCACCCTTGGTCCACCGTCGCTGCCGCTTTTGGGGATTTTTTTTGCGATTTCCCAACACTCTATTTTGTCAAAAGTAGCCCCCTTGTTCTCAAATTTGAATCGATGATGTGCCGCCATCAAAATGTTGGCTTCAGAAGTCCCGCTCCTTCGTTGACCGATTTGGTTTATATAAATGTTGTTGAATTCTTGGATCTTCGTATTCAAATCTTTCCACTTCGAATAGATTTGATGCTTGGTGCGATAAAAAGAGTTGGGATCGTTGAAGTTGGGTACGGGATAGTTCAAAAATGCGTGCCAATCCAAGGTAATTTTATTTCAAAAAAAATTACCCGGTTGTGCATCACCTACAAAAAAAAGGTTAGAAAAAACGTTAAAAAAAAGTTATAAAAAACCCTAATTTAAAAAAAAAAGTTATTTACCCTTAATCGAATTCTCCAAGTTATCAATATAAAGTCTCGTCAAAACCACTTCCTCTTGAGAAGTACACGGAATCGCATTCCGTTTTTGAACCTCCTCGCGTTGGGACGTTTGACCCTTTGTTCTCTTTGCCATACTCTCCTTCTTTGTGGTTTTTTGGGGTGGTTGTGTTTCCATCACAACATCGGGTTGAGACTCGGCTTGAGTGTTGAATTCATTGCGTAAGAAACCGTACTCTTGACCCCAACCGATTTCTTGATCGGTAAAAGACGGTATGTAACCGGGTTCTCCAAACACGTTTCGTTGAGATGTCGAAGTTGGTGGTTCGTTTTCGGTTTGGTTTTCGAAGAAATTGTGAGACATGGTGAATATGGAGAAATGAGATGTGAAGAATTTTTTTAGAAGAAAGTTGAAGATTGAGAGTTGGTGTGGATGAAAAAGGTGAAACAGGTAGGTTAACTAGAGAAAAAAAGTAAATTTAAAAAAAAAAGAGCCAAAAGGACCGTTGGGTGGTGGTGGTGGGGGGGGGGGGCACTCCGACGGTCGAATTCCCGACCCCTCCTCTCTCGGTGGCCAGCCCCCGAAGTCTTCTCCCGAGCTCCTTCCCCGAGCGGTCCGTCATGGTGTTCTCGAGAATACCGAGCATCCCGAGCTCGGTATTGGGCTCCCATCTTGAAGTATTACAATTACCCTTATGCCCTTGGTGCATTAAATAAATTTCAAATTATTTACGAAAATGACACATTCATTTTCAACCATAGATTAACTAATCAATGGTGTAAGATGAGTTTTCTAGGTTTTCAAAAGATGTGAGGTTTTCCATTAAACCTTACCATATATATATATATATATATATATATATATATATATATATATATATATATATATAGGGTAAAGTTCTTTGAAAAACTACTTTTATTTGGAAAACTGAAAAACCAAAGAAAAATTATATTAAATGAAGGCTATTTGAGTAATTCGACATTCTTTTTTTTTTCCTTTTTTTTTAAATTTCAAATATATCCACATGATAACTTTATAAAAAAAGAAAAAAAAGAAAACATTTTTTTTTTATCTTGTCCGTCCGACTATGTTGTATATATGTAACATAGTATGTTGCATACGTTGAATATATGCAACATAGTATTTTGCAAATATGCAACATTGTATACTTCATACGTTGCATATATGCAACATACTATGTTGCATATGTGCAACATTGTATGTTTCATATATTGTATATATACAACATCTATGTTGCATTTACGCAATGTATACAACATACAATGTTGCATATATGCAACATAGTCGGACGAACAAAAAAAAATTGTTTATTAAGGTCGTTAGGTGGCCATTACGTGGATAGACACGCAAATTTAAAAAAAGGAAAAAAAAAGGACCAACAAAATTACCTAAATAGTCTTCATTTAATATAGTTTTCCTTTGGTTTTCCAGTTTTTCAACTAAAACTTAGTTTTCCATTGAACTTAACCCTATATATATATATATATATATATATATATATATATATATATATATATATATATATATGGGTAAGGATCATGTAAAAATCACATATTTTTGCGAAAACCTAAAAACTAATACTAAAATACTTATAACGTTTTCATACGTTCATATTTTTTTTTAATTTGCACCAAAATCCTTATAATTATGAGTTCTTTGATTATGGAAAAAAAAATTTAAAAAATTTAACGTCTTGTCGTATTTTTATTAGTGCACATGTGCACTAATAATAAAACTTATACATATAGTATGCGTTAATATTTTTTTTAAGAAAATCGCACCAACTACATTATAATTTTGTTAGCTTTTCGTGGATTTTTTGTTAGTGCACATGTGCACTAATAAAAAACACTTTATACATGTCGTATACATTAATATTTCAAAAAAGAAATTGCACCATAAATCTTATAATTGTGTTATCTTTTACTATGAAAATAGATTTAACATTTAAAAAAAAAATTTATGCTACACATGTGCATTATAACAAATAGTTATAGTGCATATGTAGAATTATCATTAGTTCTATAAATATTTTAGTGTTTTTTAATGTTTTTAACTTAAAACAATATTTTTTCGCATGACAACTCTCTTTGTGTATTACTAATAAAAATGGTGCACATGTGCACTAATAAAAAAAATTCGAAATATGATTTTCTTTTCCAGAATCAATGACAATGGAATTTTAAGATTTTCGGTGTAAGTTTTATAGAAAAATATTAACGTATGTAAAAGTTATGAAAGTTCTAGTGTTAGTTTCTAGGTTTTCGCAAAAAAAGGAGTTTCCGCAGGATCTTTACCCTATATATAGGGCATGGGTATTCTGAAAAACCCACTTGAGTTGTGAAAACTTTTAAAACCCTGTTTTTACATATTTAGTTCGAAAATTTACATATGTAACTTTTTTTTTTTATCTTTTTGGATGGATTCTACATTCATTTTCATTAGTTTGGTAAAAGAAAACAAAAAACCGCCAAGTGGATTTTTTAATAAATTTTTTATAAAAAATTGTGTAAATTGTTGTGGTTTACATTGTGATTTACATATGTACTTCCCGAGAACGAGATTTTCTTTATTTTATCGGAAGTTTTTTTAAAGAAAAACTAACCGTTGGATCATCAACATTTTTTAGATCTTGTACCGGAGATTGATGTACCTTAAAATATACATGTTTTATAGCCAGATCTGCCCTGCGTATTGTGTAAAATATGACTAACTATCACAAAGAAACAGTGTTTTTGTCTTCTTTGTAGTTTTTTAGGTTTTACAGAGGCAAAATCACAGAAGGAATAAATAATGCAAGAAAATCTGAGATTTTGAAGTTCAGCACGACCCGTGCCTCACCCAACACGGCCCGTGCCCAGTTCCAGCTCAGCCCTAGGACGTGGCTCTGAATTAGGCTGCGCAACACGACCCGTGCCTACTCAAGCACGCCCCGTGTCCCTGACCACCTTGCAGAACGGTAGAAGTCTCTGACACAGCACGCCCCATGTTCCGTGAAGCACGCCCCGTGCCGCTGACCATCTTGCAGAACGGTAGAACTCTCTGACACAGCACGCCCCGTGTTCCGTGAAGCACACCCCGTGGCCCTCTACATAACACGCCCCGTGGCCCTCTGACATAACACGCCCCGTGCCTAGTTTGGCACGGGCCGTGCCCACTCCGGCTGGTCTATAAATAGGAGAATCCATCTTCACTTCTCCTTGCTCACTTCTCCCTCCCTCTCTTCCACTAGTTACCATCTTTTCGGTTGTGAGCCTTTAACTTATGGTGATTATGAATTGTTATTTGTCTATGAATCTTTCATTATCTATCAAGCATATATCTAGATCGACTAACATTTGTCAACCTCAAACTTTCAAGTGTTAGTCAAATTCTTACACTCGTTCGGGATTAAACGAATCTTTGGTGGGTTGGTAAACTGTTTTTGTAACCTTGCTTTAAGGTGAGCTAATGACTTTATAATAACTCTTTTTATTGAAAATGTATTACTGATTTTCAGAACCAAGCGTTCTCTACGTATCACAGACCATTTGGGGAGTTGAAATCCCAAAGGCCAGACCTGTGACGCTCGGTCGGGAGACGATGCATGATCCGAAAGGTGACTCGCGTCCCATGCTACATGATATGTTCGAGGTCCTTATGTCTATGTAAGCAAACTCGGCTGACCACGCAAGTGTGGGCTGAAAGTATTTGGTTGGGAATGAGGGTTGATAATATTTTGTCACTTCATGGAAACCGAGATGGTACGTGTTTGTGGGTTGGCTCTGGTTACGCCGGACGTCATGCGCGAGAGCAGTGTACCGAAGAAACGGACCTTAGTCCCTTAAAAAGATAATTTTTATAATAAAATAATCCGGCACGGAGGGTTATTTCCCTGCTGGTTCATGACGGCGTGTCTAGTACGGTAAGTAAGCCTGTTTGAGGGACCTCGTAACTAAGTGGCGTTAGCTTCACTATACTTGTTTGCCGACAACATTTCTCCCCAGGTTCGTACTCCTCGTAGAGGATCACCTGGGAGAGCGGTGATGCTTGTTTTGAGGCTGAGATGCGGTCCTACTGCCTGTTGGTGAATAATCTTACGGTAAGGGTATATATTACGAGTTACCAACTTCACAACTGATAAGTCTCTCAAATGACATTATCTGCGACCGAGTTGATCAAGACACACCTTTTTAGTATAGCTATTTTGTTTTAAATTATTTTACATATATATATATTAGGGAAAATTGCATATAGCCCCCTACTTTGGAAAAAAATTGCATATATACCCAAAATACAAGTTTTTAATGCATAATGTACAATGGTCTTAAAGCATGATTTGGGGAAATATGCAATTTCTTAAATTTAGAGGGGGATATATGCAAATGACCCTATATATTACTAACATCTTCACTTGAAGATTGCTCAGGTTAGACATCAACAATGAGGAAGTATCAAGAGCCCTCATTTTTCTTTGTGTCTTTGATTGACCCCGATTCAACTTACCACTACTATACTGCCCACAATGGGTGCACTTGTCCCTGAATGTGGTGAAATAGTAGTTATAAGTAAATCAGGTTTTATAAATTTAAAAGCTTCAAATGCTAAAAAGGTGTCACAAAATAACGCCATATTTTATATATACACCAAAACACACCAAGCTTTTTGGCGCCGTTGCCGGGGTTACAAAACGAGGATTTTGAGAGAAATCCGAGTTGGCGGCCTAATCTTTGTATATTTGTACCATAATTTTTCTTCAACTTATTTTCTTAAAAAAAACTAGATCTCTACCACTTGGTATTTTTCTAGAAATTTTTAAAACTTTTTTTTATAGAATGTACATCAGCACTATGTAGTGTCCTGATCACACACAACTTAGACTGATTTTACTTTTTCTGTATTGCCATACTTTGGTTACTACTAATTCTTGTATATCTTTTTATGCTCACAACAACCAGACGTAGTAGAACCACTCCCTGAACTAGAAAGATTTCTACAAAGCAGACTCCGATATCGTTCCAAAACTATTGTTAAAGTCATTCATAAGCCAATCCCAATGGCTCTCGAGCGGACCGTCATGGGCTACTAAGGCCAAATGTAGCAAATTTTGGTGTAGCTATCGCTCCTCCTGGTATCGATGCTAACAACTTCGAAATTCGACCCCAGTTGGTGCAGATGCTCCAAAATTCTGCTACTTTTCACGGTTTGGCCGATGAAGACCCTCACTCTCACATCAGAAACTTCCTTGAAGTTTTTGAAACATTCAAGTCCAACGGAGCATCTGAAGACGCCGTTCGACTTTGAAGTTTTCCTTTCTCACTCAAAGACCGTGCGAAAACATAGCTAAACAATCTCCCCAATGGTTCCATCACCACTTAGGACGAGCTTGTTCATAAGTTTCTTTACAAATACTTCCCTCCGGCCACGACTGCCAATCTCCTCACGAAATCAACTCTTACACTCAAGAAGATGGAGAATCGTTGTTTGACACATGGGAACGCTTCAAAAAACTCTTGAGGAAATGTGTCACACCCCAACCGACGACGAAAACATCGGGGCATGATGATTGTCCATAAGCACATGACACTATTTAAAGTTTTATTATTTAATAATATCTAATTCCAAAATTATACTTTGAATACAAGAACATAAGCATATTGTCACACCCCAACCGACGGCGGAAACGTCGGGGCATGATTAGATTGCCCATAAGCTCATGACAACTAGTTTAGTGACAATAGTTGATAAATAATAAATTTCATTAATAACATTAAAAAAACAAAACAATACGTCACATATTGATAACAATATCAATTTCTTTATTAAACTAGGTCCAAAAGCCCTATGTGATAGCATCTTGAAACATCAACATCTTATCCTGCAACATGTATAAAATAAAGGGGGGGGGGGGTCAACTATATATAGTTGGTGAGTAACCACAAGTTTGATACATAACATATATTTGAAAAACATGCGTTACGTGTCATATGATAGAATAAGTGAAATATAAAATGACAATATGAAAGACTAGGCATAACCAAAATTCCTTGTATAAAATGACAATATGAAAGACTAGGCATAAACAAAACTCAATGACATATGAAAGATTCCCAAACCCGTAGGTTAGACTATATGAAATAATGAAATAGGCTTCAAACACCCAACGCCGAAACGGTCAAGTTGAGTGGGTTGTCAACCGATATATCTACCTTTGTTACCCCAGGCCTTACGTTAATGTTTATGCCAAATGAAAGACATGACAGACATGACAACCATGACATACTTGACATCCAATGATAAACATGATAACCTTTGATAAACATGAAATCCTTTGAAATCACATATTGACAAATCATGCTAGAAGTCACGTAACACATAATTCACACGTAGATCACATACGCATGGTAAATGATAAACTTGAAAAACAACACTTTGAAATAGGATACATGTTGCAACCCTAAAAATGATAAAATGAGGAAAGGGGCAAGGATTACTCACTTGGATTAGAAGTTAAGTCCATGAAGCGAAAAGTGAAAGTGAAAGGGTTAGTCCCGAAGATTCACCCTAAAAGAATAGAATGGGACGACATGAATATTGGAATATGGATTCTAAGCTCTTATGAATTTAGGGATGGGTTTTAATGTTATAAATTGATGTTTGAAAATGTTACTTTTAAGAGTAGAAATACTTTAAATGTTTCTAGACATGCTTTGGCCTTATAGGTTATGACACTCTCATCATGGCGTCCCAGGCAAGCATCCAGGTCCGACTATGGGATTTATGCGAACACTTATCCTTGACAGAGACCCTAACTACCGGTGTTTTCACCCTTCAAGTTACTACATGTCATTCTCATGTCAAGTACTATCACTAATTATGTTTGAGAAACAATAGGTTTGGTTCCAAGGCTTTTGAAATCCTAAAATGATATCTATGTTCAAAACCTGAATTACATATTAGAATGATTAAGAATTGGTTTAATTGTTGATTTGTGAAAAACAAGCCTAAATCCCCACTTGTTCATTCATAAAAACGTTTAACTTTTGGATTAGATGAATATAGATGAAATTGAACATGATAGGTTGGACTCGTTGGGCCTAACGAGCCTCTACAAGGCTACACCAAGCCTAAAGGTGACCTAAGCAAGGCAACACGTCCTAATGGCGTGCCTTTGCAAACCTAGGTTGTCCAAAGGACAAGCCTTAACAATGCTAGGCATTCTAAGAACGAGCCTAACTAAGAACCTAAATTAATCTAATTAAACTAAGAAAGCGATAGATAAACGAATAATGAAAAGAAGAAAGAACGAAAGGAAGAAATAAAGAAAGAAATAAAAAAAATTATCTCAAAGGTTCTTTTCAAACAAGACGTTCTCGAAGGGCAACACCTCCTTACCGAGAACATAAAAAAACTACTACGCACAACACCCAAAGAGGTATTGTGTTTATGGAACCACCAAAATTTGGTTTTTCCACTTGTTTATACTCAAGCTAGGGAGTTAATTACCGTTTGCGTCCCTGTGGTTTGGCCATATTTGCCACATGCATCCAATTGTTTGATTTGTTGCTTGGCGAAGTCTAACGTTTACATGTGTTAGTCATTTGCGTCCCTGAGGCTAACTCAGTTAATTTTACCCGTTAAATGACCTCCCATGTGCCAAACATGTGAGGGCATTTCTGGCATTTTTAAAAAGTTACTTTTTTGACTTTCAACCTATTATTTAAAACAAATCGAAACCCTAACGTCACTACCACAATCCACTCTCGTCACTCCGAAAAAGACACTTAATCTCCGATCAACACCACCGACGACATCATTTCCTTAACGGATCGTTCCCGAAGTTGAAGAGTTTTCTCCGATCAGAGCACCGTCGACGATGGTTTTGACTCTGTGGCAAGTCCGTTCTCCTGAAGTTGAACCGTTTGATCCTACCGAAATCTATGGTACGTTTAGCCGACAATGCTGTAATTTTCGTTGATTTTTTTCAATTAATCAAGACTGAAATAGTTTGCTAACCATTATTCATTGTTCATCTCAGAAAATGAACCCACTTTTTTCACTTTTAAAGTCCATCATGGAGGAGAGTTTATCAACTGTCCCGGAATCAAGTATGTGAGGGGTCAGACGGCTTATGTTGACATGGTAGATGCAGACGAGTTTTCTGTGCATGATTTGGATCGCATGATTCAGATGATAGGTTATCCTGCTCAAGAGGTAATGTTCTATTATTATAAAATTCCAACTGAGGACCTGAATATAGGTTTGAAGCCTCTTGGCAATGATTTGGATGTGCTAGGAATGTGTAAGTATGTCGATAGGTTTAAGGTTATCAATGTGTACACTGAGCATGGAACTACTAGGTTAAAAACTTACTTTCAACAATCTGTTAGTATGTCAAGTGTGGTAATTGAAGAAATCACAGATGAACAAGTTGGGCCATCAAATACTGCAGCTTTGCAGATTGGTAAACCTAGAGTTTTACAGATTGGATGGCAAGAACATGAGGAAATTGATTTGGAAATGGATGCAATAGGCATTAATGAGGGTGAGTCTCAGGTTGAAAATCATGTTGATGATCAGGTAGGTATGATAGTAACTGTGGAAGATGTACGCAACACACAGGTTAATGATGGTGTGAATCAAGATGATGATGATCCATTTGAGGGATTGGATGAGATTCTTGGAATTGGAGGGACTGGTAATGGGGATGGTGAAGTGTATAAGCCCCAGAATGCTGATGATGTGGTTCAAGATAATGTGAATGATGTGGTGCAAGATAATGATGATGATATGGTGCAAGATAATGTGAATGCCACTAGTCAACACATGATGGATAATAATGATGTGTTTTTGGCAGGTTTTGTGTTCAATTATGATGCCGAGGATGGTGAGGCTGGTGAGAAAGAGGATGGTGAGGGTGAGGATGGTTATGCTAAGGATGGTGAGGATGGTGATGACAGTGAGGGTCAGGATGGTGATGACAGTGAGTGTGAGGATGGTGATGAAAGTGAGAGTGAGGATGATGGTGCTGATACTGAGGTAGGGGATGATGATGGCGAGTCTGATGACTCAGATTTCATGGTTGATGAGGATAACATAATTGAAGATGTGCAAGTTGACATGGATGAGTTTAGAGCCAATGTGGATGTTAGCTTTGAAGATGAGGCAAATATGGTAGATGATGATGATGAGGAGGATTTAGAGTTGGACTTGGAAAATTTTGATGGCACAGATTCTGAAAATGAAACAACACTAGATAGGGGTTTAAAAAATTTAAGGAGGAGGCAAGTAAATTGGAAGGCAGATTGCACATCTCCTTTCTATGTTGGGCAAACACTTTTATCAAAGGAGGAAATTAATGATATGGTTGTGAAGGCTGCTGTGGACAGTAGAAGGCAACTTGTCTTTTATAAAAATGATAGGTTGAGGATTAGGGTTGTGTGTCATGGTTTAAATCCGGATATAGGGTATGCCAATATGTTTCACAAGTTGGTGAATCTTCTAGTGGGCCCAGAAAAGGTAAAAAAGCATTCAAGGGGGTAGGTGGTGGTGTAATAAGTCCAAAACCTACCAAGAAAAGATTCCCTACCCCCACTTGCCCATGGTCTTTGCACATTTCAAGGAAAAATAATGACAGCATGTGGTGTGTTAAAACTTTTCAAAATGAGCATAGGTGCATGACCACAAGAAACATTAGGCTCTACACAATCTCTGCAATTGCCAAGGAGATTGAACCAGTTGTTGAAGAAAACCCCACCATTCCTTTGAAGTCTTTACAACAACATATTCAGAGGCTTCATCAGGTAAATGTTTCAATTACTAAGGTGTTTAGGGCAAAGACTATGGCAGCAAAGAAGTTGAATGGTGATTACTATTCTCAATACAGTAGATTAAGGGAGTATTGTGAGGAGTTGATTAGATCCAATCCTGGTACAAGTGTAAAAATTGATTTAGAGCCTGAAAGTAATCCAGCAAGTCCTACTAGGCAGTTTAGGAGGATTTATATTTGTTTTGCTGCATTAAGGGAGGGGTTTAAAGCATGTGGGAGGGATCTGATTGGGTTGGATGGTTGTTTTATGAAGGGTCCATTTCCAGGACAGGTGTTAACTGCAGTTGGAATTGATTCCAACAATGGTATTTACCCAGTGGCATATGCTGTAGTGGAAGCTGAAACTCTTGCATCATGGACCTGGTTTCTGGATTGTCTTGGCCAAGAACTGGAACTTGCTTCAAATTCTAATTTCACTTTCATTAGTGATAGACAAAAAGTAAGTATATTAAGTCTGAGTTAAAATACACTTCATTACTTTCATTATTGCTAATCCATGTTGACTTGTAGGGACTTATACCTGCTCTGCAAAGGGTTTTCCCAGCTGCTGAACACAGATATTGTGTTAGACATATTCATCAGAATATGAAAACAAAATGGAGAGGTAATGTGTTGAAGGATCTACTATGGAAGTGTGCAACTGCCACAACAGTTCCCTCATTTGAAAGAAGAATGGAAACAATCAGGAGTGTGGATGAATCCTTACATCAATGGTTAAGAGAAATCCCAGCAAAGCACTGGAGTAGGGCACTTTTCAGTGGTAATTTCTTATTACATAAAAAGTCAAACTTTATTTTTGTCCATTAACAAAAAAGGTTGTTAGTTAATACTACTATGTCTTATGCAGAGAGGCCACAAAGTGATTTATTTTTGAACAACCTATGTGAGGTGTTTAACAAGCAGTTAGTTGGGGGCAGAAACAAGCCTATTATAACTTGTTTGGAGTATATCAGAGAATACCTGATGAAAAGGATTGCTATGGTGCACAAGAAAATTGCAAAGGCTCCAGGACCATTGACACCTGATGCAACAAAGACCTTCAACTTAATCAAGACTTTGGAAAATGATTACACTGTGATTCTAGCTGGACCAAAGAAGTACCAAGTGAATGGGCCATGGGGGGACTAGGTTGGTGTTGATTTGAATAACAAGATATGTACTTGTAGAAGGTGGCAGTTGTCTGGAATGCCATGCAAGCATGCTGTTGCAGCCATTTGGGACTATTCAAAGGACCATCCAGACTCTGAAAATGCTGAGACATGGGTTTCAAAGGTCTACTGGCTGGATACCTGGAGGTCTGTCTATCAACATACATTGGAGCCAATCAATGGAAGATCTGAGTGGATGCCATCTAGTTGTCCAACAATTTTAACAGCTCCAAAACACCACACTCAGGTTGGAAGGCCCAAGAAGAAAAGAAAGAAGTCTGCTGAGGAGTTGGCTGAAGAAGTGAGCAAGAATGGCAAGTTGGTGAGGAAGGGAAATACAGTTACATGTGGAAAGTGCAAGAAACAAGGCCATAACTCAAGGAGTTGCAAGGGTCAAGGATCAGCACAAGGAGGTCCTCAAGATGGTGATCATATTTAGTGAAATGATGTTTGTTTAGATGTTTATGATATCAGTATTTTGAACTTGTTTGGTGTTTGGTTTTGTTAAAACAATGGTAACTATGTTATGGATCACATGTGTTTGTGATCCACATTTTGGACATGTTGTGGATCAGTTTTTGGTAACTTTATTTAGATCCACCTTAATGGTATAATATTTGGTGTACTTTATGTTTGATAACAGGCATGTTTTGTTGTAATTCTTTTATGCCAAAAGAATAGGTTTGTATTCATTCAAGTAAAAGCCTTCAAGTAAAAGCCTTCAAGTAAAGGCATGTTTAGTTGTAATTGTTTTATGCCAAAAGAATAGGTTTGTTTTATGTCAAAACAATTCGGGTCATCAAATTCAATAACTCAGTTTCATTCATTACTAAATGGTATTATAAGATACCAAACAAACAATTGACCAAAAAAAAAGTCAAATCATGAAACAACCACACTTTTCATACATATCTAAAGGGAATTACATGATCATCATTCAATACAAACCCTAGTACATCATTTTCCAATCCAGTACATCACAAAGAACACCCAACTAACAAATATTACAAATCGCAAATTCTTCACTTCAAGTTGCAGTTTTTTGCAATCATCTTGGTGCTTGCGTAGGATCTCAATAGCTCTTTCAGAAACCGGCGGGTCGGCCCAACTCACAAAACCACATCTGGATCCCTGTGTTACCACATATTTAGGTCAGAAAAGAAATATAGAAGAAGATGGTATAAAATCCATGACTTACGGGTCGAGCACAACAGTGGAATCGGCGGCCTGCGTTGGCTGTGGTTGACGATGTGAAAATTGTTGTTGAAAATCCACAAGTTCTACAAATAACCATTTTCGATCGTTGCATTGAGCGTGTGTGTCGATAAAGATGAGAGTGAACTGGTATAAATGTTAGGGTTTCTATTTGTTTTAAATAATAGGTTGAAAGTCAAAAAGGTTACTTTTTAAAAATGCCAGAAATGCCCTCACATGTTTGGCACATGGGAGGCCATTTAACGGGTAAAATTAATAGAGTTAGCCTCAGGGACGCAAATGACTAACAAATGTAAACGTTAGACTTCGCCAAGCAACAAATCAAACAATTGGATGCATGTGGCAAATATGGCCAAACCACAGGGACGCAAACGGTAATTAACTCCAAGCTAGGAGTTGCAAGCTATTAGGGACCTAACAAAGGTATTTATAGGTATGAAATGAAGGAAAATATTGTATTATGGGCGATGTGGTATAGGTTTACAAGAGAAAACACGTCTTTGAAATCGACAACTAACACCAAACTTGTTTTAGCGATTCCCGCTTCGTTATAACTCAGTTTTGCGCGCGGTTTTCGCCCACGTTCACCATTTTCAGAGTACAATCATATGGAAGAGAGTAATATACCATTTATGGTGTTGAGGATTGGGCTTAAGCCTTGGGATCTTGATGTGAGTCGAGTTTTCAAGTTTTTGAAACATACGGATGT
>JBCNJP010000007.1:33267772-33284320 GCA_039602395.1 Deinandra increscens subsp. villosa | reverse complement strand
ACGGAGGCCGCTTCACCATGCGCCGCACCGTCAAAAGCGCACCACAAAGCATTTGGTAAAAAGAACTAGCACATTCATATTTTACTTCTCATTTTCCAGATTTATGCAAATGAAAACTAACTGAACCTAGAACTGGTTTAACAGGTATGGAGCAGACCGTCCAAAGTACTTGGGCCCGTTCTCTGAGCAAACCCCGTCTTACCTAACCGGGGAATTTCCTGGTGACTACGGTTGGGACACTGCAGGATTATCAACCGACCCTGAGACATTTGCCAAAAACCGTGAGCTTGAAGTGATCCACTCCCGGTGGGCCATGCTTGGCGCGCTCGGATGTGTGTTCCCCGAGCTTCTTGCGAAGAACGGTGTGAAATTCGGTGAAGCAGTCTGGTTCAAGGCGGGATCCCAGATTTTCTCTGAAGACGGGCTTGACTACCTCGGAAACCCAAACTTGATCCATGCCCAGAGCATTTTAGCCATTTGGGCTTCTCAAGTTGTTCTGATGGGCCTCATTGAAGGGTACCGGGTTGGTGGAGGCCCACTTGGTGAAGGGCTCGACAAGATCTACCCAGGAGGGTCTTTTGACCCGCTTGGGTTGGCTGATGACCCAGAAGCATTTGCTGAGTTGAAGGTGAAGGAGCTTAAGAACGGTCGATTGGCTATGTTTTCCATGTTTGGGTTTTTCGTTCAAGCCATTGTAACCGGAAAGGCCCCGATTGAGAACTTGTTTGACCATCTTAGTGACCCAGTAGCTAACAACGCTTGGGCTTATGCTACTAACTTTGTGCCCGGAAAATAAGTTGATCACCTGTAAATTCGATGATGGTTAACATTACAACGATTTTCTTGTTTTTGTTAAGTATTGTGTATTTTTATTTTAAAGAGTAAATTACACAGAAGGTCCTTTATGTTTTATCTTAATTTTGGATTGGATCCTTTAAGTAAGTAGTTACACCTGACATCCTTTATGTTTTCTAATTACATCATATAATTAAATATCAATAATATAAATCCTCTTATTCTAATAACTTTTAATGCTTAATATATAGTATAATAAGATTTCAATTATATCTTATCTTAAAATATAATTTTATAATCTTAAAAACTTCATTATATGTTATTTGTAATTTTAAATATTCATTATTTCTTATTTTAGGAGTGTATGCTTAAAAAAGTTTTATTATTTCTTATATGTTTACATTTAAAATTTATTCTTAAAACATATAATAATAATTATATATGGAATTATTAGTTATATCATTTTTAGACATCCCGTGTAATACACGGGTTAATATGACTATTGTATAAATAATAAAGAAAGTATACCGTGTATTCAAAAACCTATTAGAATAAAAATTAATTATAAAAAATACAAATTAAAGAAGGGGGGGGGGGGGGGTCGATAGATTGTGTCGGCTAGAGCTAACCATTTATAAATCGGTACGTGGACATGAGTCACATGATATTACTGAACACAAATTAAATGGGTAAGTGTCTGAGGTAAATGTGTTCGGGTCATAAAGATGTTAGCTCGTATAGTCGATCGTTTGACGAAATCTACGCATTTCCTTCCAATTAAAGAGATTGACAAGATGGGATGAATCACCAGAATCTACCTGAATGCGGTTATCTCCCGACACGGTATACCCATTTCATTCATCCCAGAAAGACATGGTCGTTTTACGTCGAGATTCTAGGGTGTGTAAGTTGAATGAGGCTCTCTGTGGATTGCACCAAGCTTCGAGGGCATGGTATGTTACACTATTCGCTCGCCTTCTAGATAATGGGTATACGAGAGGAAAGATTGATCAAACCTTGTTCATAAGAAGATCGGGCTGACACGGTTGAAAACGTCTCAAAATGATTCAACCGACTTATAACACACCTAACCCATTTAAGTTTATTATTATTATTATTATTATTATTATTATTATTATTATTTTAATGGCTATAAGAGCTAATTCCTCTCTCATAAAACACGGTTTTAATTACCGTTTGCGTCCCTGTGGTTTGGCCATATTTGCCACATGCATCCAATTGTTTGATTTGTTGCTTGGCGAAGTCTAACGTTTACATTTGTTAATCATTTGCGTCCCTGAGGCTAACTCTGTTAATTTTACCCGTTAAATGGCCTCCCATGTGCCAAACATGCGAGGGCATTTCTGGCATTTTTAAAAAGTTACCTTTTTGACTTTCAACCTATTATTTAAAACAAATAGAAACCCTAACATTTATACCAGTTCACTCTCATCTTTATCGACACACACGCTCAATGCAACGATCGAAAATGGTTATTTGTAGAACTTGTGGATTTTCAACAACAATTCTCACATCGTCAACCACAGCCAACCCAGGCCGCCGATTCCACTGTTGTGCTCGACCCGTAAGTCATGGATTTTATACCATCTTCTTCTATATTTCTTTTCTGACGTAAATATGTGGTAACAAAGGGATCCAGATGTGGTTTTGTGAGTTGGGCCGACCCGCCGGTTTCTGAAAGAGCTATTGAGATCCTACGCAAGCACCAAGATGATTGTAAAAAACTGCAACTTGAAGTGAAGAATTTTCGATTTGTAATATTTGTTAGTTGGGTGTTCTTTGTGATGTACTGGATTGGAAAATGATGTACTAGGGTTTGTATTGAATGATGATCATGTAATTCCCTTTTGATATGTATGAAAAGTGTGGTTGTTTCATGATTTGACTTTTTTTTTGGTCAATTGTTTGTTTGGTATCTTATAATACCATTGAGTAATGAATGAAACTGAGTTATTGAATTTGATGACCCAAATTGTTTTGACATAAAACAAACCTATTCTTTTGGCATAAAACAATTACAACTAAACATGCCTTTACTTGAAGGCTTTTACTTGAATGAATACAAACCTATTCTTTTGGCATAAAAGAATTACAACAAAACATGCCTGTTATCAAACATAAAGTACACCAAATATTATACCATTAAGGTGGATCTAAATAAAGTTACCAAAAACTGATCCACAACATGTCCAAAATGTGGATCACAAACACATGTGATCCATAACATAGTTACCATTGTTTTAACAAAACCAAACACCAAACAAGTTCAAAATACTGATATCATAAACATCTAAACAAACATCATTTCACTAAATATGATCACCTTCTTGAGGACCTCCTTGTGTTGATCCTTGACCCTTGCAACTCCTTGAGTTATGGCCTTGTTTCTTGCACTTTCCAAATACTGATATCATAAACATCTAAACAAACATCATTTCACTAAATATGATCACCAGGTCCATAATGCAAGAGTTTCAGCTTCCACTACAGCATATGCCACTGGGTAAATACCATTGTTGGAATCAATTCCAACTGCAGTTAACACCTGTCCTGGAAATGGACCCTTCATAAAACAACCATCCAACCCAATCAGATCCCTCCCACATGCTTTAAACCCCTCCCTTAATGCAGCAAAACAAATATAAATCCTCCTAAACTGCCTAGTAGGACTTGCTGGATTACTTTCAGGCTCTACATCAACTTTTACACTTGTACCAGGATTGGATCTAATCAACTCCTCACAATACTCCCTTAATCTACTGTATTGAGAACAGTAATCACCATTCAACTTCTTTGCTGCCATAGTCTTTGCCCTAAACACCTTAGTAATTGAAACATTTACCTGATGAAGCCTCTGAATATGCTGTTGTAAAGACTTCAAAGGAATGGTGGGGTTTGCTTCAACAACAGGTTCAATCTCCTTGGCAATTGCAGAGATTGTGTAGAGCCTAATGTTTCTTGTGGTCATGCACCTACGCTCATTTTGAAAAGTTTTAACACACCACATGCTGTCATTATTTTTCCTTGAAATGTGCAAAGACCATGGGCAAGTGGGGGTAGGGAATCTTTTCTTGGTAGGTTTTGGACTTATTACACCACTACCTACCCCTTTGAATGCTTTTTTACCTTTTCTGGGCCCACTAGAAGATTCACCAACTTGTGAAACATTTTGGCATACCCTATCCGGATTTAAACCATGACACACAACCCTAATCCTCAACCTATCATTTTTATAAAAGACAAGTTGCCTTCTACTGTCCACAGCAGCCTTCACCACCATATCATTAATTTCCTCCTTTGATAAAAGCGTTTGCCCAACATAGAAAGGAGATGTGCAATCTTCCTTCCAATTTACTTGCCTCCTCCTTAAATTTTTTAAACCCCTATCTAGTGCTGTTTCATTTTCAGAATCTGTGCCATCAAAATTTTCCAAGTCCAACTCTAAATCCTCCTCATCATCATCATCTACCATATTTGCCTCATCTTCAAAGCTAACATCCACATTGGCTCTAAACTCATCCATGTCAACTTGCACATCTTCAATTATGTTGTCCTCATCAACCATGAAATCTGAGTCATCAGACTCACCATCATCATCCCCTACCTCAGTATCAGCACCATCATCCTCACTCTCACTTTCATCACCATCCTCACACTCACTGTCATCACCATCCTGACCCTCACTGTCATCACCATCCTTAGCATAACCATCCTCACCCTCACCATCCTCTCTCTCACCAGCCTCACCATCCTCAGCATCATAATTGAACACAAAACCTGCCAAAAACACATCATTATTATCCATCATGTGTTGACTAGTGGCATTCACATTATCTTGCACCATATCATCATCATTATCTTGCACCACATCATTCACATTATCTTGAACCACATCATTAGCATTCTGGGGCTTATACACTTCACCATCCCCATTACCAGTCCCTCCAATTCTAAGAATCTCATCCAATCCCTCAAATGGATCGTCATCATCTTGATTCACACCATCATTAACCTGTGTGTTGCGTACATCTTCCACAGTTACTATCATACCTACCTGATCATCAACATGATTTTCAACCTGAGACTCACCC
Source organism: Deinandra increscens subsp. villosa (assembly GCA_039602395.1). Taxonomy (NCBI): domain Eukaryota; kingdom Viridiplantae; phylum Streptophyta; class Magnoliopsida; order Asterales; family Asteraceae; genus Deinandra; species Deinandra increscens. The sequence goes on along the minus strand of JBCNJP010000007.1, from coordinate 33,279,413 downwards.
TCATTAATGCCTATTGCATCCATTTCCAAATCAATTTCCTCATGTTCTTGCCATCCAATCTGTAAAACTCTAGGTTTGCCAATCTGCAAAGCTGCAGTATTTGATGGCCCAGCTTGTTCATCTGTGATTTCTTCAATTACCACACTTGACGTACTAACAGATTGTTGAAAGTAAGTTTTTAACCTAGTAGTTCCATGCTTAGTGTACACATTGATAACCTTAAACTTATCGACATACTTACACATTCCTAGCACATCCAAATCATTGCCAAGAGGCTTCAAACCTATATTCAGGTCCTCAGTTGGAATTTTATAATAATAGAACATTACCTCTTGAGCAGGATAACCTATCATCTGAATCATGCGATCCAAATCATGCACAGAAAACTCGTCTGCATCTACCATGTCAACATAAGCCGTCTGACCCCTCACATACTTGATTCCGGGACAGTTGATAAACTCTCCTCCATGATGGACTTTAAAAGTGAAAAAATTGGGTTCATTTGCTGAGATGAACAACGAATAATGGTTAGCAAACTATTTTAGTCTTGATTAATTGAAAAAAATCAACGAAAATTACAGCTTTGTCGGCTAAATGTACCATAGATTTCGGTAGGATCAAACGGTTCAACTTCAGGGGAACGGACTTGCCACAGAGTCAAACCCATTGTCGACGGTGCTCTGATCGGAGAAAACTCTTCAACTTCGGGAACGATCCGTTAAGGAAATGATGTCGCCGGTGGTGTTGATCGGAGATTAAGTGTCTTTTTCGGAGTGACGAGAGTGGATTGTGGTAGTGATGTTAGGGTTTCTATTTGTTTTAAATAATAGGTTGAAAGTCAAAAAGGTAACTTTTTAAAAATGCCAGAAATGCCCTCATATGTTTGGCACATGGGAGGTCATTTAACGGGTAAAATTAACAGAGTTAGCCTCAGGGGCGCAAATGACTAACAAATGTAAACGTTAGACTTCGCCAAGCAACAAATCAAACAATTGGATGCATGTGGCAAATATGGCCAAACCACAGGGACGCAAACGGTAATTAACTCTAAAACACGAGTAAAGGAATATTTTTATGGGGTGTAGTCCTCCGATCCGAAACCATAACAAAGGCATGCAATAAGTGATAAAATATATCATAATCTGCGAACTATTATGAATATTTATTATTATGAATCATTATTAAGTGACTATCCATATACCTAACTCCCTTTGTATAATTATGTTGTATTCATATCATGATGCCCTATAAATAGTGGCTATATGTATGTAATCAATGATCAATACATATGAATAATATGAGTTCTATCTAATCTCTAATCTCTCTTTCTCTTCAACTTCATATGTTCTTCTCTCAATACATATTTAGTATGACTTGCTAATGGGTTGTTGTTATTCAACACGTTATCAGCACGAGTTGCTTTTGGAGTATGATCATCGTAAGGTAAGGAAACATTGGCTAGTTAACTTATTTTTTCTCCTATCTTTAATCTCTTAAATAATCCCTGTTGTAATTCATACAATGTTGGGTTAAATAGAGATTTATATGTAGTGGTTCAATACAATTATAGATTTTCATCAAGCTAATATGAATCGGTTTAGTATAAATCATTATTATACTTTATTTGCAAAATATATTCATGGTTTATATTAAAAAAAAGAAAAAAAACATGTTCGTCATATTATTGAAAGAAAAGAAGTATGAAAGTGATGTTCTTTATGATCATTTGATTGTTATGATGTGATTCTTATAAAAAAACAAATGAATGTGTTATATACATACTAGCAATTTTAAATTAACTAATATAATAATTCATTTCTTGATAATCGTTTTGATAGCCATTTAATTGCATCTAATATGAATGTTATATTCATAATTGGTAGGCAAAATGAGGAAAACCATTTATATTTCTTCATTAAATTATTTAATGGTGTTTTTGATGTTTGATATTCACCATCATTAATTTATAAGAGCTTATGTTTTATAAATATTTTATTATAAAGAAACTTACAAAGTTAATAGTGATTTAAAGTCATATAGTTAATTTCATTTGTATGTTTTAGCATGTTAGACTTTATGGTAAATTGATTAGTGTTTTACTATTAAATGACTTTATGTAACTCCATACCTATATATGTTTAGTAATACAAGATGATTTAGTTTAACATAAACATTATTTTTGGTTATAATTTTATAGATAGAAATTGATTATATGTAAATATTTATCTTATTTCATATGTTTACGTATCTGTTTTTGTTTAAGGTGTTTAACAATATTTGTTATTATTCATTACTATTGAAATGTCACCCTTTGCTATAAATTACCCACTTTTAATTTAATGGGTATAAATCGTATTGTTTATATGAGAACTAGTGATTTTATTATAAATTTATAGCTATTACAATGTCATGTGTTGAGGATATTACATTGCATGTTTTATATGAAGGCATTGAGTAAAAAGAAAAAATATATACATTTAAATGTCAATAAGCTTGGAAATGCAAAGGCTTTGAAAATTGAATACCTCACTATTATCTACACTTTTCATATGGACCAAATTGATAAAGAGGCATGACCACTAGAGAACGGTAATACTACCAAAACTCGTTATGAGTGGATTCATTATTACAAGTCTATGCGTGGATATAACTCGGTGATGTTTAGAATCACCCCACAATTGGTTATATGTTGTGAAAACATTATTGATGAGGATATGTTGGAAATAATGAGCTCTTAGTAGAAAACCACGAGACTCATCTCGTTGGTAGAACCCCATTCCCATAAGCGAATGTGGGCATGTGGCAACATATAATGACCAAAGTGGAAGCCATGATTATTGTCTTCTCATGTAATGACTAAAGTAAAAAAGTCTTGGTTGTGGTCGAGGATACGATAACAATGGAGAGATTATCATTATGTTCAGATTAAAAACAACATCCTCATGATGTTATTCTAAATGCTATCATAGCTAGTAATGAATATAATAACTAGACCAAAGTTATGGTATATTATTACTTGCATATTATAAACCACTTGTTATTAATTCATGATTCCATAACCTTTTGTTATTTTGGTGAAAGTTATGTAATAGTCAAAGTGATAAGATTTGAGCATCTCAAATAATATAATTTTACTATAACTCAAGTTTATAGAAAGACGTGTTATAATATCATGTATTGCACAAGAATTTATTGTGCACCTCATTCTTAATGTGCTCTCAATTATATAGCACCAGATAAAATGATTAAAAGACAAGTTATGTTTTACTATCACAATCTCACAAAAGAGTATACACATGTTTTATATAACAGTATGTTATAACTTTGAGAATTACATGTTTTGACATTATAGCATGTCCTCTAGATGCTTTATATTATTCGTATAAAGGGTAGTAAATAAAGCAAATAAAATGTCCATTTGTGCAAATAAAATGCCCATTTGTGGTTTATTGTCACTCTCATGAAAAACTATAAATATGCTTAGATATGATACTCAAAGTTTTATGCTCCTTAAATCTCACAATCGATCTATGTAAGGCCATAATCGATCTATGTAATCGATCTATCTAAGGCCAGTAAGTCTTGGATGATTCGGACGTATAAATACTTCTCAATTGATATTATTATGAGAAAAAAAATCATACAAAACAATTCCGTTTTCATACATTTAGTATGCTCATGAAGTATCAATAGTATGTAAAAGTATGAAAGGATTTCATATCCATATGTTTGAGAAAATCATGAAACCAGTTTGATTTTATTCCATTCCTTGAAGTGAATGTGAATTTATATTCGTCGGTGTAATGATCATGATCATGAATCTAATTGAAGAGATTGTAATGATATTCATGATGATAATGTGATCGACCACCACAGTGGCAAAAGAAGAGAATGATTATATGAAAATAAAGTGTGAAGATTAGAAACGTGACATTACACGAATGTTTGAATTGATACATCATTCTCTTGTATTTTAGTCGCTTATTAAATAAGCATGAGTGCAACTAAAGCATTATACGATCATAAACTAAAAGTTTATAGATCATGATTATTTAATTGGCATGACCGGTTAGACCACACCGAGTCAATGATGATGTGAAACATTTAGAAGATTCTTCAGATTGATATGAACATGTAATCTTTGCTCTTAAGGGAATTATTTACCGATTAAAATGGGTGTGAATCCATAAGTGCTCTGGAAGTGATAAAGGATATAATGATCCTAAGTTATGTACCATTTAGTATTTTAAATCGATGCATCGTCTAAATGGTTATCATATTCGCAACTTGAAGGTTGCATGATTTGTGGCTTAGCTAATGAGATAGCAAGCACACTCTTCCAAATTATCATATTTATTTTGGTAATATTAATGGTGAATATAATCCCCAAGTTACAAATGATTATTGGAATAAGTGTTGAACTTCATGTTGTTTAAGTTTGTACACGAATTGCTTTTGTTGCAGACGGTTACCAAACGTCTGCGATTGATTGCAAAGCCAATAATCATGAGAGCAAAAGTTTATATTTGTATGTAAAGTGCATGTGATTTTAGGTGAAATCACATTAATTCACATCAGACCAATAAGTTATAATACTTCCTCCCCGTTATAGTTGATTTATGGTCAGTAACCAATATTTCCCATCTTATATTTTTTGTTATGTGATATATATTGAAATTGCTCCACCACGATGCACAAAGATGGGGCGTCAAAGGAGGTTGGGAATAAATTTTAGGTATAAATCACTACCAATATTGATAGATTTATTTTTGACCTAGATATATTTTTTCATGAAACAACATTCCCAACATTAGGGGGAGATAAAAAGCAGCTGGAAAATAAAATAAGATAGAATGAATTATCTATGTATTATCTTGATCCTTAAACTAAACATCGTAAACTAGAATTTCAAATGATAATTCATTTATAAAGATTAGTGTATTAATTACCAGACACATTTACTGACCTTAAAAAGTGACTAAGTCACATATACCAGTTGCTAGTGCTCCAGTTAAGATTAGTGTCCTAGAAGGACAAATAAAGATTGATAATGAGTCTATGGCACGTACGAATCGTGGTAGACTAGTCGATTCCAAGAATAAAATATCCTCGGAAATTGGAGCAACTAATGAAGATGGTCAAGTCGAGTTACTGGAATAAGATTCTTTTAAAGAAACATTAGACATGATGGTTCCAGAAGAACCTCAGGTACCTGAAAATGACGAAGAGATCTCAATAAATTATATCATGTCTAAATATATATGGAATCGAAACGAAATCGACGTCGATAATATTTTGGGTATAATAAGCGCTAGAAATAATAAATGATAAGGATCAAGAAGTAAGATCTGCCTGTGATGAAAAGTCGAAATGATTGGCCAAAATAGAAAGACGCAATCCAGGCAAAGTGAAATTCTCTAATATGTTGGATATAAACAGGTCTATTATACAAAATCATGATTCGGAAAATTAAGCAATACAAAGAAAATTGGTGACACAAGGATTTTCGTAAAGACCTAAGTTTATGAGGAGACATATTCTCCGGTGGTGGATGCAATGAGATTCCAACAGTTCGTTAGTCTGGTAATACAATAGAGAATTGACATGCGTATAATGAATATTATGATATCCTAGGTATATGGCTCACTAGATGATGATACATGAAATCTTTGGAGGGTTTAAATGCCATAATAATAATGTAGATTAAGTTCTCGAGAACGTTATGATTGTTGTATACACATTTGGATCCAAATACGTTACGATTCTTTGTATACGTTGAATGCTTAAATATAATCAGAAGTCCATATAAACCCCCGAGATAGCTGAATACTTGACGGTATTTGAAATATAATAAATAAATATTCCTTGTGCACCACTAAGCATCACATGATGACATGATATTCCAATAAACCATGGATAAGAATGGTATAATGTTATCAATATTAAATTGATTTGTAAAATGATTAAGTTTATGTATCAAAACTCCTTATGAGTGAATGCATATGAATAATTGATCAAGATGGAAATTAGTCCATAATGGATTCTAAATGGATTATAAATGCCTTAACCATCTGTATAAAGCCTTGAGAATATATTATTAAAATTTATTATGGTATGTGTATGGACTAGTAATAGCTTTCTTAACTTTCAGATTAACACATGATTATCTCGGATACAAAGATATAAGTATCATGTTATGAATGGTCCATATGCTAGAAGAACAATCTTGGGTTTTATAGTTATTTGGAAACATACTCATCCATCATATATGTTAAAGATTGTTAGATTACATGATACATAACATGATCATTTTCGAAGAATGAAAAAAAAATATGGATGTGAAAATATTACAACTATGTGCACTTGTTGCATTACCATATCATTTGATTAAATTTATTTGCATGATATTGCCTTTGTCCAATGATGAAATGTTGGAACGTGTTAAAAATATTATGCAGGTATAAAGGTATATGTTTATATTTTACTAACCTATCGAAACAAGTTTTGTTAGTCATTTAGATGCAGGTATTGTTATACATCACCATTTTGGATCTTGTGGTATTTATCTATTACGTATGAGACAGTGAACATGTGGTGGAACTCTATTAAGAAGAACGATAACCAGAGTTAAGAAATGGTGTCCTCTACCGTTGGAAATCTCGCTTCCTACTCCAGTCAGCTATTGGGTTGGCTTTAAAAACATATTGCTCAAGTTTTGGAGTTTTACACGAAGATCATATAACATTGGTCGCTTAAGGCGTTGCACATCAAGGGATTAAGAAGCAAATCAACCACTATAAAAGTACCGAGCACACAACTTAAGGAATTGCACCTCAAGAGATCAAGAAGATCAATGCTACTCACATAAATCATATGCATGTCAAAATGAGGGGGAGACAATACGCGCTGCACTCTTTTTCCCTTAGCTATGGTTTTATCCCACTGGGTTTTCCTAGCAAGGTTTTTAATGAGGCAGCATCCCCAAGCGTATTGAAAAATAATATATATATATATATATATATATATATATATATATAGGGTTGGGGTATTTTGGAACCCACTTTGAGTTGGAGAATCGTTGGAACCTGGTCAAAAACGCGGTTAAAAAAATGTTTTTTTCTCTTAATTTTTTTATGGTGGTAGTTTATGTTATAAACTACTCTTAAATGAAAAAAAATCAAAAAACCGCCTACTAGATTTTTTTAAAAAAAATATCAAAAATGTCTAGGTTACACATGTAACTTTTGCGTAACTGCAAATATATGCATAAAAGTTACAGATGTAACTTTTTTCGTAACTGAAAATCTAATAGGCGGTTTTTTTATATTTTTTTCATTTAAGGGTAGTTTATAACATAAAGAACCACCATAAAAAAATTCAGAAAAAAAAACATTTTTTTTACCACGCTTTTAACCGGGTTCCAACGATTCTCCAACTCAAGGTGGGTTCCAATTTATCTTTTCCCTATATATATATATATATATATATATATATATATATATATATATAATATATATATATATATATATATATATATATTTTTCTTTCATTATATGGATAGTCAAGGGGGAGTATTATGAAAATTTATTATTATGAATAGTTATTATGTCTATCCATGTTCCTAACTCATTTGTATCATTATGTTGCATTCATATCTTATGTCATATATATAGTGGGTTGTTGTATTTGATAGATGATCAATATATGAATATATACTTCCCTTCTCTAATATATATCTTCTCCATGTTCATATGTTCTAATATTATTTGTATATTACTAATGGGCTGTTGTTATTCAACACGAACCACAATTTAAAAATTATAACTATATTTTAAGTCCTTATTTTTCCCGCTTAAGTACTCGTTAGTTGCTTCATTTTTGGCAACTTTTATTCACTCAGGTTAAATGTGTTAACATGTCATGATTTTTGGCAATAGTGCAGCAGTACCCCTCAAAACAAAATGAAGCAGAGAACCACATAGGCACAAATTGTTTAACTAAATGACACGCTTATTTTTATTTTATTGGATGGAAAAGCAACGGAATATTATTGACGGGCTAGCAAGAAACTAAAACCCCAAAAAAATGACAACAGAAAATGACAGTTTACTAAACCTTGCAGTATATTATTGACGGGCTAGCAAGAAACAAAAACCTAAAAAATGACAATGAAAATTGACAGTTTACTAAACCTTGCTGTGTTCGGATTCGATAGTTGTTTTAAACAAGTTGCAGACCCGTCCGCTCGTTGCGGCGTGCCTGCAATGACAGTGTCTTTCAGTTTTATTTGATCTTGTGACCCGCCCGCGTTTTGTGGCGAAAGTATAAAACTATAAAAACGTATTGACCAAAGTGGAAAACTCTAAAAGTATATTAAAAACAAAGTAGAAAAGTTAAGGAATATAAAATATAAAAGTCTAAAAGTTTCATGGTGAGACTATATAACTATAAAAAGTATATTAAAAAACGAAAGTAAGAAATTTTAGGGGAATAAAACGTCAAAGTATAAAACTATTAAAAAAATATACTAAAAAAATAGTAGGAAATATTAGGGTAACAAAACGTCAAAATTTAAAAGTTGTGTCCTCAAAGTATAAAAGTATAAAAAAAAGTTGTCGCCAAAGTTAAAAGCTTTAAAACTATCCTAAAAATGAAAGTAGTCTAATAAAAAAAACAAAATTTAAAAAGTTAAGAGGTATAAAACGTAAAAGTCTAAAAGTCTCGTGGTGAAAGTATATAACTATAAAAGTATTATAAAAACGAAAGTAGAAAAGTTAAAAGTTTCGTGGCTAAAGTAGAAGACCACAAAACTTAAAATAATAAAGAAAAACTTTAAAAGTTAAGTGGTAGAAAACGTAATAGTACGAAACATATATGGCTAATATATGAAAACCTAAAGTTTACTATTCCGTTTAAAAAAAAGAAACAAAACGTAAAAGTTTCAGGGTAGAAAATGTCAAAGTTCTAAACTATCGTGGCCGAACTATAAAAAAGCTATATGATAAAAGTTTGAAACCTAAAACACTTGTGGCCAAAGTATAAAAATCATAAAATATATGTTTCCTTTGTGGTTCAATAAAAAGCAGGGAATTAAAGAAAGTATACTATTTTTTTCTAAATCTTTAATGTAATATATATATTAGAGTAAATTATGGATTGAGTCCCTGTGGTTTGCAATCCTTTACGGATTGAGTCCAAAGGTTAAGAAATTTTCGTCTGGAAGTCTGAGGTTTGTAATCTATTGCTAAACGCGTCCCTGGCACCAACTCTGTTAAATCTTGTCGTTAACAACTCTCACATGTGCCAGTCATGTGAGGGTATTTTCGTCTTTTTAACTGGACCAGATAATTAAATTAACCTTATAAAAAAACACAACCCTAACGTTCTCATTGTCACTTTCCTTGTTTCACCCCCACGGCTGCACTCTCTCAATCTAGTCGATTCAACTGATGAACAAATCGAAGATGGTGAACTGCACAACATGTGGATTCGCAACAATCATTCGCACCTCCTCCACGACAACAAACCCAGGCCGTCGATTCCATTGTTGTGCTAGGCTAGTAAGTTGGTTTTTTGATTTTAGGGTTAAATTATCTCATGTCTTCTTGTCTAACCTAATGTTATGCTTAACAGGGTTCGAAATGTGGGTTTGTATCTTGGGTTGATCCGCCGGTTTCTGAAAGGGCACTCGAAATCCTATACAAGTATCAAGACGATTGCAAGAGATTGGAACATGAAGTGAAAAATCTGAAATTTGTTTTGGTTCTGAGTTGGTTGTTCTTTGTGATGTATTTTTTAGGTAAATGATGTAATATTAAGTACTATTTGAACAAAGTGATCAATTTTTAAGAATTATGTTGTAATGATCAATTTGACAATGTACATGTTGGCAATATGAAATGAAGAATGTTCTTATCTCATTTGCAAAATGTTGTAACCTTATAAAACTACACACCAATGGACATGGAAAATAAAAATCCACAGCAATGGTGGTATAAATTGGCTGTTGAGTAATAATAATGGGTTGTTGCCGCCAAGCCATGGCAATACATACAATTGATGGGAACCAATAGAACCATAACATAAGCCAAATGTAACTAAATGACCAAACCCAATAGAATACATGTCCTAACCCAAGTTCAGCCAATAGAACAAAGTGCAGCCAATAGAACCATAACAGAAGCCAAATGAAACCTAAATTATAAACAAAAATATATGGCAACCAACATTTTTTCATAACTGCAGCCAACAAGTTCAAAATATAACCAAAATGGGGACCATAATACTAGTGGTCCCTAAATGCAGCCAACATTGTTTTAAAAAAAAAGTCTTAAACAAGCTTCTAACAAAGCTAACAACCAACAAGTTCAAAAGATTATCAAACAGAATCTCTAAACACCATCTTGTGGAGCTCCTTGTGAAACTGGTTGTGATGACCTAACTACTTGTGATGACCCCTCTCCCTTGCAAGACCTTGAGTTGTGCCCAGTTTTTTTGCATTTACCACAAGTGACAGTATTTCCCTTCCTAGCCAGCTTACCATCTTTGCAAATGCCTTCAGCCAACTCTACAGTAGATTTCTTCCTCTTCTTCTTAGGCCTTCCAACCTGAGTGTGATGTTTTGGAGGTGTTAATTTTGTTGGGCACCTTGATGGCATCCACTCTGATCTCCCATTGACTGGCTCAAGTGTGAAATTATAAACAGTCCTCCAAGTATCCAACCAGTATGCTTTATCAACCCATTTTTCAACAACTTCTGAATCTGGATGATCCTTTGCATAATCCCAAATACATGCCACTGCATGTTTGCAAGGCATCCCAGTAAGCTGCAATCTTCTACATGAACATTTTTTTTTTATCTAAATCAACAGCAACCTGATCTCCCCATGGACCATTGACCTGATACTTGTTGAAACCAGCTACAATGACATTATAATCATTTGCCAAACTCTTGATTAAATTGAATGTCTTTATGGCAGCTGGTGTCAATGGCCCATCAGCCTTTGCTATCTTCTTGTGCACAAGTACAATCCTCTTCATCAAATACTCCCTGATATACTCCAAACAAGTGATTATTGGTTTATCCCCTCCCCCAACCAACTGTTTATTGAAAACCTCACATAGGTTGTTCAATAGTAAGTCAGATTTTTGGTCTTTCTGCATACATATACATGTAAATCAGATTTTGGAGAAATGAATGATGTAATTAAAACAATGATAATTACAAAACTTACCACCAAAGTGGGATCTGCTCCAATGTTTTGCTGGTATTTCCTTTAACCATTGATGCAAGTCTGCATCTTGCTTCCTCACTGCTTCCATCCTCTTTTCAAATGATGGGACTGTTGTGGCAGTTGCACACTTCCAAAGCAAATCCTTTAACACATCACCTCTCCACTTTGATTCATATTTTGATGAATATGTCTTAGGCAGAATCTGTGTTCAGCAGCTGGGAAGACCTTTTGCAAAGCAGGTATGAGGCCCTACAAGTTAAGGGTAGCATTAACTAATAGTTAGCAAAATAATTACATAATTTAATTAAATTGGTAAATAAATAGATTAAAGAGATTACCTTTTATCTGTCACTGATGAAGGTAAAATTAGAATTATCCTCCAGATCCAGATCTTGACCAAGGCATTC
>JBCNJP010000007.1:33240688-33267272 GCA_039602395.1 Deinandra increscens subsp. villosa | reverse complement strand
CAGATCTTTGATTTCATGTTTAATATTATGATCACAATGTGTATGTGTACGTGTGTTTGAGAGAAACTGTGATAAGCCTTTCTAATCTTGAGTGTCTCACCTTCGAGCACTAAGTTATAACCCAAACTCTGTGATGAGCTGTTGATAATGATATACTGTGTGCTTTTATTATTTCTGTAGGGAATAAGGATGAGGACGTGGGTGAACCAACCACATTTAGAGTATTCACATTGGAGCAACTTAAAATGTAAAATCTGGTTTTGCTGTTGAGAACATTGTTTCTGAGCATGGTGAAAAGGCTCCAAATGTTATTTATAAAGGAATATTTAAGAATCAAACTAGGATAGCTGTAAAGCGGTATAATATATTAGCTTGGGGGGATGCTCAACAATTTTTTGTACCATATAAAACTTGCTATCTTTCTAGATGTGTTAGAATTGCATGCATATTTTGCTCATTCTTGGCCTGAATCCAGTTTGTGATTTGTAATTTAGTACTACCAACTTCACAGCCATGGCTTGCTTCAAAGAGGTGGATATAAATTATTTACATTTGGATGTGTTTGTGAAGTTTATGGTTTTAAAAAGTGTGAGGCGTTACCATATGTACAACAAAGTAATTCAACACATGTTGGTGATTTGTTTAGGTGGAGACTCAAAGCCACAAATATTTGTGCATATTAGTCCCAGATAGAACAATTTAAGTGAATCAATTTGCTTCATCAACTTTGCAAGCAAGTGAGAGGAATAGATTTTGGGCCCTGCAAGGAAGCAATAAGTTCAAAACTTTTCAAATATAAACACAGGGTGAGTGTTAAGTAGTGAACAAAATTCTTCATTGTTTTTTATTTCTTTATGAGTGTAGCATCCCGATTTCTAAATGGATGGATCCCGTTAAAATATTATGTGTTAAAGGTACATTTAACCTTATGGGCCAACTTATGTTTATGTGGAAAATTTGAGGGTAAATGTGTAAATATGCACGCTAGGTTTTATGTAATCTAAATATCAAACATGGAGGGCCAATGTTGCAATTGGGGGCTAACTTGATGAAATAAAATAGGGAAACCTGGATGTATACCTACAGAACATCCAGGCGTCGATCTTCTACTCCTTCAAGCCCTAATTTTTTAAATTCAATAACTAATTGGGTACAAGTTGCGAATTTTAATGATTTTTGGAGATTCTTGAAGTCTTAATCGTTGCTAGTTTGGTGGAGGTTATTGTGTAAGTGTCCTTCAACTCAGTGGCGAAGGATATAAGGGGCGGGGGGGGGGGGGGGGGCGCCCGACCCCCCGAATTTTTTTTTGCGATGTAACGAGTATATAATTTTCGTGTAGAAAATTTCGATATGCTCCGGTTTCGACCCCCCATATTAGTTGTGAAATTTGTTTATATAGATCCCGACCCCCCACTAGTTTTTTTCAAGCTTCGCCACTGCTTCAACTACCGGAATGCTAAGATTCGAGTCTTGAGGTTAAATTGAAGAATTTTATGATGTGATTTGTTGTCTAACAGATAGTATAACGTTAGAATCATGTTATGTATGCCCAATTTCGTGTGGATTTGACCCGAGTACCAAGTTTTGGTATGGTGCATCCTAGGATACGAAATTAAGCCAGGGGGTTGGGGTTTTGGATTCCATGAAGCTAATTACTGAAATTGTATGTTCTTTTATGTTATGCAAACTAAGGGGATAGAACCTAAATCAAGTAGGATGAAATTATATGGTAATGTTTCATGCACACAAGGAGTTTGATAAAATGCATAAAAGAACAATTGTTTAGAGAATTAGTGATAGTGAAGGTTAAATGTAAAGTGTTAATATTACATAAATGGTTTGTATGCCAACTATATGGAATTGCCTCACTCATGATGTTCTAAATTGAAATTGAATCATAATCAATTAGAGACGTGACTAGAGTTTTGCATAAAATCTTGTAAGCATCCAGTGAGGGTGTGTTTGATGAGCGGTTTAAAAAGCACTCTGTTTAATATTAAGGGAAAATGTCACAGAAACATAACCAACTCTCAATTTTGTTTCAATTAGGTCACTCAAACATTTTTTTGTTCCAATCAAGTAACTTAACTTTAAAATATGTTCTAATCCTAGATAAATGACCTGATTAGCAGGTAACCTAATCAAAAAATTTTAATCTGATTTTTTATAAAAACTGATTTTTTATAAAAACTGATTTTTTTATAAAAAAGTGAATTTTTTATAAAAACGAAATTTTTATAAAAACGAATTTTTAATAAAAACGATTTTTTTTTATAAAAATTCGAAATTTCATAAAAAACGTTTTGGTGTAAAAAAATTCGTTTTTTATAAATTTCGAAATTTTATAAAAAAAACGTTTTGGGTGTATAAAATTTTACAAAAAACATTTTTTTATAAAATTTGAAATTTTATTAAAAAAACGGTTTGGGTGTATAAAATTCGAAATTTTATAAAAAAACGTTTTTTATAAAATTTCGAATTTTTATACAAAAACTTGTTTTTATTAAAAATTCAATTTTAAAAAAATCGTTTTTTATTAAAAAAATATTTTTTTTTATAAAAAGTTCAGTTTTTAGAAAAAAAATGATTAGGTTACCTGCTAATCAGGTCATTTATCTAGGATTAGAACATATTTTAAAGTTAAGTTACCTAATTGGAACAAAAAAAAAGTTTGAGCAACCTAATTAGAACAACAAAATCATCAATCTATTATAGTTGGGTGATTGAAGGGGCGATCCTGCTAGGGGCGCCAGAGAAAATCGATGGGAGCTTTGAGGTTGGAGTCGACGGAGATCGGGAACCAATACCGGTGGCGGCGCTCAACAACGTAACCACAAAAGTTTTTCTCAAAAATCTAATTTTGGAACCAAACACCATCACACCTGTCAACTGTCTGTTAACTAGGGGTGTAAACGAGCCGAGCCGAGCCCGAGCTCGACTAGGCTCGAGCTCGGCTCGTTTAAGAATAACAGAGCTCGAGCTCGAGCTCGGCTCGTTTCGAGTTTTGTTTGTAAAGCTCGAGCTCGGCTCGTAAGAATTTATCTTGACTCGAGCTCGGCTCGGCTCGGCTCGGCTCGTTTAATATTTAATTATTATTTTTATATTATTTTATTAATTAAATTTATACATGTTTATAATTAAAATTTTTATATACAATTAAATACGTATTATTTTAATGATTTTTTATAATTTTATTTATAATATAGCTAAAATATATCTAAAAGTATATAATAAATAAATAAAAACTATATAAATATAAATAAAAGCTATAAATATATAAAAGCTCGTTAAGCTCGCGAGCCGGCTCGGGCTCGAAATGTAAAGCTCGGGCTCGAGCTCGCTTATTAAACGAGTTATATTTCAGGCTCGAGCTCGAGCTCGGGCTCGATTAGGCTCGGCTCGTTCGAGCTTTTTACCGATCCGATCTCGAGCCGAGCACGAGCTGTCTTGACTCATTTACACCCCTACTGTTAACTTGCCCACCCATAGCCGGAATTGAGCTTTAAGGTTGTAGTAGACGGCGATCCAGACCCTTCTTCTCAGGCGATTTTGTTCTACCGCTCCACCACCGTCGGATGACTATCAGTCACCGCACCCAACTATACAATCCCGATTTGTGAATTTTAGATATTTTATTATGAGTATTATTGATTTTGAATGTTTAAGAACACATTGGATATTATTCTAGCCGATTTGTCTGATCACGAGACATACTTCAGACCGGAGATTCTTTAACAGTAATGAAAATGGGTAAATGGAAACTGAAGATTGGTGGCACGTTATACGATATGCGATAGCGGCATTGTTTTTTCTAGGGGTATATTTGTCATTGCGGTTACGATATGTTATTAAGATTGGGTAAATATAGCAATTAATTATATGCGGTTGGTGGTAAATGATGTAATTATGGTTAATGGAAGCGATAGGGGTATATATGCAATTTCCCCTATATATAAATTAATAAGCTTGAATGTGGTTTACCGACTATGTGTCAATGTTGATGTGACATCCTAGAAACGAGACATGTGACATACCATTTATAATGTTTTATTAGAATTAAAAAGACTCGTAAATATTGGTAGTTTGATAACAATTGGATGTGGTTTAAATGTCTTTCACCCCATTTCCTCCATTAGACATGACCACACTAGCAAAGGATCTTACCCGAATCCTTGGAAAACCTCTGTTACCCGAAAGACATATGTTAAAACTAACCACTTAAATAAATTGTATTCTATTTGTTTGTATACATAATAAATATATTTAAAACTTCGTGTGATATACGGGAATAGAAAAACTAATTATCATAATTAGGAGAATTGACGGGAAAAATTGTTGAGGATGAATGTGGTGATGCCAAATGGCAAATTGTGATATCAAAAACTTTTCTTTTATTATATACTAGTTTTTATACCCCGTGCATCGCACGGCTGAGATTTAATAAAATATATGTATCGCATGATTAGGGTCTAAACAAATTAATAATGGTAATAGAGTAGAGAAAGTGGAACTTGTATAAAAGAAAAAACTGTTAAAGTAAATAATTGTAAACTATAAAGTAATAGAATTGTTATGAAACTTTTAATTTGTAATTTAGTAAACTATATTATATATTTAATTTAGTAATTAAGTAATTGGTTATTAAATAACTTAGGAGGCAATAAATAAAAAGTCGGATATATATATATATATATATATATCCAAAACTTTTCTTTTAATATAACTTTTTTTTTTCAAATAATTAATTAATTATGATGGTGATTATCCCTACAATAAATATATATATTTTATTTATTGCCATAGAAATACAAATAATTTATTAATTAGGGTGATAAATATATTTTACTTATTGTTATGAAAATACAAATAATTGATTAATTAGGCTGGTGATTATCCATACAATAGATATATTGTTTATTTATTGCCATGAAAATACAAAAACTAAAAATAAGAGGGGATGATTTAGGAGTGAAAATTATTATGAGGTGGAATGTGAGAATGACATGTGTCCCAAAACTTTTTCTTTTATAATAATAGATGATGATAATGGAATAAAATATTTTATATTACATGCATAATATTTAATTAAAATATTATTATGAATAAAGTATTATAACTATTATATTAATGTATTAAAGTATATGAAATAAAATATATTATTTTAATAAAATATAATATATAAGCAATAAAAATATTATCTTGAATAAAATATTAACCTTAATATTAAAATTTAGTATTTGGATAATTACCAACTTTAATTGCATAATATTTAATTAAAATATTATTATGAATAAAGTATTATAAGTATTATATTAATGTATTAAAGTATATTTAATAAAATATATTATTTTAATAAAATATAATATATATAAACAATAAAACTGTTATCTTGAATAAAATGTTAACCTTAATATTCAAATTTAGTATTTGGATAATTACCAACTTTAATTTAAAATTTTGTATTTTAATAATTACTTATTGGATAATTACTTATTAAAAGTTTAAATTAAATAAACCCTAATATGGAAATTTAGTATTTGGATAAATATTTATTAAAATTTAGATTTAATCCAAAATTTTGTGGTGATGACAAGTGTCATTTTTTACTAATTAAAGTAGGACCAAACTTTTTGTTTATTATATAGTTTAGATTTAGATTTAGATATATAGATATAGATATAGAAGATATAGATATAGATAAGTATGACATGAGTATTTTTTATTTAATTCCAAAATAGCTTCGCTACCTTTTTTTCCTTTCAGGCCTGTGTATTTACATCAACGTAATGAACACATAAATTAACTAATAAATAAATCTAATAATAACCTTTCAAAAATAAATAAACATAATAGTTTTGTAAGAGCTCTTCGCCCGGTGGGGTAAGGGGAGGTATTTACCTGGGTCCTTGGTTTTAGGCGGTAAAATAGTTTTGTCAAAAAAGTTTCAGAAACCTAGATAATTTAAAGAAAAAATTACATATTTTGTCCTTTAACTTTATCCATTTTTCAACTTTTGTCCTTTATCTTTTTTTGTTACACTCTCTGTCCTTTAACTTTTTTTTTCTTTCACCTTTTGTCCTTTTTAACGGATTCCGTTAAAATCCACCGTTAAGTCAAGGGTATTTTTGTCTTTTTACTTTTTAGGGTAGAAAATATTACATATTTTGTCCTTTAACTTTGCATGTTTTGCAATTTTTATCCTTTATCTTTTTTTGTTACATTCTCTATCCTTTAACTTTTTTATTCTTTCACCTTTTGTCCTTTTTAAAAGATTTTGTTAAAATCTACCGTTAAGTCAAAAGTATTTTTATCTTTTTTACTTTTTATGAGTATTTATTGTACTTAAATAAAGAAGGAGGGTGTGTTATGTAAATCTGTATTTTTTTCCCTTTATCACCCCACCCCCACCCACCCCTACTTTCGTTTCAGAGAGAAGGCAGCCTCGATCCCCCTCCCCATTTCCTCTTTCCCGGTCGAATTTTCGGCGGCCTCTCATCTCCGAGCCCTCTCTGCCCCGACCAAACCTCCGACGACCCTCCACCGTCTCCTCGCCAAACGTCGGCGGTCACCAGGCCACCTGCTTCACCGACGACCACCCCTGACAAACCCGATGTCAGGTCGATGGGAGGTCGCCGGAGGGTCGTCGACAGTGTTCGATGGGATGTCGTCGGCCGACCGACAGTGGGGGTGAGGTTTTCACCGGTGATGGTTTAAGGTTAGGGTGGGGGTGGGGTGATAAGGAAAAAAAATACAGATTTACATAACACACACTTCCTCTTTATTTAAGTATAATAAATACCCCTAAAAAGTAAAAAGATAAAAATACCCTTGACTTAACGGTGGATTTTAATATAATCTGTTAAAAAGGACAAAAGATGAAGGAATAAAAAAGTTAAAGGATAGAGAATGTAACAAAAAAAAGATAAAGGATAAGAATTGCAAAACATGCAAAGTTAAAGGACAAAATATATAATTTTTTCTACTCTAAAAAGTAAAAAGACAAAAATACCCTTGACTTAACGGTGGATTTTAACGGAATCCGTTAAAAAGGACAAAAGGTGAAAGAAAAAAAAAGTTAAAGGACAGAGAGTGTAACAAAAAAAGATAAAGGACAAAAGTTGAAAAATGAGTAAAGTTAAAGGACAAAATATGTAATTTTGTCTAATTTAAATCATAGCCTTTCTATACGTACAAGAATATATGAGTATAAATCTATAAAATTTGAGGTTTGGCTGTGAATGGTTGTGAATAAAGAAGATATATTTTTTTTTATAAATCTCCACATTTAACAAAAAAACTAGTGATTTGCTAAAATTTAAGTATTGAAAAAGAGAGAAAAAGTAATGATAAATGTATAAAAAGTATTATTTAATTATGGTTGTGAGTGAAAAAAGAGACAAAAGTTATAATAAAAATATAAATTATAGGAATAAGATAGAAAACCTGCTATGAATGCTAAACTCATTGCCTTTCTATACATTATTATATTTATGTAAAAAAGTATACCATTAAACTTGTAGTATTTTTTTATTTAATTTCTTATAGTTTCACTACCTCTTTTTTTTCAGGCATGTAAATTTACATCAACGTTACGAACATATAAATCTTAATTTTAATAAAGCACTAAAATTTGTGTCACATGTCTCATTTATAAAGGGTTCACATCATCACAGCCACATGTCAGGCTCACAATCAATTACTAATTTAGTAAATCATCAATTAAGATTAATTACCAATTTTATCAAAACTAAAATTTTATTTTAAAATTTTGATAAAATTAATGAAGATTTGATTAATTACTCAATAACTTTGATCTTTTGTGAAAAGTAATCAATAACTAACTTTTCAAACATAATAAATTTCTTAAATTTATTACATTATTATTTAATATATTATAAGAATTTTATATCAATCATTATTTTTAAATTTCTTGATAATTATCTTTTTCGTTTGTATTTATCTAATATTATGAATCTATATCCAGCCCGTGTAGTACACAGGTTACTAACCTAGTTAACTAATAAATAAATACAATAACCGTTCAAATATAAATAAATATAGTAATAGTTTTGTAAAAGAAAGTTGATATGCTTCAAAAACCTAGATAATCTAAATCATACAAAAAAAAAGTAGCAAACAAATCCTTACGATATGATAAAAATATTTCCCTAATTAGGGAACTAGTTTAGAAGGTACCTGGTTCACCGTCGATCTGCACTGCTGTAGACGTTGACTTTGTCGCACTCTCTTTTTCACCATCCCACATTTGAAAAATGAAGCCGTCAAATTTGGGTTCATTAAGTTTTTTTTTTTTTTTGAACCGGCAACTTCATTAAACAACGGGGAAAAAACCTGAAGGAGCAAGACGCTCCAACAGGCCCCCAAAAACACAGCCACCAAACAAAAAAATTACATGAAATTAAAACAAGAAACCTACACCACTCCTCCCACGTAATCTTCCACCCCTTCGCTCTACACGAAACCCACAAGAAACTTAACGCCTTTATCTCGCACAATCATTTTCTGAATCGACGGTCTTTTTCGGTTGAAAACCACCTCGTTCCGCGACTTCCAAATCACCCAAACCGAGGCTCTCACCACCACATCCAACAAATTTCTTCTACTCTTCATGTTCCCTCACGCTAGCTGTCTCGATCATCAAGGTCTTTCACATCAAAAAACAAGCAGGTCATTTGAGCTGGTCCACTGACCGATCAGCGTCCAAACCATCAAGGCCCATTCACATCCAGTGAACAGATGCGTCTCGTCTTCCTCCATCAGCCCGCACATCGAACACAGGCCATCCCCCACATCAACCCCCCTCTTAACCAATCCCACTTTAGAAGCAATCCTTTTAATCAAGACTCTCCAAAAAAACACATTGATTTTAGGGGGAACAAGCGGATTCCATTTAACCGGCACAGCAGGTGGCAACAATCCCACTTTCCTCGAGAAGGCCTCTCAAACTTTTCGCCGAAAAAACTCCCTTGACTGTCTCCCTTCCAGACCCAACCATCATCTTCGAAACACAGCAAAGAATCCAGCCTAACCTCCCTTTTGAGAAACGCCATCTCGACTTTAGCAATGTTACTCCAAACACCACTAGCACCTTTCAACACCGGAACCAGCCCCTTACTCCTACACTCTCCCATGAATTCCCTCTATCACCCGACACCACAGTTTATCTTTCTCGATTCTGAAACCTCCATAACCATTTGCCCAACAAGCTCAAGTTCATATCTTCCAAAGGCACAATACCGAGACCCCCCTTATCGATAGGATTGTATAAAACCTCTTTTTTAACCCAATGAATCGGTTTCTTTTGACCCACCCCTCCCCAAAGGAATTTAAACCTTAATCTTTCCATTCGTTGTAATACCTTTTTAGGAGCCCGGAACAACGAGAAGAAGTACAACGGCACACTATCTAGGACAGATTTAATCAACACCAAACGGCCTGCCAAAGACAGATTCCGGGCTTTCCATTCCGACAGTCTCGCCTCCAAAGCATCCATCACCGGTTTCCAACTCGCCACACGATTCATATGTTTACCCACCGTGATACCAAGATGCTTCATCGGAATCTCATCACCTCTACACTTCAAGACTTTCGCCATTTCGTCCACTTCGGCCCTGTTACAGTTAATACCAAAAATGGAGCACTTTTTTAAATTTACCTTCAGACCCGATAGTCAAGTAGAAGATCCTCAACAAGACGACTTAAGATTCTTCACATTCCTCTCGGACCATTCCCCCACGATCAAAGCATCATCAGCAAACAAAACCGATGACACCACAGGCCCTTCACAGCTTGTACTAACCCCCGAAAACAGCCCCACTTTCAATAGCTCTCTCAATAAGCCACGTAAGCGCCTCCATAACCAAAATAAACAAGGAATGGGGACAGCGGGTCTCCTTGCCGGAGACCCCTAGAACACTGGAATTCCCAAGACGGCGACCCATTAAGGAGAACCGAGGCGCGAGACGATTCCAAACACCCTTTCACCCAAAGGCACCATCTCCCCGGAAACTTCATTTGTCTCATCAACGAATGAAGAAAATCCCACTCGACCGAATCGTAGGCCTTCTCGAAATCAATTTTAAACAATAAGCATTTTGAACAACTTTCGCTTACACCAAGAAATTAATTCATTAACCACAAGGGGCCCATCGATAATGTTTCTATTGGCAATGAAAGCCATTTGATTATCCGAAACAATGTTACCGATCACTCCTTTGATTCGATTAGCTAAGCACTTTCGAAATCACCTTAGACACACAACCCACCAAACTAATGGGTCTAAAATCCTCAAAGGAATGAGGGTCTCTAGTCTTCGGCACTAAGTGAATGAAGGACGAACCACACCCTCTCCCAATCTTACCATTCTCATAGAAATTTTGCAAAATTTCCACAAAATCCATCTCAAACCAGCTCCAATAATGTTTTAAAAATCCAAAGGTGAAACCATCCGGACCCGGAGTTTTATCGCTCCCGCACGTCCCAAACCGCCTCTTTAATTTCCTCTTTCGAGAACGGCACCACCAAACTCTCACTCTCCAAAATTGAGAGCGACTTAATCCCCTCACACCTCAGAATCGGCCGATCACCCTCCATCTTAGAGAATCTCCTCTTAAAGTATTTCCAGGCTTCTTTCTTTAAAACGTTAGGATCTTCAACCCAGTTACCATCTAAAACGAGGCCATTAATCCTACCCCTCGCCAATTTCTGCTTCACTAATCCATGGAAAAACGAAGAATTAGAATCCCCATCCAAAAACCATTTGCAACTAGCTTTCTGCTTAAGATCCTTTAATTCTTCCTCCTCCCACGCTTTAAGCTTCACTTTCAAAGCAGTCCAATCTGACCAAATCTTCTTCCGAAAGCACATCCAGTTCCCCTTTTTCTTCCAGCTTATTACATTCAGCCACACAGCTCTCCTTAGACCCTTTGACAGCGTCTCTACTCTCCCTGCTCCACTTTTTAAGAGCCTCCTTTATAGCTTTGAGTTTCCTCATGAATTTTATATCCGGGCTGCCACTCCCCCCCACCGAATCTATGGCCGACTTGACAACTTCCCCCACCCCCTCCATCCTTAACCATGACTCACGAAACCGGAAAGGCGGCGGGCCGAAATCATTAGAGGACACTTTCAGCACCAACGGGGAATGATCCGTCCACCGGCGATGCAGCGCCGTAACCGACGCAGAAGGCCATTTTTCCTGAAATTCGTAGCAAACAAAGATACGGTCTATCTTGCTAAAGGATTTACCGTTGCCATGAGAATACGTATATTTCAGTCCCCCCATATGGTACTCAGTTAGAGCAGCTCTATCCACAAAAGCAGTTGAACGCAGCCGACCCACCCGGGTGGAAAACTGAACGCAGACGATCATCTTCTTCTCTGACCTCATTAAAGTCCCCTGCCATAATCCACCACCCTTCCAAACTCCATCTATACTCCACCAAACTCTCCCACAGAACCTTCTTCTCCTTCAGATCTTGGGGCGAATAAACATTGGCCACATTTAGAGGCATAGGGCAACCGGCCACGAACCCGGAAACAATCAAAAAGGAATCGCCTTTAATAACCTTCGAAACAGAGAACACAGCTGGATTCCAGGAGCAAGCCACACCCCCAGATCTACCACGGGCATCAACCCAGTCATTCCTCGACCCAACCTTACCCCAAAGATCCCTGAAACAAATCTTATTCCCATCCCCCAATTGAGTCTCCTGGATACATATGAACTGAACCTCGATACTTAGCCCTAATTTTTGACAACCAAAACCGCTTGTTTGCATCCCCCACCCCCCTGAATATTAACCGATAATAAGTCCATTAAATCTCATCCGCTGACTCCTCTTCCCTAATTCGATTCTCCACCAATTCCCTGAATCCACCCAGATCGACATTAACCATACCTGCCAACTCCACCGTTTCCGCCGCTTCCATCTGACGTTCCACCCTTTTTCTTTCTTCACAAGCTCGAATCCTCAATTCTTCGATCACTTCGTTCGCCAATTGCAAGTCCATAAGCTCCTGGGATGAAAGAGGCCTGGAATCTTTCCTCAGACAAGAACCTAAAAGCTCGATTTGGTTAGCCATCGACGACACCACCGAGACCTGAGGGCAGACCCCTCAGCCCTAAATCCCGACCCAGACCGAACCGGATTTATTTAAGTCCAAAGACCGGACCGGCCCATCCTTCTGAGCAGGCCTCCCACCGGCAAAAAAAGAACTACCATTGGGCCTAGACCCCGGGTCAGAAGCATTGGGCCCAACCGAATGCGCCGTCAACGGGGGTGACAAGACTCCTTTTCCACTTCCTGTCTATCTGGTCTTTCCCAGACGTTGTCCCCTTCCCCATGCACTCCACCCATGCATCCAGCCATCGAGAAACCCGATGACTGTTCGTCCTCCCTAGCCTCCGGCGACCCTTCCACTACCCCTCTCGGCGGAAATACAATTTCCGATCTCACCTTAGGGGCACCCAGCACCGGCTCAACTTCTAACACCGATCGAGCGAACTCCGGCACCCAGTCCTCCCGGAATTCAGAAACGAATGCAGCAGAACTTCCGATCCTGCCATTCCACCGTCACCGTCCCAGAGATTTTCTCAACCTTCTCCACGAGAATACCAACGGAACTGTGATTCATTATACTGTCCAACTCATCCGCTTCCGATCCCTGAACCACCTTACCGAATAGTTCACCAATTCTGTCGAAGACTCTACCGTCCCATAGCTGTGGAGGAATCGCCGGAGATTCTAACCCAAGCAATTCTCTCCGGCGAGACCGATTGACCTCTCCAGAATACCAATTTTGAGAACCAAGGACTCCATCCGTTCTTCAGCCTCCAGAAACTCCTGAGCCATTCCTTGATTAAAGAAAGTTAACAAAGACAGAGAAGCCACCAAGCAAGCCTCACTTTGAACATATTAGAATCCCTCATTCCCCGGGAACTTATCCAACGAACACAACCGGTTAAAATCTCTCACTCGACCCAACAAGGAGCAACCAGACCACGCTCTGATAGGCCGGAGTCGACTAGATTACCCAGACGAAAGTTTCTTCATCTCCCCGGTTGCAGATTACTGCCACCACTCGTCACCACATTCGCATAAGGAAACATTTCCTATTCACCGGGAAAGACCACATTTTGGGGCTGACTTAGATGTAGCATTCCTCTGAGGTATCCTTTCTAACTGGGACGTTAGCATCCAGCACGCGAGCCATCTCTAAAAAATTTCTCTAGGTTGACATCAACTTTAGAATTATCCAACCTAATGCTTCTTCAAAACTCTTTCCAACTCCCACCTATCTTTGACATCTTCATACTTGACAAACCCAAACCGCTCCCCAAATCTTGTTCCTCTTCCTAGCAATGAAACAGTCCACCACCTTTCCGAAGTTCTTGAACTCTGCTTCCATGACAGCCACCGAGCAACCATCAGGGATCTTGGAGACATAGAAAGAGATCCTCTCTCTGTACATCCCACCTAGCACACCACCACCACCAACCTTTTTTCTTCTATCAACTACCGACCAACCACCAGCACCTGGGATACAGCTACCCATGGAAATACCTATGACTCAAGTGACGGGGTTCATTAAGTAACATGGGAAGTAGAGTACTCTTTCCTCTCTTATTCCACTGAGATAATAAACACCGGTCATCGGGAGCATTTTTCAACAATACCCTGGCAACCTCCACATGATCTTTTTCAATAGCAATGTCAAATGCTGTTTTCCCATCTTTATTTGAGCGCCAAAAGAACTTTTTAACATACTCATCCCCCGTTTTACCGGTGTGAAGACTTGTATTTGTTTGTTTTGCACATTCTATGAAACCCCAAACCATATTCATAAGCCCCATATTTAACGCTATCATCAACGCTGTATCACCATCAGGCGATAGGCATTGTGTATAGATAAACGTCACCTTCTCGGTTAGTTGTAGACTCATGGGTACCAACCTTCCTTTACATAATTCATCTCCGTTTCTTAGCCGCCTGGGTGTGAACATTTCATTTGTTACCCTGTTAAAGGGTTTCTTCTGTTCTTTGATAACTCTACTAACTGCTTCGGCAGAGGAAGAAGACATCAGTTTCAAGATTAGATCTAACAAATGTTTGTTAGGTGCTTGGAGGTATTTATAAAAACACCCTTTGACATTTTGCCTCCTTGTATTCGCTTTCAACTATTAAGAAAATGTTTAAAGTAATATAAATTTGTATTATTTTTAATATCTTCAATTCAATTAATATTAATTAGTCTTATTTTATTTAGTCAATTCAATTAATATTAATTAGTCTTATTTTATTATTTTATTTAGTCAATTATAAATTTTGTCCTTTATGTGGTATTATTTTTATGTTTTTCTCTTAAATTAAGATAATAAAAAGTACTTTTCTTTTATGTTTATGGTTTGTAACATATACGTTCTTTAGAACTCAGTTATGACTCAAGCTTCAGATGGAAGGAGAGTTTGTGAGAGAAAATGAAAGAGAACCGAAGGGTCATCTCGTAGGAGATGATGACGACGGTAAGTGTGAGGAAGTTAGACCAAGGAGGAGATTAAGAGAAACAGACAAGTGTGAGGAACGTTCTGACACCACTGCCTATTTTGTCTCTAACTATTAGGTTAATCAGTTTGTTAACGGGTCATACGAGTCACGGATCATCATATTAATGGGTCTCGCCTAGTTCACTAAAAATTGTTTTAGTTTATTTTTATGTTTTCATTAGGAGTCTTAGTCAAAATAGATGACTTAGGTGAGTGAAATTGTTAAGTCTGTCAAATTCCATAGGTCTAAGTCGGTTGAATATGTGAGTCCAAGTCGGTGTATGCGAGCTATAGGGGTGTGCATGGATCAGTTTGGATCGGATTTTTTGCTAAAACTGAATCCAAAACCAAACTTCGGTTTTTAGAATTTTTAAATCCATTCGGATTCGGTTTTTTCGGTTCCACGGATTTTGATCTTTTGTTTTTTCAGATATAAACCAATATGAATTATTTGGCTGAAAAAAAAAACTAATAATTTTGGGTCTATTTATGTTTCAACTATATATTAATTGACTACTAATAACATTTAAAATAAAACTTTAAAAACCATAATGTTGCAAAATGATCCAATCTCAAACAAATACATTCAAACAAATATTTAACAATCAAATGTCACAGAAAAAAACGATTCATAATATTGCATAACGATCCAAAATCAAACAAATCCTTAATGATCTAATCTCAAACACTCAAACGATTCGCGCTTAGGGTCCCTAATGAAGAATTTGTATTCTGATAAATATTTTAGAGGATGAAGAATTGAAAGATTGACACTTAGGAAAGTTAAAAGCCTAATAATGACCAGTTGTAATTCTTAATTGCGTTTTCCTACTCGTGACAAACCTAATGATCATATATAAAATGTTGAAATTTGAAATCCTTCAGTAATTAAATAGACGGTTCGGTTTTTTCGGATTTTCTTTTTAACTAAAGCCGAAACCAATCCGAAATTTTGGATTTTAGAAAAGTTCAATCCAAAAATGTCGGTTTTTATTTGGATTCTGTTTTTTTTTCGGTTATTTTGGTTTAACAAGGAACTCATAATGACCATAACTAGTCCTGAATGTAGTCTTCGCAACATCTTCTTCACAAACTCTTAACTAATGATAACCTGATCGCACGTTGATCTTAGAATAGAAACTTGGCCCTTGTAATTGGTCAAACGGATCGTTGATTCTCGAAAACGGGTATCGGTTCTTCACTATTAACTTGTTCAGCTTGCGATAATCGATACACATCCTGAAGGATCTGTCTTTCTTCTTGACAAACAGAATAAGAGCACCACAGGGAGAACAACTAGGTAGGATAAATCCCTTGTCCAAAAATTCTTGCAATTGTTTGGACAACTCTTTCATTTTGGACGGTGCAAGTCTATACGCAGAGCGAGCAAAAGGGGCAGTTCCAGGCACCAAGTCCATATGAAACTCCACTTGCCTATGCGGAGACAGATCAGGCAATTCCTTAAGGAAAACTTCTGGAAAGTCACAAACAATTGGTTGTTAAATAGCATCTCTTTAGGCTTCTTCTCGGAAACATGAGCCAAAATAGCGTGATATCCTTTACGAAGATACTTTCAATCCTTCATACAAGAGATAATGTTTAGCTTGGTTCCGTTGTTCTCGCCTTGGACGACTAAAGCTTCACCATTTGCCAATGATAT
Source organism: Deinandra increscens subsp. villosa (assembly GCA_039602395.1). Lineage (NCBI taxonomy): Eukaryota > Viridiplantae > Streptophyta > Magnoliopsida > Asterales > Asteraceae > Deinandra > Deinandra increscens. The sequence goes on along the minus strand of JBCNJP010000007.1, from coordinate 33,251,046 downwards.
TTTGCCCAGCTTCTCATGACAGACAATCTCTTCACCATTTGTCGAGAACTAGTCCATGTCAATAACAATATCAAAGCTTCCCAGCTCGACGGTCAGTATATCAATGTTGAATGAATGATCGGAAAGTTGCATCGAACAACCATGGTAAACCTTGTTAGTTTCTATCAAGCTACCATCTGCTAGCTCAACGGAGTACGTGGTGTCTAACATACTTGGGGTGATTTTAGGTGATTTTAATTGCAGGGCAAAAATCAGTAGACACAAAGTTTTTCTCGACTCAAGTATCAAATAAAACAGATGCATATAAATCGTTAAGGATGAATGTACCCGTAACATTGTTTGCATCCTAATGTGCATCACTAACATTCATCAGGAAAACTCTTCCTTTAGCAGGACCAGTAGATTGATTCTTCATCTTAGGGCAATTGCCCTTCAAATGACATGTAACTCCATACCAGTTGGGCAATCTTTGGCTATATGGCACTTAGCTTTACAATGACTATAGTAAACATTGTTATAGTCCAGGGTATGATGAAGATTGCATTTGTTACACAAGGACTGGTTCCCGGTGTAACCCGTCTTTCTCTGTTCGGCCACGGGGGCGGTACCAGCAAACACTTTCATAATTTCGGGAGCCTTCTCTGGCTACTTCTCAGGGTTCTTCTTGCCATTGTGATCGCGTTTCCTCTTAGGTCAGGCTTCTTCGCAAAATATGTGGAACAAACTTCGACAGACTTACAATCCATGGTCTTCTTGGCAAAAGATACACTTGGCGCGTTGCTTGATAGGTCAAGTTGTGCGCTAAGCGAACGCCGTTTGACAGAGTGGTTGGATTAGAAGATATCACATTTCCTTGGACGTTAGGAGACAGTCCCCAAATGTACTGCTCAATCTTTTTGTACAACGGACTTACCATTGTAGGGAAAATATGGGCAAGCTCATGGAAACGTTTGGTATACCCAGCAATATCGGCACTGTTCATGGCCAGTCCCTAAAAATCTACTTCAAGCGTCTGAATCTCTTTACGAGGGCAATATTTTTCATGCAGCAACTATTTCAGTTCGTCCCACGGTCGACGTAGGCCACTACTGCTCCGATGGATTCGGCGTGGGAGTTCAACCAAGTCATGCCACCTTTAGTGAGAGTGCAAGCAGCATACTTGACCTTGTAGTGGTTTGGATAATTGCTTATGTGAAAAATAGATTTAGTCTTCTCAAACTAGCAAATTAGACCAACGGCTCCTTCGGTACCCTTAAAGTTGATCGGCTTACTGATATGCATCAAAATATACATGTTTTCATATTAAATATCTCTCACATTTTGGTTTAATTCTGAGTTACTAACATCAAAACGAAGCTATTTTGTTTTCTTTTCAGTTTTTCAGGTTAAACAAAGCCCGAATCACAAAAGGAACGAATTATGGACGAAAAAGATATAAAAAATACAAAGTTCCAAGATTCTGCTACTTTGGCACGCCCCGTGTTGAACTCAACACGCCTCGTGCCCATCCTAATAAAAAGATGTTGGTTCACCTCTGCACCACACTACCTTCTCTGACTTAACACGGCCTAACCCGCGCCTCTATGCCTGACAGCACGGCCCCGTGCCAAAGAGTGGCATGCCCCATGCCATTCTCGGATCCTACCTATAAAAGGAGCCCTCCTCCTCCATTCCACTTTGCTCAATTCTTTCCCCATCTCTTGTAGTATAGTTGAGCCATTTGGCGTTTTTAACGTTTTGTAATCAAGATTATAAGAAATATAACTTAAGTAAGAATTTGTAAGCTTTTGTCTATGAAATCTTCTCCTTCTCTTAAGCAAATCTTAAAAGCCATGTTTAGCTAAACTCTTATACTTACTTGGGAAGTGACAAACCTTTGGTGGGTTGGTTAATGACTTTATAAACTCGCTTAAGGTGTGTTTACTGACTTTATGAAAACCCTTTTTATTAAAAGTGTATTATTAACCTTTTGAACCAAACGTGCTCTACGTATCACAAACCATTTGAGGAGTTAAAATCTCATCAACCGGACTTGTGACACCCGGTTGGGAGACGATGCATGATCCATCGGATGACTCGCGTCCCATGCTACATGATACGTTCGGGGTCCTTATGTCTATGTAAGCAAACTCGGCTGACCACGCAGGTGCGGGCTGAAAGTAATTGGTTGGAAATAGGGGTTGGTAATATTTTGTCACTTCACGGAAGCTGAATAGGTTCGTGTTTGTGAACTTGACTCTGGTTACACTGGACATGCATATGAGGAGAGCGATGCATGAAAGACACGGAATTTAGTCCCTTAAAAAGATAATTTTCATAATAAAATAATCTGACACGCAGGGTTGTTCCCCTGCTGGTTCATGACGGCGTGTCGAGTGTAACGGTTGCCTGACCAAGGGGCCCTACAACTAAATGGCATTACACCACTGTATTTGCTCACTAGCAACACTTTTCTCCGGGGTTCGTACTCTTCGCAGACGATCGCCCTGGCGGATGGTGATACTAGCCCTAGAGAGCGAATCGCAGCTAGTTGCCTGCTAGTGAATAATCTTAAGCAAGGATATAAACAATCATGCAGTCTTCCTTAACCACTGGTATGTTCTCCCAAGTAATATTAACTTTGATTTACATCACTTAAAACACCATCTTATTAAAAATTTATTTTATTTTATTTTAATTTAACTCTTCTAACCTATTAGAAGTTTAAATCTGGTTGGATGTTGACAAACGGACTGAGTATCCAAAGTCCTACTTTCCATTGTGTCCTTGAATGATCCCGATTAAACTTACCACTACTATACTGCTCCACGATGGGTGCACTTACCCGTGTATTGTGGTGAAATAGTAGTTGTCAAGTAAATCGTGTTTATAAATATAAAAGCTTAAAAACTGCTAAAAGGTACGAAAAGTATTGTCATATTTTATATATACCTCAGCACACACCACTTACAATTCATAAATCCTTGTACAAACATTCACGAACACCTAAAATGTTAGCCAAAACCTTGAAAACAATTCTTTGAAATTGTAATCACAGATTTTCTGACATTTGCTATCGCTATCTTACTACTAGGCGAACCTTCACGACGACCTCTCGCAGTACGGGAAGCTTCACTAGACACTACGGCGCGGCTACATGTTGCGCCATCAAGGCTTCGATCTCATCGTAATTCATTGTGGGAGGTGGAGGGTCATTCCTGGTATTACGAGCACGAGTGCGTCTTCCATATATGTTTTTCTTAATTCGTAGTCAGCAAAAAAGAAAATATTGAGACATTACATGGAAATATAAAGTCATCACATGAACAGGACAAAAAACATCCATACCATACATCATAACCGAAACATCACATCAGGCGATAGTGAAAGTAATACAAGCATTCATTGATAATAGAACATCATTTGTTTGACATCAACAAAATTCATAGTGCCATAAAAATATTGTTTTAAAAAAGGGAGCGCAATCCCATGCCAAAATACAGGTTTGAATACTTCTACATTAATACAAGGATACTATCAGCATTCCACCGGTAGTAAAACTTAAATTTATCCCTCGTGTAGGTTGGCATAGGTAAGAGGCCAAAAACCTATGCGATAGTGGCAATGAAAGCCTGGAACAACACCATACTCTCCTCTATCACAGAAAGTCGTCTCTCAAAAGACTCGATCATCAGTAGAGTGGTTGTAGATGAACTAGAGACATCAGTCACATACGTGTGCAAGGAATCTATGGCATAGCCTGTAGCAACATAATGGTTATCCATCATGGACACACGAGAATCAAGAATCCTAATAGACTTAGGAGACATCAGAGTCTGGATCTAGGCATGGAGGTGATGGATAGCATCATCATGGCTCGATAAATAGGTCAGGATAGTGGCAAAAGCATCAGGAGCATGGTCTCGAGAAAGAACACGAACACCATCTAGAACAATGGATGGATGGGAACGAGCAACAGAGGCGGATGAATCTCTGAACTCATGAATGCTAGGCAAAGGAAGTGATTCAGACATATGTGGTCCCTTAGGGGCAGGCTTATCATTCGGGGGAAGCTATAGCAGGTCAGCGACGGTGAAATGGCAACACAAACTTCTTAGGCGTATACATCAACCTAGGGCCATTAGGCGCGAGACAAAAGAGATCGAAAGGATGGGACATGGATGGAAGCAGGGTCCACAGTGGGAATAACATCCAAAGGGGTAGAAATCACAAGGGTATACTGAGTGATAACGGGGGCATCCTCCTGGTCCGGGTAGAATCTCCTCCGGCTCACTATCAGAATCGTCATCAGAAATGATGGGATCTAGCACGCTAGTAGGAGAACATCGACGTGGGGCGTCCTCTATACCTGTGGGCTCGTGCTTGAGATTCAATGGTGAATATTTAGGCGATAATGGAGAATACTCATACTCGGCCTCTGAATCTAATGACACCATGATAACCTCACTGTTCGACATGTTGTGACAAGATTTTCAAGTTATAACAATAGAGTATAGGTAATAAGCACGTATATAGGGTAATGAATGATCTCTCATGCAAGTGAGTTATGGAGAGCTTAGGTTATAGTCCAGGTGCTACATGATACATCCTAGCTCACTATAACTACGACTCTGATACCAATCTGTGACACCCTGATCACACGGTACCAGAGGCATGTGACGTCATGGAGTCCTAGTATTGGTTACGATGAACGACCTCTATATGATAACCAAAAGTCCATTGGTATTTGAGAAATTAAACATGTCTTACAAATTTCAAGTTACAGGGAAAGATAGTAGGACAATGTTTAACAAGTTTTAAAATGAAGCAGTTCAAGATTTAAAACATGATGACCCAATGGCAATTATGCTCATAAATCTTCCAAAATGTTTCATGAGCAGGCAAAAGGATGACCATAACACCATACAAAAGCAGGACCCAAATGTAGACTTCCATTCATGAGTGCAACAATTAATTACATGAGAATTAATGAACTTAAAACGATCAACAAAATATTGGCGAGTTCACAGGTTTAATGACACAATATAAAATGTTTGGACAGTTTAAAGTGTGGCAGCCATGACATTAATTATGATACTATGGTTGTAAAGATTTTCTAATAACCTTGAATATGGAAAGCTAATTGTTTACCCACTCATGGCATCTTCTCCATTAATACCCATTGAACTGGAACAACTGACATGTATCCCTTGACTATAACAAGGGAGTCAGGATTGGAGCGAGCGATCAGGACATGGTCGTTAACCCGAACAAATCTATTCACTAGTTATCGCTTCGTACATAACTAATCGAATTCAATTAATAGTGAGACTTGGTACAACACGAATCGACATGTTATAAAGGTTGGGGCAATGAAAAGAACATGCAATCAGTACGTCTTACATGTATCGATAGTGTCACACAATGTTTAATGATAATGTTTCAATGAATTCTCCCCCCCCCCCCCCCAAGTTAAAACACAAAAAGGAAAGGGGTCGTGAGACTCAACTAAACAAGGTGAATAAACAAGCATCGTGCATGATATAGTGATGGCTAACCTAGCCGTGTCCTAACAATAAATATTAAGACATTCAGGTCCGGTCACTGTTAGGACACTCCTATGCAATAGACTAAGTCAAGTATTAGAAGCAAAGACTAGAAGCATCCTAAAAAGAGAAAGGACAATAGAATCTGTCAAAATTACAGATTCTGTGATTTCACAAATAAACTACATAAATTGTGTAGTTCATCTGTGAAACCTAAATTTAACAGAAATCCATCTTTCTGTAAAAGGCTTCTGATGTGAAGCATTCCCAGTCTTCAACAAAGATTCTTGAAGGAGTTCAAGACTATTAGAAGATAAAGATTATGAGAAGTAAAGAAACGCATGAGTGAAGAACAAGTAAAGTAGAAGACCCACTTTAAATTTAATGCAAAGACGGTTGAAGATGGTTAAAAAGAGATAAATTGATACCGTCAATTTATCTCTATATACTCTGACATACTCCAAATTCAACTAACCTCAACCATTATATTCCTTTACAACTTGCTATAAACAGAAGGCGTTCTTCACCAAGAAAGTTAAGATATTCACTCACAATTAACAAGCTTCTCAACATGCTTATCACATACTCCTGCAGAAAAGTTCTTTATGTTGATTTATAATCATACTATAAGCTCGTGTAAATCATTATTTACATTTGAGATACACATAAAAACCTTTTTATGAATTACGGTCTTCCAATTTGATTTACTTCCGCAACATTATTATCTCTGTGTAAATCAAATTGTGCCAACATTGTTAAAGAGCCCCTCACGGGACCCAACAATTGGTATCAGAGCAGATTGAATACCTCATATTTAAAGACTTGCTCTTTAACGTCTTCTTTGGATTTTAACGTGTTTTCAAAACCTTCTCTAAACTTATTCTCAAGATGTCAACAAGTTGGAACAACATCAGATCAACAGGTTCATTGGCCAAACCCCCTATGCTAGCTAGGTAGGAATATCCACAGTGAAAAATAAGGATTACTAACTTTCTAAAGGAAGTTGACAATTCCCTGTTCGATTGCATCGCCAATGGACCTCATTATCCTACTGTTGACATTCCAGAGAATAAGGAAACTGAAACCACACCAGCTATCCCTGATCGTGCGGAATCCGGTGATTGAAGGTGATTCAAGAAACGAAATCAATAACAAGAATAATGATTAAAACAAGTAATAAACACAAACCAATTGAATAATTCTTGAAGAATCCGATGGCCAATCCTTTATGAAAGCCGAATTCTCAAGGAGAATTTCAGTACACCTTTAGTCCTCAAAACACACAAGAAGCAACAACCCTAAATATGTAGACTAGTTATTCCTTATATAGTAGATACCTAGACTTGTTAAACAAGGCACAAAATTGGGGCCACATACCCTATCTACGACCAGACCCACTAACCCACTAACCACCTTTACAATTTAGCCCAACAATATTATAAACTAGCCCAACAATGTCTAATGCAAAAGCCTTACAAAATAGGGTCTCTACACAGGAATGTTTTCAAGAAAAAACCATCCAGGCATAATGCCTTCCTGCAACCATCCATGAACTCTTCAACCCATCAAATCAAATAAAGATCCTGAAAAATGAGTCTTGTGAAGTTGGGTCGGCTGGTGGGGCAGTTACCTGGTTGAAGGTTGATGTTGGGTTAACATTCCTCAAACAACTTAAGTAAGAAGCTAGCATGCCATAATGCTCCTTTATTGACCCATGTAGCATATGATGTGGAATCTTCTTGGCATTGTAAGCAAACCATTTGTTTATTATAACCTTGTATTTCTCTTTCACAGCATATTGGATTTCCTTAGCTAGCCAGTTTAGCCTTGCTTTAAATAATGACAAAAATTTAGTTGCAACATACCTACAAGTTAATTTCCTATTCTTAGACATGCTTCAGCAGGTGTGTTGGTTCTTTTCCCTTTTCACCATATAACACTCAATGCCTTCATGAAAGGAACAATACAAAGTAAATGGACAACCATTAACACACTTGACACCTACACGGCCTTGTCTTCTATAGTCACTAGCATAAATTATTAAATTCCTTCTATTTTCCAGAGCATAAACCCTGACTGACTCCTTAAAAGCATCCCTTGTATGGAACTTTATTCCTATAACCCATTTAAATGACTTCCAATCTGTTTGATTGTTTACAACAGGTACATCAATTTTATATTTCTTACCTCTTATGTCATCATCGTCACTTTCTCCTGGAGAATTAAAATCACCTTTGGAGTCCTCGTAACTGCTATATGCTTCTGTATGTGACCCCCATGCAAACTGTTTCAAGTATAGTACCAAGTTTTTCACTATCTCCTTTCAAGCACTGTTGAAGCAAGTTCTTCTTTGATTGAGCATCTTCCTTATGCCTCTTTTGTATGACAGCTCTTGAGTCTGCCCATTCATCATCAACATTATCAGAAATATACTCTTCACACTCTGAATTAGATTGCCCATGATTTGAGTTATCTTCTTCAGATTCTTAATCAGATCCACTGTTTACAACTCCATCAGTCTCAGATCCAGTATTGTATACATCTCTAGTAGCACTGTTCACTTGTTGACTTAGCAGGTATGAGGAGTATGGGGCACATATTCTAGCAGCTGACTTAGTCCTGTTACCAGGTGACAAAGGGCTAGAGGTAGTTAATTGGGTTGGGTTAATTGTACACTGGGTTAGGCTTCGAGTAGTGGGCTAGTGGGCTGGGCTTTAGTAACTTGGGTTTCACTCTGAGATTGAAGAACATTACTGACATGAGTGGGTGAACTTGAAATTGATCCATATTGAATGTACAACTCAAGATATTGTTTTGAGTTTACAGGCACATTCTTAGCCATCTCAAAAACATCATGGTCAGCAAGCAAAGGCTTGAATACGTGCTCATCAGCTTTATAGCAATAAATATTAAAGTCATTCGACATGTAAGTACCAGTCTCCATTACATAATCAACAATCTCAAAGAAAGACAACTTATCTTGTTCAATTTTGATACAGGTAGTTTTACCGCTGACATGAATCAGTGTTGGGAATTGATTTTCATCAAATGCACCACCATGAAATATCTTGAAGGAGATGAAATCGTCCATTGAAGAGATTACGGTTGCAAGACAGATTGGAGAGTTGGAGGAGGCAGGATGAACGATTGGAGATTGAGAGGAGGAGCGGTGTTGTCGTGAACGGTTTGATTGTAAATTAGGGCTCAAAATTAGAGTTTTAAAGGGATGCCACGCCAGAATCATTTAAACGATTTAAAAAAAAATCCAGCGAGGATGCCACATCACCAAGTTTTTAACGGTGTTACTAATCCGTTAGAAAAGGCTTACCAGAAGAAAAATGTTTTAAAGTTAGGAGTGTTAAAAACCATTCGTTAGTTGGGATTATTATCTACCAATTATGAATAGTTTGGATTATTTAAAACCAATTTTTCTAAATTTAACTTAAAACAAGTCTGATCAAATATGCTATATTGTTACTTCTTTTATTTTCAAATTAAGTTAGAAACCCATATATTACATGGATTGAATGAATGCAATATGTAAACAATAATTTTTATGAAGATTTGTATGTTAAATGCTATTGGCCGTTGGTGAAAAAGATAATGAATATTTAAAAATTATAAATAACAAAAAATAAAGATTTAAGAATTATAAAATTATATTTTAAGATAATTGAAATATACTTATGATTTATTAAGTTTTAGTAAATTATTAGATAAAATATTTATATTTTTAGGGGAAAGTTATTGTATAAAGGACTATTTGCGTGCGAAGGATCTCATCTGCTCATCTGCGCGTTTTTTTATCTGACGGCTTATAATTAATTTAATGGCTTTTTTCTCGGAGAATTAAACAAATAGGGTAGTGACATCATTTTACCAAAAGGGTGAACCTATTAGAACCCGTATAACGCAAGCATTTCAAAAACCATCACCAAAAAAACGGAATCAAACAGGCGCTGAAGTAAAATTTTAAAACCATACGATTCTATACTCTCTGAAACCCTACTACAATGGAGAAAGCAACAATTTCATCGAAAAGAGGTTGAAATACAATAAAACTTTTATAGAATGAATCTATAAAACATATGATACTGAAAAAACATTTTCCGTGAGATGCGATATTTGAACAGTTTGATAGTTATGCATGTCTAAAAACGCAGGTAAAAAGGATGAGAAAAGAACAAAGAATAGACACGACATGCTGATTATGACAGAGGAGAAGATGGAGAGAGGTTGCGTCATTTACTTTACATTATATGTGTTGTTTTATTTGAATATGTTGCGTTAATCGTATAATACAATGTCTGTTGAGAATCCATACAATTGATTTTTTTAGCTTGTGTGAAATGTTTTACACTATTTGCGTGGATTTTGATGCGTGATTACTCTAAAAACCTTGCCTCATGAATATGACTTGCGTAATTTCAAAACATATGCTTGGGTGATTAATTTTATACACTATTTGCGTGGATTTTGAACCACTTGCGTGATTTCAGTACAAAAGTTGGCTGAGTTGAGGAAGAAAGTTATAGCAGAAGGTCACAATGATGATGATGACTTTCAAACACCTTTGAAAAAGATAAAAAGAAAAGCAACAGCAAAGGATGATAAAGAATAAAAAAATAAGCCTAAAATACAAAGGCAAACCAGATTTGTAGAATACACAAACAAGAACATAATAATGAGGTGCTCTATTGAAAATCTTACTAATGCAATGAAGAATTTTAATGAGAATCAGAGAAAATCAATAGATGAAATTGGCTTCTCAAGTGCTTTAAATCCGATAATAAAAAATCACGTAGCTGTATTGGGCTACTGGCTAGTCAAAAA
>JBCNJP010000007.1:33198627-33240188 GCA_039602395.1 Deinandra increscens subsp. villosa | reverse complement strand
CAACTGTTTTTCATTTTTTAGTTCCGTCTCAAGTTTTTCGATCCGTTCTTTCGATCGCCTTTTTGGAGCACCCTACCAATATCAACGGGAAGTCACTCCATACCCGATACCTTTTAGGTATCCTCCCTTTCCCTTGCCAAGGACCAATGTCAGGGCATCTGTTCCCGGTTCTACGGTCACGGATCCCGCATTTATTTTTGTTTCATTCTCGGCCTGCAGTAATTAATTTAGTTAATGTAATGAGGTGCTGTTAATTTTTAACATGTGAATATTTAGGTATATATATAGTAATTAAACTTTCTATATCATCTGCTACGCCCTTCACCATAGGCGTTTTGTATTCCCCCTCTTTATTTACCCTTCCTTTCCTCCACATAAACGCCCATCAGCTGTAATTTCTTTGTTTTGTACCTTGTATTATAATAATAATATATATCAGACTTGATACATACATTGCACGTTCTTAACCTTGACTGGGTGTAACACACTTAGCTTATTACCAGTTTTTCTCTCAGATAGACGTATCCTCCCCGTCCCATTGTATGATCAACATACTGTGCTCGAACCTCTTTTGCACTATTTGACACAGCCTTTCCAACTAAATAGTAGGATATATAATTATAATCTCATTAATTAACACTTAGCCTAATTAATGAGATCTGCAGTGTTGAATTGAATAAAAACCTTGAATTCGTTAGATTTTGTAATTAAGTCGATTCATCTCTCCGGTCGCCACCACAAAATGATTCCTCTAAAAAAGACGATCCCTGGTTATTGGAAACCTATTTTAAGTGCCATAGAAGAGGTTGAAAAGGAAGGCATTGAATTTTGGTGCAACTTTAAATCAATAATAGGTGATGGATCCCGAACCCTTTTCTGGTTAGATCCTTGGATTTCACCGGAATGCCTAAAAGATACCTTTCCTGCTCTTTATGCAATGGATACACAAAAATCCTGCTTGGTGAAAGATCGTATCCAGATATCAAATCATCTCGCCACCGTTACATGGAGATGGTCACAAGCTAGAACATCGACACAATTTTCTGCACAAATCTCGCAACTTGAGAATATGATTCACAGATATAGCTTCGTGAATGGGCCCGATAAATGGATCTGGTTGGGACATAATGATGGGGTCTTTCATTCGTCTCACATCCGAAAATTGATCGAAGCCGGGACAACTTCTTCAAACCCACACAATTGGATAAAATGGGTTCCAAAAAAGGTACACATCTTTATATGGAAAGCAAAAATGTGCAGAATTCCTGTCAAAGTGGAACTTCAAAAAAGAGGAGTTAACATGGTGAACCAGAATTGCATTTGGTGCTCCTCGGAAGAGGAAACTGTTCATCACGTCCTGCGCGATTGTCCTATAGCCTTGGAAACATGGAGACTAATATCCAGATGGTGTCAGCATGATTTCTGCAGCTATGCCTCGATGGAGGATTGTAGGTCCGGAAATCTCCCAAACACACGATATCTAATCAAACACGAGTGCGGAATCCTCGTATAAGATCGATTCAAGAAGAATAGTAGAAGAATAGACTAGATCTATGAAAAAGATGAAGTCTTGAATGAAGAACACACTACTATGAAGCAATGAAGGCTGATCGTAAACTCTCACAAGAACAAGAAATCGTGAACAAGTAATCGATCCAAAGCTTCCTTCAATCATAAACATAATGGGTTTATATAGTACCCAATACAAGAGACCTAGCCCAATCATAAACATAAAAGCCCTAATCATAATCAATACAAAATCGGCCCACATGGCCCAATACATTAACTAACCAAGCCCAAAACAAAGATAAACTAAGCCCAATACTAATGTTCATGCCTTAAATAAATCTAGCCCAACAATCTTCCCCTAGGCATGAACCATTAGTCCACTTACGGCAGCAGCAGATCAAACCTGAATGAGCTTTGAACGTTGTTGAACCACCATCCTTTCTCTACGATCCGCTTTGCAGTTCCATCAAAGATACCAACCCTTATAGCATTCTCCATATCGTTTTCATCTCCAAGTATGGGTTGGGTGGCTAGGAGCTTGATGTCTCGCTCTCCAAATCTTAGCAAGTCTACAGGATCATAGAATCGGAATTGCCTCATCGGCTTGCAGAGCACCACCACTTCATGAGTTGTCGGATCGTAACACCAGCAATCAAAATTTCTGACCAGTGTGCCATCTTCGATCTCGTCCAACATGTTAATGACTCTTGTACGCTTAGTCAGTGGCCTCCTAGCTTCACCAATGGGCTGCCCTGTCACTGGGTCAGTCCCTGTCTCTATCCATCTGACCGCTTTCAACTCAAAATCTGCAAAGTTGTTTTCTTGATGGCTCAGCAGGTTATTGCGGATAAGATTTCCTTCAGGTCCATCCCATCTGTTTATGAAAGGAGCTCTCAAAAGGCTTCTGATCTCAGGCTCAGTCCAGGAGTGGAATTGACCATGCGATTGATAATACTCCACAGGACTGTAGCCGTCACGGATCACGGCAAAGAGTTTCTTCTCATTGTCATAATGCCAACACAAGATGGTCTCACGACTCCCACGTTTGTCAATTAAGCTCTCACCCACATCAATGGTGTATTGAGTGGGGGCTGGTCCCTGGAAGAACTCCCTGAACCAGTTTTCGTGGCATCTTGGTGCCTTAGAGATGATTCTGCCACAGCGGGCGTAATCAGGCATATCAAAGTTCTCATCTCCTTCATCTGTCTCTATAGCATCTGCAGCCTGCACTCCCTGTGACGAACCTTGACCTGGGGCACCTGAGGAGTTGGATCCCACAACATCCTTCAATTCATTATACTTCTTCCTCAGGTCCACCAGCATGTTGTACAGATATTTCATTCTGTCTTTGTCCGCTACCTCCTTCTCTCTCATATACTTGTTTTCAGCTTGAAGAGCCTTGATCTCATTTTCTCTAATTCTGTTTTGAGAGATCAGGAAATTGATCTGAGGATCAGCACTTATCCTCATATTTACTGGAAGCTCCGCTGCTTGAAATGGTCTGAAGCTAGGAGCAGCTGTAGGCTGAGTTAAAACAGGTGCAGCGCTCACTTTCACTGGGCTGGGAACAGCGAAAGTGTGATCAACCTCTATGAATTGACTTTCTTCCCAAACTGGGCTATGTTCGGTTAGAAGTGATGAGTCAGTCTGAGCAGGAGCAGGTTGATCTTGTACAGTTTCAGCAGCTGCTTCTTCTTGAGTACTGGGACCCTCAGAACTGGGCCCAGCTGGATGTACTAATAAAATGCTTGAGCTGGTCTTTGATAGCTTGAATCTGATGCTTCTTGGATCTGACCTCTTTCTAGGTGAAGGTTCACGTGCTGGAGTTGGTTCCACAAGAACATCTTCAACATCCAGATTCAGCTCAGGAGGGGTTGTATCACTGCCTGACGATCCGATCATGTCATCCCTTGACCTTTTAAGGTTAAGGGGCCCCAGATTCCCATAAATATCATCATCAGTAATCTCCTGGCCAGCGAGAATATCATCCATTACATTCTCTTCATCGGAGGGTATGACTGCATCTTCTTCTTGTACATTAACAGCCGGAGTTGCTGTTAAGTCTTGGTCTTCTGCAACGGATAGCATTAACATTTGGCACTGTCAGCTTCAGGTTCATCTTCATCAAATTACTTGTTCCCTTGCCACCTCTGGGAACGCACCCCTCTTAGCCCATTCAAGTCTTCCTTCGAAAGCTGTGTTTACCCTTTCTATCTTGGGTTTGAAGACCAAAAACTCCTACAATCCATCACTTTTATGTCCAACTTCTCTATCCTTTCTTCAATCATTGGGTATTTCTTCATGACCACCATTTGCACAAACCTTGGTGTCATCAGGAACTGTTCTCTGGCACTCAGATCAGCATTGCCTATCCAGTCTAATCAGCATCATCCTTGAAAAGTTGAAATCCCAATCTAAGGCCAAAGCGATGAAAGCAGTTCCATGAAGTTGATTCAGCTGATCGAAGCTAGTTCTCTTGCCTAGGAAATGACTTCTGCATATAATGTGCCAGGCACCTCCAGTAGTGCGGCAGAAGCTTCTTAAAGATGGGCGGAAATTTTCCTTCATACCCCATTGATTGTGCACCTGCCAGAACTACCTCCTTCGGATACTTGATAGGATGTGATGCATTATCAGTAATGTTCAGCCCTTGCCTTATATCTTCTTCCTCAATAACAATTTGTCTGTTCTTGACTGTTGCGATAATCCTTGTCTTGTCTGAAGTTTGCCCTAGCAGTGCCCCAAAATTCCCTGACCAGCATCTCATCAATGAGTACATTCGTCCTCAGGGCATGGTTTATTTTGCAAGTATTCATCCCAGCCACCAGAGAATAAAATAGTTCCATATGCTTCTCTGGCGGGTCTTCAAGATACGCTGGGATGCAGTGATCCTGTTCAAAGTTTATCTCTTCGATCTAGCATCTCTTCTGCCATCTGAGATAGACGAGACAAATGCATCAGATCCTAAACTCAATCAAAGTGAAATTATGTTTGTCAACAACATCTTGAAGCTCAATTGATTATCACATTTAACTTGTTAAGTTCAGAAAATCTCAATTTAAGCTTGATCAAGTAAAAGATATTTGGATTTTGAAACACACAATTAACTAAACACATTTAATTTTATCTTAAACAATGATTAAGTTTGATTATACGAAAATCAAATCATGTGTTGTGTAATTAATTTGATAGGTTTACGATTTTAATATTAGATTACAATCCAATTAAGCGAGTTTACGATCTGTGAAATCGGGTTTACGATCAGAACCAATAGGGTTCACGATCGGGTCAATCATAAAGTCCAGTCTTAAACACATGGCCCGATCGTAAACACCCATTGGAATCAAGTAATCGTAAGTCAGAATCGTAAACACCCTCGAAACGAATCGTAACGACCATCGTCATCAAGTGATCGTAATCGATATCGTAAACACCGATCGTAATCGCCGATCGTAATCGTCGATCGTAAACGTCCAACAGTCGTCGTCTTCAACCTCACGACGGATCGTAAACGCCGAGTCCGCCATTGTTCGAATCCTGCAAAAACTCGTAAACACTGTTAAAACACCTCAAACATGTTAAACATAGACATCTAGCACTACCTTTTAAGATGTTCCAAACACTAAACCGACTTCTAATCACTCGAGAAATCGACTCGAAGTGACCCAACACAGAAGGTGATCGAGAATTAGGGTTTAAATCATAAAATTTGTAAATGGAACGATGAGGTCTCGAGAACACAGCCGATTAAACAAGGGTTTGAGCTTTGTGGTCGGAAATAGATTGCGAGGGTGTTAAAGTGCTCGGATTAGACAGAGGACGGCTGGAGACGGCCGGGATCAGACTTTCCGGCGAGAGAAAGCGGAGGTTAGGGTTTCGGTGAGAGGTAATCGTAAACGAGTGAAGGACAAAAGTGAGTGGATCGTAAATGAGAAATTAGTGATCGGAAACCAGGGTTTTATGTTAAAGAATTTTCATTTTGTCCCCTCAAGTTTCAAAAACATTTAAAAAACTTTCATTCATCCCCCTCAACCTTTTAAAAACATTTAAGTTCACCCCAAACTTACAAGATTGATAAATCTCATTAACAACTTGATAGATTTTGAGAATTTTACGAAGCTTCCCCTCAGACTTAGCCCCGAGTATCTGATCTTGATCATAAAATACAAACTTTAAATATTTTAAAGACCTAAAAACAAAAATTCAAAAAGCACAAAATCAAGATAATCTAAATACTAGACAAAAACATACTTAGCCTTGAGATTGATGTTTTTCATGGATCAAACCAGACAAATCATTAACTGAGGAACCCTTTTCAGCTTCCGTTACTCGACGCTCTAGACATTTGCTCAAAAATTTTGAAACCATATAAACTCACATCCAGTTAAAAAGTTTTAAAGTGCTTAAATTGTGGTACATAATTACCGTCATGTTTAACCGTCCCCACACCCAATTGTTCATAGCAAAACCTACCCAACCTCAGAGTTTATTGAGGATTCACAAACCCCCAACTTGAGGAACCATGCAACACTGCTTTGACAACCACTTATTTCTTATTTTCATGAATTATCGGTTGGTGATCAGGTCGGCCGCATAAGCACGCAGAGAAGACCAACAAAATAATTTTCTTTTCTTTTTCATTTTCTTTTTCACAATTTTCATATATATTTCTTTTTGAATTCTTTTTCCTTTTCCTTTTCTGTGGTGTTGTCATTTACAGTATAAACATGGCGTGTGAGAGAGTGAATACTAGGTAAATACCACTCTCAACCCATTTTTGCTGGGTCTCAGTTTTTTAAACTATGTAAACTAGGATGGAAACCTAAACATATATAAGAGTTAAGATTACTGCACTTACAATGGATGATCATTGTTTTTGATTTAGCTTACCGAACATCATCTTTGAGACGTCTTTCACTTCTGCCTTACACGTGTCAGTCTCCGATCGTCATGGAAATTTATATCACTTCCTACCAACTCAAGGCAAAACAAAAGACATCATAAAAACCTCAAACAGATATTTTTTTTGAATTTTCTTGAGACAATTATATTTCTTCCCCTGTTTTTATGAGGCTTTTGAAAAGCAAACACTATAATAATTTTTTTTTAAGTTTTCTAATTTTATATATTTTTCTTTGAAAGTTTTCTTAAAAACAAATATTTACAAACAAAAATTGATCAGATCATTCCTCGAAGGCAATCATCCGAAGGCCTTCGACACACATTTCAAAATTTGGTCGCGGGAGGGGTTTTGTGAAAATGTCCGACACATTCTGATCGGAGCTTACCTTTTGAAGCTGAATTAGCTCCCGATCATAGCAATCTCGAATGAAATGTACCTTTATGTCTATATGCTTGGTTTTAGAATGTTGGACAGGGTTTTTCACAATTTCCAGAGCAGCAGCATTGTCGCAAAAGATAGGAGTGTTAACGAATTCCATACCGTAGTCTGTGAGCTGGTTTTGGATCCATACTACCTGTGAAGTACCGGCAGATGCTGCCACGTACTCTGCTTCGGCAGTTGATTTAGATACGGTATGCTGCTTCTTGCTCTGCCAGGAAATGAGTCGATCGCCCAGATATTGACATCCTCCAGTGGTTGACTTTCGATCCAAGTCACTGCCTCCATAGTCACTGTCAGTATATGCATACAATTGAAAGTCAGTGTTCTTTGGGTACCAAAGACCAAGCCTAGGCCTGCCCTTCAGATACCTAAAAATACGTTTAACAGCATTTAAATGAGAAAGTTTAGGGTTAGCCTGATAGCGAGCACACAAGCAAACTGCATGCATAATATCTGGCCGACTTGCTGTTAAGTACATCAGAGAACCAATCATTGATGCGATACGTGAATTCGCTTACTGACTCCCCGTCTGCGTCTGCTGACAAAAGAGGTCGGGATGCCATTGGAGTTGAAATTGGCTTTGAGTCTTGCATCTTGAATTTTTCTAGAATCTCATTCACATATTTGGCTTGGTGAATAAGAATCCCAGATTCATCTTGTTTTACTTGCAAGGCTAGGAAGAAACTCATCTCCCCCTGATCGCTCATTTCAAACTTTTTCTTCATAATCTCCTCAAATTCGGTGCACAATTCCTCGTTTGTAGAACCGTAGATGATGTCATCTACATACACTTGCACCATGATTATGTCCTCATCCACTCTCTTTCTAAACAAAGTTTGATCAACAACTCCTCTTGTATATCCATTCTCCACCAGGTGATTGGACAACGTTTCATACCAGGTACGAGGAGCTTGATGCAAACCGTACAAGGCCTTATCCAGTAGATAAACATGATCTGGATATTCTTCATCTATGAACCCTGGTGGTTGGGTTACATAAACTTCTTCGTTCATCTCTGCATACAGGAAGGCAGTCTTCACATCCATCTGATGGACTGTAAAATTGAGATACGATGCCACAGCCAGAAAGATCCGAATTGCTTCCAATCTCGCCACCGGAGCGTATACCTCGTCATAGTCAATCCCGTGAACTTGCCTGTGACCTTGTACTATTAACCTCGCCTTGTTTCTTACAATGATTCCCGAGTCATCCTTCTTGTTCTTATAAAGCCACCTCGTGGGAATCACCTTCTTGCCATCTGGCCTCTTCACAAGTCGCCACACTCCCAGCTTTGAGAACTGATTAAGCTCATTGTGCATGGCCTCTATCCAATTCGGATCTCTGAGAGCAACCATCACATTCGGAGGCTCAATCTGGGAGATAAAACATGAGTACATGCAGAAATTGATATCCCCTGTGCGGCTTCTAGTTGAAACTCCTGCAGACACTGGTCCAAGTATGTTGCTGACTGGATGATCCTTGTTGATCCTTGATACCTGAACCTCTGGCACAGACACAGAAACAGGCAGATTAGAACTAACAACATTATCATTTAAATCATTCATACCTGAGCTTTGTGGAATTTCTGAATCATTATCACAAGTTCCTGAAGTTCCCGGAGCATCTGCGTTGACATTTGTAGGAACAGGAACTGGTGCCTTCTCACAGACTCTTTCAGTGTGAGGTCTTGATTCAGATGGCTGAGTGATAATCTCTTCTTCTTCACCCAAATTGTGAAGCTCATTCGAAAACTTGAATCCTTCAAACAGAGACCCATAATTAAAAATCCAATCAGGTCCGGTCCCTGCATCCGACGGATTGTCTTCAAGCCAGTCCACGTTGAACGCTTCAATGATCAAACCGGTGGTCTTGTTATAGACACGATAAGCACTATTTCCCGAATAACCAACGAAATAACACTCATCAGCTTTCGCCTCGAATTTCCCTACGTCGGACTGTATCAGTACCGTGCACGGACATCCAAATGTCTTAAAATATCCCACCGTTGGCTTTTCTTTATAGACAATCTGATACGGTGTTTTCTCATGACGCTTGTTCAACAAAACGCGATTCTGCACATAGCACGCCGTATTGACTGCTTCAGCCCAGAAGAAGATTGGGAGTTTAGCTTCACACATCATCGTCCTTGCAGCTTCAATGAGTGTCCTATTTCTTCTCTCAGCTACTCCATTTTGTTGAGGGGTGTAGGGCGCACTGAACTGTCTGTCAATCCCTTTAGCCCCACAAAACATATTCAACTCAGCGTTCTTGAATTCCGTTCCGTTATCCGATCTGATAGCTTTGACCTTCTTGTTCAGCTGATTTTCTATGAGAGTGACAAACTGTTTCACTAGGGCTGGAGTTTCATACTTGTTTGACAAGAAGTAGACCCAAGTAAAACGTGAATAGTCGTCCACAATCACTAGACAATAGGAGAATTTGCTGATGCTCTGAACTTGCATAGGCCCAAATAGATCCATGTGTAGAAGTTGTAGAACTGATGACACAGAGTTTGCTATCTTCGGACGGTGTGGCAACTTGTGTTGCTTCCCCTTCGCACATGCCACACATTTTTCCACAGTTGAGAAGTCTTTGATGGGTAGCTTTCTGACATGCTCTCCCTTTGCGAGCTTGGTCAGGTTCTTCATATTTGCATGCCCCAGACGACGATGCCACAACATAGCCAAATTTTCGTTTTGTTTTGAGATGAGGCATGCTTCTTCTGACGTTGGAGGATTGCCCATGTTGAGAAGATATGAGTTTGAACGTCTTGGAGTACGCATCAGTATGCACTCCTCGGGAATCTTCACGCCGGGCTTCAAAATAATGCATTCCTTCCGATTGAACATCACAGAAAAGTCTTTGTCACAGATCTGAGAAACGCTCAGCAAACTGTGAGACAGTTCCTCCACATAATGTACGTCAGAAAAGGACAGATTTCCACTTCTCACAACACCTTTCTTGCTAATTCTACCACCCACACCACCTGCAAATGAAACTCCTCCACCATCGAAATCCTCTACATCTTCCAAAAGGGACAGATCTCCGGTCATGTGTCGGGAGCAACCACTATCAACGTACCAGAGATTGTTGATAGATCTTCTTGGCTGTCCCTACAAGAATCAGAAATTAATGAGATCCAGGTACCCAGGCCATAACAGATCTGGGCACACCTTTTGCATCAATGTAGTTAACTAATTGAAGAATCATTTCAGACTTTGATCCAGACACATTCTCATTTTGAATGTTGACTTTTGGTTTCCATGTGGTGGTTTTCTCTGGTTTCAACACAGTTGTTGAATTGTTCACAGTCACAGGTTTCTTTTGTGGTGAAATGACCTTTTTACCAGTTGGCTTTTTAACCGGTGTCCACTCAAGTTTCAGTTTAGTATACACAAGTTGTTTTGTTTGAGTGACACCTTTTTGTTTCAAAACCTGTTGCTCGGCTTTCGCTTTGCCATTAGGTTGATTAGCTCTTTTTACTTTAGCCACTTGTTTTTCAACAAATTCTGGTTTTGTCTTGTGGTAAACTCCTTTAGATACATAAGTTTGTTTTGGAGTTCTGGTCACATTCCACTTATCAACAACAGGCTTTGTCACAGGTGCCTTTGCGTTCGTAACCTTAGACTGTTCAGTCTTCATTGGTTCAAAACACTGCTTCCCCTGAGACACAGCTTGTTGTTTCTGCTTTTGTTTTTGCTTCTCTCCGGTCATCATTTTCTCCAACATACTAGTCCGTGGGTTTTGCGGATAGTATGGTTGGTAAGGTCTATTAACACAGTTAGCTGCAAAATGTCCTGGCTTTCCACATTGAAAGCAATTCATGAGTCTAGGCCCATTGACATGGCTACAGAGGTACGAACGTCTTGGGTAAGACGACTTCCACTCTGGCTTATCATCCCATTTGTGTATAACACGTTGTTTATCCTTATCAGATTGTGTAATTAAACAAAATTGTTCCGATTTAGATTTGTTTGTTCTATTAAAAGCTGACACAACCTGGGGATAAGCAACAAAGTCTTTGGGCTTAGTCTCACGACCTATTTTTGTGTTAGGCACACGAATTTTAAAACCAGACACTTTTTCATTTGATTCTGAAACATTTTTTAACAACGATACAGCTACTTGTTTTGACTTGGATGTTTCTAGTTCTGACACAAGTGCCATTACATCATCCTTAGGTAAACACAAACTAGAACTACTAGAACTACTAGACTCATGACTCTCTGCCACTCTCTGACACTCTGCATCCTCCTCAGAAATGTCTTTGATTTCTACTTCATCTGCACAATAAATAGATACATCAGAAGCGCTCACACAGTTATTCAGAGAAGTATTTGATGGACCTGCTTCACACGCGTCTGTCATCACTCTATCCTTATTACCCAAGCCATAAGTCATGTGCTTTTCATTTTCAATTTCCTCTACTGTCATAGGCTTCACTCCAACCAAGACACTATCTAAAGGAGGTCCTTCTTCATGCATTTCCGATGCAGATCTATCTATCTGATCCTCCTCTAAGATCATTCCTATCACATCTCTAGTTTTATCTTGAGGAACAACGTTCTTGTTTGCAAAGCTAATTCCTATTCCACCTTTATCCTTACCCATTCTAACCTCAGTTATGCAAGTATCTAGAGATTTACTAGCCTGTAACATTCTTTTGCTTCTCATAAGGTTCATGTCAAGCTTAACCTGCAACTCATTGTTCTTATGCTTAAGGTCATCTATCTGCTTACTTAGCTCAGCTATTTCTAACTTAGCGTTGTCATACAAATAGGCATTCTCAGTTGCAAGTTTCTTATATTTCACTATATCTAATTTCTGGGCTTTAACTTTTTCTTCATTCTTTTGCCATCTACCCTTAAATGAGCTTCTTTCACATTTTGTCTCAAACAATTCTAATTCAAAGTTTTTGCAAAATTGTCTAAGACCAGTAATTATACGATGACAAACAGGGTTAGAACATACCTTGGTGTGGTCAGCTGCCATAGCTTCATTCTCCTCAGGTTCATCTTCAGTAACGACAAAAGCATGCTCTTCCTCATCATCATCATCCATAGCAGTCATCATAGCATGTGTCAGACTCAGATCCTTCATTTGGGAAGTCCAGTCATATCCTCCTCCTTCCTGTACCATCAAAGCGCTTGTCTCTGCCTTTGCCTTCCCATCAGCTGGTTTCTTTATCTCTGCTTTCTCCTTCCTTGGCTTGCTGCATTCTCTTGCAAAATGCCCATATTCATCACAATTGTAGCACCTAAGCTTGGTTTTATCAAACCCCATTCTGATCTTGTCTTGATCCTTCCAAACATTTCTCCCTGTAGTCGCCATGAACTTCTTAGCCCTGAACACAGCCATAGCCATTTGCCAAGAGACATCCAACATCTCCACATCCTCTGGATTTATCTGATTCAGCTCTCCTGATAGGATCTCAGTAGGGATTAGGGTTCCGGCCATTAAAGCATGATAACTGTTCATGAATCCCATACCAAGTGCAAAATTGGGATCATTGGCAGCCTCAGTATTTTCACCTCCACTCGAACTAGATTGAGGTTGTGCTACAAATGCATTCGCTTTAGTCACAGAACTTGATCCACCTCCAACAGACTTTCCTTTCTGCTTCACATCTACTTCTTCCGACAACAAAGCTTGATTCAGTTTCCCAGCCAAACTAAGAGAGCTTATGTGATTCAACTCTCGTTGCTTGTCATCAATAAGCTTGGACTTCAACTTGTTGATCATTTCATCAAGAGACAGCTCACTCAATTTGTTGTTGTCCTTAATGATTGAGATATTAGTGTTCCATGACTTTGGTAAACTGTTCAGCAGCTTCAAATTCTTGTCTTCCAAATCCGGCTCCACACCATAACTTGACATTTCTGCCATCAGAGATACAAACCTTTGTACTTGCGCTTCAAATGATTCACCTTGGATATGGTTGAACAAATTGAATTTTTGCTTCAACATTTGCTTTCGACTTGCCTTAATGTCCGGATTTCCCTCATAGGCAACAATCAAAGCATTCCAGAGTTCCTTCGCCGTCTTGCAATGCTTAAACCCTTGAGCAATGTCAGGTGTTAGTGCCATGGTCATAATTGCAAACGCCCTCTCAGCCTTGTTACACCTTTCCCAGTCCTCATCTTCAAACTCTTCTTCAGTCTTAGCTTTTCCTGACTTAGCTCCTTCTCCATGAGTAGGCACATGTGGTCCATTCAGCACTGCTCTCCACAATCTCAAGTCAACACTCTTCAAGTGGTTTTCGAACCTATACTTCCATTCCAAAAAGTTATCTGCCGAAGTAAGTCTCGGTGGACGTGTAATAGACCCAATCTCGAAGTCCAATTTCTGATACATACTTGGTTCAAAATCCATTTCGTAAGCTTAGGAAACCTAAAACTAAAGTCCAAACGTCCAAACAATGAGATTACGATAGAAGCCACCTGATTACGATCGTAAACTGTTGATTACGATCGTGAACGCTTGATTACGATCCAATGAACTCGCAAACACCAATTCCGATTGATACAATCGTAAACACCGATTACGATAACTGATTACGACTCCGTAGTCGTAAACCCTGATTCCGATTGAAGAGGATCGTGAACTCCGATTACGATCTGATGTGATCGTAAACTCGATTGCGACCTCCGTGTTTCCGATAATGCAATGTCGTAAACTCCGATTACGACCTGGAAATGTCGTAAACTCCAAAAGTACGGATCGTAAACTCCTAAAAACCGAGTCTTGATGTCGTAAACGCCCAAAAGATGCAGATCTTCAACTGCAAATGTCGCAAACACCAAAACAAACCCAGAATTCTGATCGTGAACCCGAAGAACAGCAGCAGCAGATGTCGTAAACTCCAAAACCCTTTGAATCTTCAAGAAAACTCGAACACAAACCCAGAAAACTCTTGAATCAATATCGTGAGAGCCTCGAATCTAAGATTCTTGGCTCTGATACCAATTGTAGGTCCGGAAATCTCCCAAACACACGATATCTAATCAAACACGAGTGCGGAATCCTCGTATAAGATCGATTCAAGAAGAATAGTAGAAGAATAGACTAGATCTATGAGAAAGATGAAGTCTTGAATGAATAAACACTACTATTGAAGCTGATCGTAAACAAGAGTAATCACAGAAATCGTAAACTCCTTTGAATTGAGTGAAAAGCTTACTTCAATCATAAACATAATGGGTTTATATAGTACCCAATACAAGAGACCTAGCCCAATCATAAACATAAAAGCCCTAATCATAATCAATACATAATCGGCCCACATGGCCCAATACATTAACTAACCAAGCCCAAAACAAAGATAAACTAAGCCCAATACTAATGTTCATGCCTTAAATAAATCTAGCCCAACAAGGATTTAATGACTGAGATTTTTACTACCCCCAGATTAAGCTCAAATCAACCCCGGAAAGTAAAGTTTATAACAACAATTGCTGCAGCGACATTATGGGAGTTATGGAAAGCTAGAAACAAAAAAGAGTTTAAAGGCCAAAACACCTTTCCTAGGAAATTGGTAGCGGAGATAAAAACAAACATTTTCCTGTGGGCGAAATATAGAGGAAAATGTAGTGATTTAGATTGGGAATCCTTTGTAACTCTTGCTCCCTTGTAATTTGTTTCTTTGTCTAGCTTCTTGCTAGCCTTTTATATATCTTTGCCGTTCAAAAAAAAAATTATAGGACCCCTTTGACAGTCATCAATTTTGAATAATTGCTGAAAAAATAACATATGACAACATGATTTTTTAGTCACGTATATGGAATTCAATAACTTAACAAACTTAATATGAGAAAATGTTTAATCTGTTTCATAACCTGAATCACTGCCCACATCTTGTTCTTGTCCTCTTTTGGCACCTTCCTCCATTTTAGATACCTCAATCCAACCTCTGACCTTGCAATGTCTCCCATAAAACTCGAAAATTTTGGTCTATGCTCCCCGCCAATCCTTCCCAGCGCATCAAATGTTAGTGGCCATTTTTCCCCACCATTTGTTCTCAAATTTGGCACGCCACTTTGCCAACCGCGTGTCCGCGTCAACCCCCTCTTGTTTGCTTAGGGAGAAGAGGTTGTAGCTTCCTCATTCTCAGTAACGTGGGCATCATTGTTATCCATTTCTTCTTCTTCACTCTATAGTGAATAATGATCATCATTGTTATCCATTTCATCTTCTTCACTCGTTTGTGAAGAATCATCATTGTATTCGCCTTCACTGTTATAATTAAGATCCTTCAATGCTTCACCTGCTTCATGATCCATTGTTAAATGAGCTAGATGAATCCTAAAATGAAATAAATAGAGAATGAAATAAATGCGATGGAATAATTAATTAGATGAAATAGTTGAAATGAAACAAATGATCTCCTGAAGATGACAGTGAAATTAATACTGACGGGAACTAGGTAGTGATCTCCTGAAGATGATAGAGTGATGAATCATGTAGAGGAATTTTTAGTGGTAGGGAAAAAGAGAGTGATGAATCGTTTTGGTGGATATAATTTTGGTGAGAGGCAATAGGAACTGATCAATGAATTTTGGGAAAAATTGAAAAATAGTGGGAAGTAATTTGGGGATTAATATGATCGATCCGGGTGAAAGCATTTCATCAAATAATGACGTAACAGCATTTAATTATCGGATTTAATATAAACTCAATTAATTCCAGACATAGATATAATAGTATTTTAAACATAACTTTAAAATGATCTTTAAATGTAAAATAGAATATTAAGCAATAAATTTAATGATAATTGTATCCTAATGAATTTGTTTACCTAAGGTGAAAAAAAAGATGTCAAGTACTAAAGACACACCACACAAACACACACACACACACACACATATATATATATATATATATACATCTTTAATGTGTTATAATATATACATTATCAGTTTTATATATATATATATATATATATAGAGAGAGAGAGAGAGAGAGGAAGGATAAAATGAAAACCTCTTCGAGTTTGGAAAACCGTGAAAACCAAGCTAAAAAATTCGTTTTTTGTTCCGATTTTTTTTATGGTGACTCTCTAAGTTAAAAAAAACCCATTTATGTAATAAAGTAAAAAAAACGGCCAGTAATGTTTTTTTAAAAAAAATAATTTATAACCGATGTTACATATGTAACAGGGTAATGTTACATATGTAACATCGGTTATAAAATATATATTTTTTTAAAAATTACTAGAATTTTTTTTTTTACTTTTCTGCATAAAGGGAGTTTTTTTTTAACATAGAGAGTCATCATAAAAAAAATCGGAACAAAAAATGAATTTTTTAGCTTGGTTTTCACGGTTTTCCAAACTCGGGGTGGTTTTCATTATATCCCTCCCCTATATATATATATATATATATATATATATATATATATATATATAGGGTGAGATTGATTGTAGACACTTTCGCATGTGAAATAGTTATTTTTCATATGTGTTCACATGTGAAATTTTCTGAATACATGTCTAATGAGAAAAAAGAAAATTAATCACACCTTATTGGGACTCATTGGTCCCAACTGACCCTCGTTTCCCCTAAACACACCTTATTGGGACTCATTGGTCCTAAACACAACTTATTGGTTACATACACACCTTATTGGGCCATCATTGGTCCTAAACACAACTTATTATTTACATACACACCTTACTGGGACTCATTGGTCCCAACTGACCCTCGTTTCCCTTAAACACACCTTATTGGGACTCATTGGTCCTAGACACAACTTATTGGTTACATACAAACCTTATTGGGCCATTATTGGTTACATACACACCTTACTGGGACTCACTGGTCCCAACTGACCCTCGTTTCCCCTAGACACACCTTATTGGGACCCATTGGTCCTAGAGTCAACTTTTTGGTTACATACAAACCTTATTGGGTCAGCATTGGTCCTAAACACAACAAATTGGTTACTTACACACCTTACTGGGACTCATTGGTCCCAACTGACCCTCTTTTCCCCTAAACACACCTTATTGGGCCATCATTGGTTTTAAACACAACTTATTGGTTACATACACACCTTATTGTGACTCATTGGTCCTAAACACATCAAATTGACCCATTTGACCCCAAATTGACCCATTATTTAATTTTTATCTTAATTCTTTAAGATATAATTTATTTAGAATTATAATTCCCTAAAATTTAAGGATTTTGTAGATCCGTTCTGTTTTTTGTGTTTAGGGTTTTTGTTTAACGAAATGGAGATTGTGCAAACAGATTACATTTTTTACCTAAAATTATGCATCAGTTGTTGATCGGATTGCAATTGTTGATCTTTTCTGTTTTGAAGGATTGGGGTTTTTGTTTAACGGAATGGAGATTGTGCGAACAGATTACCTTTTTTTACCTAAAATTATGCATCAATTGTTGATCGGATTGCAATTGTTGATCGTCTCTGATTTCGAGGATTAGGGTTTTTGTTTAACAGATTGATTTCATAAACAAAAATAGACAAACAAGTATATAACAAAAAGTGGATTTCATACTACTGATTCCAATTACATACACAAAATTGTTTCCAAATTTACATGTTCATTCCTAAAAAAACAAAAAACAGAGCAGTTGCGGGTTGAGGTTCACGGGAACCTAGATTCCATCTCCTCCATCAACTCCAAATGCCTACTCATAGCTTCTTGCCTCTGTTGAACCAGCATTTGAAGCCTGGCATTGGAGACGTGTATCTCTTCCACCAGAAAAGTTGCCATCTAGTATCTTGATGAACTTGGTGGCTCTGTAAGTATTTGGTTGAGCAGGGCCAACCCGTCTAAGATACTCTGTCTCTCTGCCCCGATAATCACCCCGTACCGGTCCAGGGTAGCAACAATCTTTATCTGCAAATAATGTTCAACTAATTCTTTCAAGTTTGCCATTTTGAGAAGGATTTGAGGGTTTTGAGAAAGAGTTTGATAAGGATTTTGAGAAAAGGCTTGATAAGGATTTTGAGAAGGGTTTGATAATGGAGGTGAGAAGTTTCTGATTACTGATCAGGTGGTATGGTTATATGTGCAAATCACTTGAGTATGCCTAAGCTCAGATGTCTAATCACTATAGTATACCAAAGGTCTTATTTTATTGAACATTGCACATTATAATTGTTGGAAATTTGGTTTTCATACAAAAATTACTTTCACACGTTCTCCAAGTTAAACTGAAATTTCTACACGATATCAAAAACCCACTAAAATTGTAATCACACGATTTGAAATTATCCGAAATTACTTTCACACGATCTTAAAAATCAAATTAACAAGTCAAAATTACCCACTGAGTTCTCTTTGCATATCCTGTTGAATGTTTTGATTTTCTGGTAATCAAATTAACAAGTCAAAATTAAACGAAGAAAGTCAAAATTACCCACTGAGTTCTCTTTGCATATCCTGTTAGATGTTTTGATTTTCTGGTAATCAAATTAACTAGTCAAAATTAAACGAAGAAAGTCAAAATTACCCACTGAGTTCTCTTTGCATATCCTGTTGAATGTTTTGATTTTCTAGTAATCAAATTAACAAGTCAAAATTAAATGAAGAAAGTCAAAATTACCCACTGAGTTCATGAGGATTGAGAGAAGATGAACTAGAGTTCTTCAGGATTATAAAGAGTTATTCAGTAATAGAACCGGATGAACTAGAGTTCTTCAGGATCAAGAGTAATTATGAAGTAATAGAACAGGATGAACTAGAGCTCTTCAGGATGAACCGAATGAACTAGAGTTCTTCAGGATCAAGAGTAATTATTCAGTAATAGAACAGGATGAACTAGAGCTCTTCAGGATGAACTAGATAAACTAGAGTTCTTCAGGATCAAGAGTAATTATTCAGTAATAGAACAGGATGAACTAGAGCTCTTCAGGATGAACCGGATAAACTAGAGTTCTTCAGGATCAAGAGTAATTATTCAGTAATAAAACAGGATGAACTAGAGCTCTTCAGGATGAACCGGATAAACTAGAGTTCTTCAGGATGAACTATATATACTATAAATAACCAAAGTTGTTATTTCTGTTCGTAGTCTATTGGATATTCTCATGTATTTAAACCCATTATCTAGTGAATTAAAATCATTCTGGTTGAATACAATTCTTTATACACTAATATTTAGTCACACAACCTAATATATATATGTAGAAGACAATAACCGGATCAACTAGAATTCTTCAGGAAGAAGAGTCAAAAGACACATCGGATGCATAACACATAAACAATTAATTACATATATAATCCAAAAGATGTGATATCAGTTAATTAATTACAAATATATCTAATAAAAAAACAACATAAACTTATTGGTTACATACACACCTTATTCTTAAAATATTAATGTTTTAGAGAAGAAGAACAAAACAAACAACGAAAAAGTGAAATTAGCCGTTACTAGTTACATCACCTGTTTGGGTTTTTAAATATGATTCTAACTTGGCCCGCTAAATTCTAAAAGAGGCGGGATAAATTAATGAGCGAATTCAATTGAAAATTTCACATATCACTCTCGATTTCCCCAATTCCCCGCTCCCCATTTCTCCATTGCTCATTAAACGACAGAATTTTCCCTCCGTCATATTACTTCTCCAATAAACAGGTTCACAGTAAAGATTATTGAAAAGGGTTTTCAGTATTAGCAAAACAATCGTTTTTAATAATCTTTTTTGTTGTATCTGTTAGCAAAACAAACAAGGATAAGTCTTGGATGCTAACCGGGGCTTCTCAAGTAGAACCACGAAATCATATGCCGATGGAGTTAAATCATTCTTAAAGTTTGCAGTTACAAGTTTGAAAAAGACGGAAATTCCATGTCCTTGTATTAAAGGTCTAAACCATTAACTCTTATCCTGTTGTTGATGTAGATTATCATTTGTTTTCAAAGGGATTCGATCTAACTTATACAACGTGGACTAAACACGGAGAGAAACACGAGCCCGCAGGAGATGAGCTTCACAAGGAATCATCTTTTGATTCCGGAATGCCATTCGATGCATCCGAAATGATAGAAATGGTCAAGGCTACTGAAGAAAATTTCACTGAGGACCATGAGAAGTTTCAAAAACGACTCATGGATGTTGAGAAGCCCCTGTATGAAGGATGCCATACCTTCACAAAGTTTTCTTCCTTGGTTCAACTACTGAACTTGAAGACTAAGCATGGAGGATCAGATAAATTTTTTAATGAACTTTTAGTTTTGCTGAAACAGATGCTACCTGAAGGTAATGAGAAATACATATAAGGCCAAGAAGATTTTGAAGTCAATGGGTGAAGGGTACATCAAGATACATGTGTGTATCAATGATTGTATTCTTTACAGGAAGGAGAACAAGGACCTAACTGTATGTCCAACTTGATGTGAGTCCAGGTGGAAGGTGGATGAGAGGACTAAGAAACTATACGACAATACTCCTGCAAAGGTAATGTGGTATTTCCCCATCATTCCAAGATTAAAACGATTGTTTCAAGTGAAAACCATAGCAGAGGATCTAAGATGGCATGCCACCACTTCCAAAACACCTGGTGTGTTACGACACCCATCCGATTCACTGACATGGAAAGCCATAGATGACAGATATCCCGAAATCGCTGACGAACCTGAGTTGTCCGGAACAACTCTATTTTCTATCCGGATGAACTATAATCTTCCTGGTGAACTTAAACTATTTTCTTACAGTTGTTAATTCCGGATGAACTGTAACTTTCCGGAACAACTGATATGAGTTGTCCGGAACAACTCTATTTTCTATCCGGATGAACTATAACCTTCCTGGTGAACTGAAACTATTTTCTTATAGTTTTAATTCCGGATGAACTGTAACTTTTCGGAACAACTGACCTGAGTTGTCCGGAACAACTCTATTTTCTATCCGGATGAACTATAACCTTCCTGGTGAACTGAAACTATCTTCTTATAGTTTTAATTCCGGATGAACTGTAACTTTCTGGAACAACTGACCTGAGTTGTCCGGAACAACTCTATTTTCTATCCGGATGAACTATAACCTTCCTGGTGAACTGAAACTATTTTCTTATAGTTTTAATTCCGGATGAACTGTAACTTTTCGGAACAACTGACTTGAGTTGTCCGGAACAACTTTATTTTAATTTTGGAAGAACTATAACCTTCCTATTCCTAATGAGCTCTCCTGATGAACCTACTATGAATTTCAGGTTGAAAAGGAGATGGCGGAGTCCCCAGAAACTATATCAGAGACCGTTAGGTGGATTTCACATGGTCTGCACAGAAGCGTGAGGAAATATGAAGTATATGACATCAATGGTTATTCATTTCGTACAAAATCTCGAGACGGTAGGGTTTACCGGAACAGCGGGGTTTGTGTAGAGGTAAATGACATGCACATCTCTAACGAGGTATTAACCTATGGACAAAAACCTTACTATGGGGTTTTAAAAGAAATATGGCTACTAGATTACCATATTAAAAGCATCACTCTATTTATGTGCGACTGGGTTGAGAATACACAAGGGGTCAAAAAAGATAGTCTTGGTTACACTTTGGTCAACCTTACAAGACTAGGTCACAAGGAGGACCCGTTCATTTTCGCGTCACAAGCACAACAGTTGTTTTACGTTATAAAAAACTGCATATTGTCTTTATGACACCTCCCAGAAATTACAGAGATTATTATGAAGACGATGCCAATGAAGAATTTAGTACAGTAGTTTTTCCTCACAATGATAATGTATTGCCACCCGTAGATACATGTGAGAATGTTTACCATAGAGCTGACTGTACTGGAATGATATTACGTAAAACCGATTAATTGATCATTGTAATGTTTTTGAATCTTAGCAAATTGCAGTATCAACAATATTTGGTTTTTTTCTTTATGTATTCTGGAATATTATGGATCTTAATTTTGAGTCAAGTGTTTCCTTTTTTTTATTGTGCCTTCACGTCTCCTCTCTTTGACCAAACCAGAGTCAATAAAAGTCAAAAATAAACAAACAAAATCAACTGCATCTTTAACAAACACAATTACATACATAATCCAAATGGTATGATTCCATTAATACATTGATCTATAAAATTACAACTGAAAAACTACTAACTTAAAAGGGAGAAGAAGCGGCTGAAGAAAAATCCCTCTTTGCTTTCTCACATGCACTTGCTTTTGATCAAGTGAAAAGAGAGAACAAGTCCCTCTTTGCTTTTTCACATGCACTTGGTTCTGATCAACTGAAAATGGTGAAGAAGTGGCTGAAGAAATATCGGGTTCATGGGGCCAAAAGGGAGAGAAGCACCTGAAGAATACAAGTGCTGCAAACCTTAACATGTGCCCTTACTGCTGACTGTTATAAAGTTACACAATAACTTAAAATCTGCTCTCAGTAAAGCATTTATATGAACCATTAGAGACTCCTCGTCTCCATGGTTTCCGCAATAACTTAAAATCTGCTCGCAGGAGATACAGAGTGCAATCTTTCCCTGCACAAGAAAAAAATTACCAAATCTGAGACGAAAATTTCAATCGAATTTCAGTGGTGAAGATGAAAACTTACCGTTTTCCACAAACGGATGACGCCAATTCCACATTTTTTACCGGCGATGATGGACGAAAAACAGAGAGAGAAAAAGGGCATGGTGGAGATGATGAAAACTGATACAGAGATAATTAAGTATATATCGATACTCGAGGGGCGTGGTAAATGGAGATTTGAAAGATAAAGTAAATGAAAAAGTAAATGAAATAGTAATGATTACAAGCGCCATACACTGTTGGTATTCTTCTTTTAGCCACCTAAAATTAATATACCGTGACCATTTGTCATAATTTGTCACGCAACCAATGTTTAATATGAGTGGCCATATCACAAAATAATGAAACATGATAAACATATACAACCATCATATATTCAATTATAACTACTAATATCATAACTAAATAAACATATAAAATATTCTTCTTAATTCATAGACATCATCTTCGGATATGTATCCTGAACTTTCATCGTCATCATCATGATCATCATCATCATCTTCTTCATCTTCTTCATCTTCTTCATCTTCTTGATCATCTTCTTCATCTTCTTCGGATTCAAATTCATTGAATTTTATATCAAGGACACGGAATAATTTCGTTTCCTCAACAAAGTAGGCAAAACAATCAGGAATCTTCTTCGCATGGAGTTGCCTCAGGATGTTCTCATCGTTGTGTTTAATCACAGATTTGTGGGACTTGAAGGATCGTCTTCTCGTGTCACTGTAAACAAAAAAAAACGGTTATTCTTCACATACCAGTAATTAAGGGAGCGTTGATTATCGGCCATTTGATACCAGAATTGGTGTAAACGAATTGGTGTAGAGAATTTGAGATCAAGAAAGGGATGGCGGTAAAGGAAGATAACAATGATGATGATATATAGGGTAGCAGATTTTAACCCGCATGAATTGGTAAAATTGAAAACAAACGCGTTGTTTGCAGTTTAGAGGGAAACAAATCATCTCTTTTTCACCACGCATTTAATATTTTACCGTGACCATAAAATAGATTTTTGTCACTCACAACTTACCATTTAGTCACGGTTAATATATGTGGCCATAGGTAATAGATTTTTGTCACTCACAACCTACTATTTAGTCACATAACCTAATAACAGTGGCCATATGTACTAGCTTTTAGCCACATAACTAAGTAAAAAGCGTGGTCATTTCTCACATTTAGCCACGCATAATATATACTTAATAGTTTTTTTTTCTTTTAATTTACTAAGTAATAAAATCTACTCTTCCGTCACACAACATTATTTAAGTGTGGCCATACATTCCTTTTTGGTCACACGAATAAAAAATCATAAAAATTATGTGGCCGTTTGGTGCATTTCGCCACTCTTTTTTAAGTATGACAAATAAGTGCCACATGTTTTTGTAAAACAGTGGCTAAAGCCACTACACCTGATTGTTGTTGTCACATAAACAAAAAAATACGTGGCTAAAAGGGTCCAAAGGCTATATATTTGGCCACAGGTACAAAATATGTGTGGCTAAAGCTAGTGTTTCTTACCTTTTGCCACGTTTTTTTTCAAAACAGTGGCTATGCGTTATCAAAAAAACCGTGGCCAAAGCCACTTTTTGACGTAGTGTCGACTGATTTTTTGAATTTTTGACTTTTAGAACTGGAAATTGGATCAGTGAGGTGCGAAAACACTCTAAGAACACTCAGAAATCATCTTTGACCTGGGAATCACTCAGAATTGAGAAAAATTGATGAAAAACGACTCAAACCCAAACTTTCTCTCTCTAAAATTTCAAAATGGACCAAATCAAAGCTGTAGAGCAACCTGGATTGCTCTGATACCACTTGTTAAACCACGGAACGGATCTTACTACTGCATGATTCGGTTAATCGATGAACACTGATGTAAATAAAGCTTTGCTTTATTGATTCACTAAGAGTTACAAGCTAGAGAAAGAAACACACTCAGTTTACACACACTTAAGAGATATGAAATGACAGAACTACTAAGCTCTCTCTAACATGAACTATTTATAGTCACTTACATACAGGCCGGCGTACCACCTTGCGGACCAGTTGGTACGCTCGTACCAACTGGTACGACGGACCATATGGTACGGCCATCTTGGTATGTTGACTATATGACTCACACAGACGCTCTTTACTAGATACAATACACGAGACACAACGTAGCATAGGAATATGCTCTAACAACTTTCTCCCTTTGAACCAACTTCTTTATTTACTTTATCTGCACAAGAGGTAGGTTTTTCAGTATGGTTAGTAACAGGAGCAGAAATTTTAATAGGACATGAGGCAAGCTTCCTATTAATCTCAGCTTTAACTTCTAACATTGTTTCGAAAGTCTTATGCTCTGGTATAATTTCATGCATCAAAGGCATTAGGACAGAGTGTGTAGATTTCTCATCCTTTTGTTCTGTACCAAAACCTAAACCTGAGTTGTCTTTCACATGCCTCATTCTAATTTTTGTGTTATAAAAAGCAGAATTAGCTTTCAACATTTGTTTCTGAATCTTTTCATGACGCTCTAATGTGGATTGAGTTGTGCCTAGTTTAGTTTTTATTTTAGTCACTTCTTTAGTTAGCTCTTCTACATTAGTATTAGTTACTCTAAGATAGGCAGTCTTGTCACTCAGCTGATTTTGAAGGCTCTTAACATCTAACTTAACTGCCTCTAGTTTCTCTCTCTATACTCTAGCCTGGTCTTTAAATTCCCTAACATCTCTAGCAGTTAACTCATGGTTTAAACTCTCATTAGTGAACTTACGTTCCCATTCTTTAATTAATGCATGACACTTAGGGTATGAATATACCTCATTGCTATTGGTAGATGCAGTGGTACCTGGTAGAGCGTGTGCCATGATCTTCTTTGGATGAACTTCTAGCACAGATCTTGTAAAAAACGGCAAAATCACTTTTCAAAGAATAGTGTCAAAAACTTCAAACTGAAAAACGGAGGCCTTCGGAGTGGAATTTGAGGGTCCAACCGAGCTCCCCTAGCTGTTAGGTAGGGGTTGTTGTGGGTCTCGTCGAGACGATCGTTTGGGCAGGTATTAGAGCTTCTAACTCTAAACGACGCCCCAGTTACGTCCGTTTTAGTGAAACTGTACGAAATAGTGTTTTTGCCACAAAATGAGATTTGGATCGAAAAGGTACTTTTGGATAGAAAAGTGTCACTGGATCGGAAAGTTAGGTTCGGAACTGAGGTTTTCGATCAAAAGGAGGGTTTTCGATCGGAAAGTATTGTAGGGTCGGAAAGCTAGGTTTTCGATCGAAATGAAGGTTTTCGATCAAAAAGCTGAATGGATCGAAAAGAGGACTTTTCGATCGGGCAGAGTAACGGCTTAGTTGAAGAGCAATGACGAGCCAAAAACTACACTTTTCGATCGAACCAACAATCAAGGACTAGCCACAGAGGTTGATAAAAAAGGACTTCAACTGATCGGAAAGTCTGGATCGGAAAGTCTTCTGGATCGGAAAGCTGGGTTTCCGATCGGGCAAAGCTTCGGCAAGGCTGGTCGAGTGACGAGTCGAAAAGGGGTTTCCTATCGAAAAGTTGTGATCCGATCGGAAAGTCTGTGAAGACGGATCGAAAAGCTATAGAATCCGATCGAAAACTCGGGTCGAGGCCACTGTTTCGATCGGAAAACTTTGTTCTTCGACTCAGAACCTCTTGCTTGCTTCGCAAACCTGCAAAACACACTTTTTCTTCCTTCTTTTCGAACTGAATAACGAAAACAACCAAAACTCAAACCGTTAGTTCATAAATTTCTTGAATCCGATATCGCGAGAGCCTTGAAACGAAATTTCTTAGCTTTGATACCAATAGTAAGGATCGACTCAACCCTCACGCGATATCACAACCCACGAACACCGTGCGGAATCCGGTGTTAATGGTGATTCAAGAACAAAAAAATATAATGATAGAATAACGATTAAAAGCAGATAAACAAAAGAAACACAAAGCGATTGAAAGAGAAATACTTGATGATTAACCTTGATCCAGTTACAACCACAATGAATCTGAACCTCTTAGGGTTTCGGATGTAAGACCTCTTCAAACTATTAAAAGTCAACAACCTAATAATGTGGGGAGGGTTTCCTTTATATAGAGATTCTCCAACTTGGAGAACAAGCCACCCTCAAAACCCTAATTACCCTCTAATTCCTGTATTTGAACACCTAGGCCCACTAAACTCCCTCTAAACACTTTCTAATTGAGACCAAACACATCTAAAATGGCCCAATGGCCCAATATAATAATAACCCAACTATTTTTCACCTATTCTAATGCATATGCCTACAAAATATTCCGCCAATAGATAATATAATACACAAGCCACAAATTATTCCCTTACAAACCGCCGTCGTCGCCGCTCTCTACGGCCGCCGTCGTGCTTCCGCCTCCCGCCAACGTCTCTGCCACGCGCCGCCTTTAAAGTGGGGTAGTCATCGCAAGCCGTCACCGTCTCCGTCGTATTCACCGCCACCGCTAACCCTAGCCGCGACCATCGTCGCCTCCATTCATCTTGGCGCGAGCTAGTCACCGGCATACATCCCATTGAATCGTCGCGACACGCGACGAATCATTTCGCAGACGTTTTGCGATACGCGAAGGTTTTAGATCCGAACGGTCGGATCGCGAGTTCCGTGAAACCCTAGCGACATCTCGTTGTCCCTTGGTGTATTTAACATTTGTTAGAACACCACTCAGATATATCTAAAACTCGATTTTAGATTAGTCGATTAATTTCGATCATGTTATCGTAATTATTATCGCGTTCCGTTTTAACGCGCTATTGATGTTTGTGCGATTTGGTGATCGTGATCCTGTTGACGTGCTTATGATATTTTAGGGTTTACGCATTTATTTAGCTTAATCCGTTTATTCCGCTGCGTAACAGATTACTTGATTAGTCTGTTCAAACTCTGAATTTCTAAAGCTCGGTCGCTAATGGTTAATTAAAATGTAAAAGTTTTTTTTTGTCGTCACCAGGCACCCGTATACCACTATCGTAACCCAACAGCAGATTCCTGATCATATGATCATCGCACACCCCGTGGAGAAAGCCCATAATCATATGATCTTCGATAACATCACCGATTTGTAAGTCCAAATTAAACATGGTAAGGAAATCTTCCATATTTTCTTGGTCACGTCACTGGATTTACATAATTTCTAAGTTATCCTTTGTACAACGCTTCTGTTGGAAGAATTTGGCCTACAACTCTTCAAAACTATCAATTTGGCCCACTGGTAGGCTATCACCCTATGCATGTTATGCCAACCAGTGTTTGCACAAACATATGGCACCAAACGAGGATGGACCACCCTTCCACGCCCCCCCCCCTGGTGATGAAATGTGTAAAAATGATCATTAGGTTCGGTGAGCCATTATATTTTCCAACCACTGTTTAATGGGGAATTCAGCTTAGGCTACGTGTAGGTCGGGTAAATTTTGATTGGAAAATTAGTGTGGCGAGGCGATATGGATTCGAATAATCTTCCACCCCTAGCTAGCGCAAGACATATCCCGCGTCAGCCCCTGATGAAAAATTATGAGTGGTCCTATAACTAGGAAGTACGGGTGGTTGCGATATAGATATACTTGATGATGGAGGCTAAGAATACTGGTGTGGCGTATGCCACATACAAAGGATGTTGAGTGTAGGAAGGTAGTTGAGATGCGTTTTGCTGAGAAACGGCTATGGCTCCGCCAGATCCGAGGTTTGAGCCTACCACCGAGAAGATACCGAAGTTATGTAATGAGTGGGTTAGAATAACCAGTGAAGGGTTCTGGCTTTGGTTAAAAATGCTTGTGGTTATTGTAGGTGTGGATTACGGTGAGTTATTTGTTTGGGAACTGGAGGTTTGGTATTGATCAGAATAACAAATAGATCATCATTGATGAAGGTGTTTGGTTACTAAGAGTAGGTTGGTGTTGAGTTTCTACTGGTGTAGGATAAGTTGGATTTGTTACCTGACATCCTGAACCAGTTGATAGAGCTAGAACAGTATCCCTGAGAATTGGAGGATTCGGGGTTGTTTTATCAGACATCGAAGCAAGTATTAAAGACAATAACTAAGAATTCACCGTATAAGTATTGGATGGCGACAATGTTTAAAACAAAACGGGAATGGATCAGATCCAGTGATCTGGCTTGAAACAGGATTCAACAGTGACCACTTGGGTTTGATCGAAATTTGGAACTTCTGGCAATCGGAGCTTTTTACCTGCACACATAGTAACTCGTTAAGGCCAGCGCAGGGCAGTGAAGGATGCCATGCGACGGCCCTCCAGAGTTAGAATAAGTACTGGACATAAATGGAGAAGATGAAGTTTAAGTTTGTGTGAGTGCAGGTGAAGAGAGTATGAAATGTAACTTAGGTGAGCTAAAGTATTTATACCTGGAGGGAGGACGTAGTGACGTCAAGTGACCACGTGTGAGATGCGTGTGAGCCTTCTAGATACGGTTATGTATCAAATGTTGAGATTAATTGAGGAGGAAAGATTATGTCTCTGTGTGCACATGTGGTGTAACCGTCTGCTCAACCCCGCAGACGTGAATATTCTGTGGGGCCAGAGGTTTAATTCGTGTGAGGCCCATGTGGAATATATTGAAGATATTTTGGGCTGAGCAATGACCTGTAGAGGGTCCCGATAGTGAATTCGGATCTATCATCTTCGGTAACATATCTAGAATAACTTAAACGGCATTCATGTTCATAAACGTTTTACGTATTGAACACTTAAATAATATTGACACACATTTTGGTCTTTATGCATGAACAAACAAACGACATTAAAAGGAGTTAACAAAGAGCATGAAAAAATCATGGGAAACAAACAATACCCTTTACGTATCCTTCCTATTTATAAACATGAATAGAATTAAAGAAATCACTTGTAAACTTAATTTGTTCATTTGAATCATGGGTCTTTTTCTCCTTCTACTCTTTTCGCCACTTTTCACCATCATGGTCATACCTCTTATATTTCTTGCCTTGATTAGCTTAATTTTACCTTTTCTTCTTCCTATTACTCTTCCTATTCAACTCATCATCGGTGTCATTCTTGTTTTCTTGGTTGTTTCTATTGGCCTCATATAATGTTTCAATAAAATTATATATCTACAACAAATAAAGAGCGGCCAAGAAAACATGTATGTGTATGTACTTTTTTCCTTGAATAAAAAAGTACAACTTAATTAATTATCTACTTTAAAAGCAAATCCAATCCAGAGAAGTGGGACTATTGGAGGAAGATGACTAATATCATTTCAAAGATTGTTCTTCGTGGGCATATTTGTTCTTAAACTTATATATATGATGTTATATTGTCATATATTATATATGGTTAAACTTATATATGTTGTTATATATTGTTATATATGGATGAAGACTTTTGCATTTGTATGTTAAGCTTTACAGGAAAATTAATCATACATTCACTACTGTTTCGTTATGAAAAAACCAAAATATAGTGTAGTATAAAAATATATATGCAATTGAATATAGGGTTTCTTTCCTTATATTACCCTATATAAACATAAGACAACTTATGGTACCATCTCTAAAACATAGTGTACAAGCTGTCAATGCATAAGCTTGGGTTTCAATATTGGTACTTATGATGAAGCACAACGTACAACCTACTTACTTTTTGAAAGCCCTTTCATTTTCAACGACACCCATACTCTGCATTTGCTTTTAAAGCAATCCATATCTCTCTCTCTTCATTATTTGAAGATCTCTCTTCATATTTTGAAGATTTGCTTTTAAAGCAATCCATATCTCTCTCTCTCATTATTTGAAGATCTCTCTTCATTATTTGAAGAACCCATGGGTTCTCTGACTTCTCTCTACCTTTCTCGCTCTCTAAAAAGAGCCGGTCACCAGGTGCGTGAACTCCGGTCACAATGAGGGATTCCTTTGTGCCGGCGACCGCCGTGTCGATGGTGGCCGCTGGTATGACACCTATGGTGGCGCCGCCGTGTAGATATTACCGGCAGCTTTGCTCTGATCTTTCCGATGGTCTGAAATGACGTCGTATATTTCTTTCATCTCTGTCTGTTTCACTCTCGCGATGATCTTGACGGCGGCGACGCTACGCCGGTTATGAGCGATAAAGGGTGTTTTGTTTTGTTTCTTTTTGCCGGTTTGTCTTCGCGATGATATTACCGGCGACGGCACGGCGTTTATCGCAGCCGTCGCCGGTTATGAGCGAATATCTTTTCCGGTGGATATTTACCGCCGTTGTGCTGTGCCAAAGAAAAGTTATATTTTGCTAAGGGCGATGAGGTTTTGACTCATAGGTTATCTCAGATCTGTTGTTATTGTTAATGGTTTTGTTTAGATCGGATGTTATATGTCTGATGTTGTTGGATTCCTGCTTATGCGACCTTATTTGGTGTTTTTTTGTGGCCGGCTATGAAGCCGAGCCTCTATTTTTTGACAAATCTGTTAGGGTTTACACAAGGTTGTTCCCATGCTAATTGGATGAACTTTTACAATGGTGTCGTTGTTGGCCGCTGGCCTGACACGTATGGTGACGCCTCCGTTACACCGGCTGGTGACGCCGTCGTTTATGACGGACTGCTGTCACCGCCGTTTATGACGGACTGGTGACGCCGCCGTTTAAACGGTTTGAGACAATGGCGAAGGTGATGATGACTTTGGCCTCGGTCTATCTTTAGATCTGGTAGTATTTTGCTTCAATTCTGATGACAACGGCGATGATTATTTACATTAGGGTTTAGATAAAACCCTAAGCTGAGCCAGAATTCTTTTACAATTTGATGTGTAATTCACGAGTCCCAGGCTTCTTTTTGGTACACAATATATGCTTATGGTTCAAGATGCTTATTTGTGGTCCTGATATGTTTCTATCTTTTTTCATGATCGGCGATGATGACGTTGGTCTGAGCCCCCGATACGATTTTCATCCCCTTATCATTAATCGTTGGATGTAGGTGGTTAGCGCTGTAGTTCTTTGGTTAGCCAGAAAGAGAAGAAGACTCAGCGAGAGAGAGAGAGAGAGATGAGTAGGTATATAGATGCATAATGTGGTGGTGGGAGGTATGGATATGAGGATGTCTGATTGAAAGAAAATGAGCAGAGGTATGGTCAGAAAGTCTGTACGAACAGGTTTGAAAAGTAAAACAGTTGTACATGCACTAAGCTTATTAAGTTGGACTGCAGCACACTAACGGCGTTAACCCAAATCTTATATTTCAAAACCCCTTAAGAATTTAAAGTTTTAAGAATATAAATGTGTTTGGATTCATATATAGATTTTCTACCCTTTTTGTGAAAGAAAATAAAAGGATGAAAATGACCACACCTAAAAAAACTATAAACTTGGTGAAATAAACTACTCCTCCCATATCTATTTTAAATCTGAATTCAACACTCAAAAGATTTTACCCTCAGAAACAATTAATGCTTTGTTTCAATAAATAACTAATATTTATAAGTTAAAAGAATATATCATATTGTAAATTAAATATTTTGAATATCAAATAAGTAATTGATGCTTTAGAAAACTACCAATTGTGCTAAAAGGCAAATTGTAGGGTTGTAGACTTGGAGTATATAGGGTTCCTATTATACTCTTAAAGCTAGCAACCTACAAAATACTGGAAGACATGACATGAGTGATAAATAAGATATTAAAATTTTAATAAAAAGATATAACATGTTTTTATAATGAATTTTATTATTTAAACTTTCCAAGAACCTTCTCTTATTTTCATTTTGCTTTTTTACTTTTTGATTTCTTTTGTGTGAAATAAACGAGTTATACTAACATCATTGTTAATGAGAGGATGATTGGGGGTGTGAATAAAATTGCCGTTAACAAAAAGAAAATTATAGGAGCATTTTGTACTAAAGCAATATAGTTAATATGCTCAATAAAACCCAAGGTGACAAATAATTTGATAGAGTGGTGTTGATAATATATATGCAACTATATCTTTATTTTGTTTACTTAAATGGCTATCTTTAAAAAATAAAGATTAAAAAGAGAGCTTTATTATCACACGTTTAGTTGAGTATATATTTAGCTCATACTTTCAACTTTAAGTAAACAAAATTTTCTTCTTACACGCAACCGTCCCCCCATCTCTCTCAACACTCAATCCTATCAGTTGCAGAGAAAGAGAGAGGCAATGAAACCCATCCAAAGGAGCAATCGTCTTCAACCCTTCCTCTCTCTGACCACCGTCACAACTTCTGGCACACGATTGGTTTCTATCTCTCTACGTTTCTCTCATTTCCAGCCTCACATACATCCCTTAACACCCACTCATCGTCTCTCTCATAACCTAGGTTTCAACCATGGCTGAAGAACTCTCTGTCCTTCCTGTCTTAGCCTTCGTGCTCGCCTCTTCTGCTGCGACGAATCATCTAATCTCGCACCGCCGTAACGAATTAGGGTTTGTAAAAAAACGGGTCGGCTCCGCGGCGAAGCGCTGGTCGCCCCACTTGTGCTATACAAAGGTAATTGTCCTTTAGATGTTAAATTATTTAGAATCAAATCTTCATATAAGATTTTGGCTTTCATACCCGTGTTTTTTATCATACGAAATTTCTTTTCATCATTTTTTTATGTTTAGGTAAATGCATTGGCGAAGGTTAGTTGAGACCCGGGGGGGGGGGGGGTGGGGGGCGTTCGGCCGTAGTGCTAATTTTTGCGATTTTTGAATTTTTTTATATATATTGAGAACCGCCCCTCCGGAATTTGGATCCGCCCCCCAAACTTTTCGCCCAAGCTTCGCTAGTGGGTAAATGTTATTTACTTTCATAAAAAATGCAAGTGTTGACCACTACATACCTAGGTCACCATACGACCATTCATCACGATCCCTTCGTTTAAATGTGCATGTGAATTTTTTTAACGGCTATATCATCCCTTTCCCCCCTTCCCCTATGACTTTTATTGCATAGCAAAGAACTCAAATTTGTTTGCAAAACTGAATAGTGAAAAATATAGGTTCAAAAAAACCTAAAGAAAATGGATACATAGGGTCCAGGGAGAGAAACGGTTACGACACAAGCCCGTATTTCAAAAAGATGACAAAGTCACCAAGATTGACACATGAAAGAAGCATGACATCCGGTGCTAAACACATGCGCCCACGCGCACAAACGTCTACGCACCTAGGATCAGAAAGTAGGTGAAAACAATAATCCAAGTAGGGAGAGGAACATTTGAGAACTAATTTGATTTGAGAACTAAAAAGACTAATTTGAGCCACAAGTTTATTTACAGTATCCCCCTCCCATGAATTCTTGGTCCCCTGAAATTTGTGGTTAGAGTTATTCTAAAAGTTCTCAAAACAAAAGTTCTCATTTGAACCTAACCCAATCCAAGTAAGCCATAAATAGCAACACAAAAGGTGGATTGCTCTCTGTGTATTTTCACCATAGCTCTGTTCATACTTCATCTTCTTTCTATTGGGATTTTATACAT
This sequence comes from Deinandra increscens subsp. villosa, assembly GCA_039602395.1. Taxonomy (NCBI): domain Eukaryota; kingdom Viridiplantae; phylum Streptophyta; class Magnoliopsida; order Asterales; family Asteraceae; genus Deinandra; species Deinandra increscens. Next base: position 33,206,348 of record JBCNJP010000007.1, on the reverse strand, counting down.
ATTTAAACTTAAAAAAACCACATTTAGGCGGAGGAAGTAATTACACGGATCGACCCGAAACAGATGTGTGGGTCACCCACCACGATTCCATATACAAACAGTTAACAAGAAATAAAGAGAAACATGCAACCGTAGGGTGTTTAGAAACCATACCATATTTTGTAGACCATTAAATGGCTAACCAAAAGTGCAGCACCAAAATATTTGATATTGGTCACTAGAGCCAAGATTGAGACAAATCAGTCAAACCATCGAAAGCTCGTTGACATTTTCAGCTAACATGTCACGCCCCTGTTGACATGGGTCGTGCCTCGTGTGACAGAAACACGCCCAAGTGCACTGTACTTGCAATATTTATGAAGATCCTCTGATGAGCACGGGGCGTGCCAAACCTAGCACGGGCGGTGCCATCCGTGCAATTCGGGCCTATAAATACCAGCCACATCCCACATAATTATTTGCTCAATTCTTTCCTTTCTTCTCTCATTTTACGTTTTCTCTATGAACTTCTCATCTTATTTTTAGCAATCATTAAAGCAATGCTTGGCTAAACCCTATACTCACTTGGAGGAAACAAACATTTGGTGAGTTGGTAACATGAATCTATAAACTAACCTTAAGGTGTGTAACAATGGAGTGATGTGTTGACAAAGCTTCAACCCCATGGCAGTGGTACATTCGTATTCTTATGTCTACGTAAAAGGCACGTTATTCGCGCGAGAGCGGCCTAGAGGTGTTGGTTTAGGATTCTAGGTTGGTAATATTTTACAACTTCGTATGCGCGTGAGCGGTGTGTTTGTGGACTTGATTTTTGTTACGAATGAATAGGTATGCGCAAGAGCGGTGTATGGGAGAAAACGGATCACGTCTCCATATAAATATTTTTACTCAATAATATAATCTGGTGTGTGGGTTATAACCCTGCTAGTTCATGACTAAGTAACCGAGCGTAATGACACATTGACCATAAGGTCTGTGAGAATCTGACTTGTCGGATGTGACCCAAGCATCAAAAACTGATAAGATCGATAAACTGGAAATCACGTATATAGGCTAGCGTGTCATTTAAGGTATTAGATGAGCCTAGTAGCCTTAAACACATCACAAAACATCACACACAAAGTTGAGCCTCGAAACATTGGTGATTAATTGAAAACCAATATGTGTTGCATTCTACATGAAAACGTGTTACATGAATTTAATCGTATGAATGTATTATGTTATGTGGCATGTTTATACTTGATATTTTTAGATTAAATGTGATAAACGTGATGGTGAATTAATAAAATGTGAAATCGTAGAAAACAGTGACCAAAACATCAAAACGGACGAAACGAGCACCGGTCAACGAAAGTTAACCGGGGAGGCTGACCAGGCCTGCATTGCGGATCGTGGGAGGTTAGCTGGTCAGTCTCCGCTGTCCACATCAACCATAAGTCGGCAAAAAAACTAGGTGTTATGCTATATAAGCATCATTAGCCACCAACACACCTCCTTTTTCAACCCTAAACCTCCTAAACTCCCCATACCAGCTGTTCACGAGATACCCCGCCATTTTCATCAAGTTTTGGTGTGTTTAATCTAGAATCCAAGCTTGTTTTCATCACCGATCGCACCCTACATCGTTAGTATATTCATTTTTCATGTTTATCTTACTTAATAATCATCAAGTTTTGTTAAAGAAAGTTTCGATCTAGGGTGCCCTTCACTATACGAATAGACTCCCAGAGCTTTAGTGTTACGAGAAAAGATGTTGTGTTTGTCGAGTTAAGAAACTGCCAACGAACTGCAGGTTCGTTGGATGTCTAGTTCGTTGGGTCAGTTACCTATAAATAGGTTCCAGTTCGTTGGATAGCATAAGTTTGTCATATGTTAAGTCTGATTGTTCTCTGATCTGTGTGTGAGAGGGAGATCATGCCCGATCTCCCCCGTGCTTAACCTTGATGTATACTCCTTTGGTTGTAATCATTCGACACATATTAATGAAACCATTTGAGTATTACATTAGACAAACTTCTATCCATAATATATAATAAATTGGAAACAATTCATACGTGTTTTATCAGTGGTATCAGAGCCGTTGGTTACTTCCGCTTAATTTTATGGATCAAATCTTGGTTATGGACGTTAAACAATGAAGTTAGATGCAGATAAGTGTGACTCTAACCTAATAGTAGTGTTTGAACAAGAAAACTCAACTACATGAAGAATCTGGATCGATATGAGCTTAACAAGAATTCTGGTCCGTTGGCTGTAGTTTCAACAAACTCGCGGTTCGTTAGATGGACCTTCATCAAACGAACTGAGATATTTATCAAACGAACTGAAATCTGCAACGATCGAACTAACATCTTCAGCGAACGAACGTGGGATGTTCGTTAGATTCTCTTGTTCGTTGACAAGTTCGTTAAGGGTAGTTCGTTAAACTTCATGTTCGTTGACTGCTAGTTCGTTGAGCTTCTTGTTCGTTGACTAGTTCGTTGGCATAATATATTCGTTGGATTTTGTTCGTTGAACCATTCATTGATTGGAATTATAATGAGATATACAAAGTTACTTGAATTACCCCTTGATTTAGTTACGTCACATTACAATGGTGTTCATAAAAAATAAAAATAAAAGTATAGAAAATTCAAGAAAAACCTTTTTCAGATTCCTATGCTTTTAATGATCGAGATGTCGAATTTCAGATATGGTTGTTGGGAAGTCATAGTTTTTGCTAAATTGAACAGGCACTGTCATGACTACGGGCCGATTCACGGAGAATTATTTTCCGCAAAATGAAGGAAACTAAAAGAGGTTTCAAGATTATAATGTCGGCTACATGAGTTTATTATTCCACTTTTCAAGATTTTGCTAGTACCAAACTTGTTCAGATTGGATGAATTGTTCACTTTAGGAGGGCAGGCGATAAAGTGAATGTCTAAGATCTTGATAATTCGAGGGTGTGCTTAATCTGTCAATTGACTACGTGTGTCACTTTTGATAGAGATAATGATCTACGGGTTCAACGTGATCATGTCGATGTTGAATATGCCACTTTTTAAGGGGGAGACAAGCCCCAAGGTTCATAAGTGAATATTCAATTGAAAGCAATTATTTCAGGGGTATTGAGTGACCGTGATTTTCTCGCCTACATGAAGAGGTTGTATATTAATATGTTCATGTGAGCTGATTTGTTTGAAGTTTTTAGTTTTGGACTAGAACTCTTTGTCATATGCCTAATACTTTCTTGAGTCGTGAGATTCGATGAGTTTGGTCTACGACGAGATGTTCCTTGATCGAGTTCATACATTAGGAGGATGTAGGATCGGTTTTAATTAGATTTTAACTAAACAAGAAACCCTCTACTTGTAAATATAACCTTGCCGAATGAAGTTATATTCCACTTTACTTAAGCTAATTTTAGTTCTCTTGTACAATTTAAGTGTTTGATTGCATAAAGATAGTAACAACGATGTATAAAATACTCGGCACTATTTGCATTAACTCAAAGTTACACTATTACAAGTTGATCAAGAACCGTGTGTAAACAAAGAGCTAACTAAGCTATATATAGTGCAGATGAGATACAACTACCAAAAGAATAATCTTCGACATATGGTATATCTTGCGTGTGATCAGTAACATTCTACTTTGGGAGAGCAGCTTTGATAGATTTAGAAGCAACCGAGAAGCTTTTGCAGGATTAGACGACTGAAAAGACTTCTCAGGAAAAGTCCGGTTGAACTCATTATCTGGTGGATAATCGAGTTCACCCGGAATATTCACTATAAGACAAAATTTGCTTCTTCCGGTTGAACTGCCTGTTCCGCTTGAACTTGAGACTTCTGCTAGAACTTCAACTTCAGCCGGAACAACTCAAAATTGGCTTTCAGCCGGAAATCTTCAAAGTGATATTCCTTACAATCTCCCCCTAAGCTAATGCTGTCAAATTTATTTTCCATATTCGAAGGCTATTTCCAAAAATTGACTTGTACCAAAAATTCTTCAATTTTCAGATTCACTCAAGTCATCACCAGGGTTGTTCTTCCTTCTATGAATTATAAACTTGCTCTTCTCTTCTGTTTGCAATTTCTCCTTTCCTTTGACTGAAGAAGAAGAAGGCATAGTGGAAGTGACAGTTGGTGTTGTTGTGACAGTTGGTTCTCTTATGGTAAGAGGAGGTAAAGTAGGAGTTTTGGAGGGTGGTTTGTTGGCTGATTATGCAGGGCTGGAGGGAGGCGATGGAGGAAAGATATCACTCATATCCAAGGTAGGAGCGGGTTTCTTTGGGAATGGGATGATGGGAGTGAAGTTATTGGCTCTATACTTGGGATGAAGATACTTGGTTTTTCTTGGTTAAAAGGGTTTGAACTTGGGAGGTTCTTTTGGCAATGAGGCTAAGCTTGGTCTTTTGAGGGTTGGAAACATATCAGTAATGAAGGGAGGTGGTGCCACTGGTACATCGGGGTATTTTACAGGTTCAGGCTTAATAAAAGGCATTTTTGACATACCTGATATTGTTGTAGAAGGGTCTGGCATTACCAGTTAATGATCAACAACAAACTCTTCACCTTAAAGCTTCTGATATATGAAATCAATGTAGCTGCAGAGTTCTTTGACCTTCATATGGTACACTTCCTCTTCTGTCGATGTTGAATATGCCACTTTAAAAGGGGGAGACAAGCCCCAAGGTTCATAAGTGAATATTCAATTGAAAGCAACTATTTCAGGGGTATTGAGTGACCGTGATTTTCTCGCCTACATGAAGAGTTTGTATATTAATATGTTCATGTGAGTTTTGGACTGTAACTCTTGAAGTTTTTAGTTCCAGTCCAAAACTAAAAACTTCAAACAAATCAGCTCACATGAACATATTAATATACAAACTCTTCATGTAGGCGAGAAAATCACTGTCACTCAATACCCCTGAAATAATTGCTTTCAATTGAATATTCACTTATGAACCTTGGGGCTTGTCTCCCCCTTTTAAAGTGGCATATTCAACATCGACATGTTCACGTTGAACCCGTAGATCATTATCTGGCATTACCAGTTAATGATCAACAACAAACTCTTCACCTTTCAGCTTCTGATATATGAAATCAAGATAGCTGCAGAGTTCTTTGACCTTCATATGGTACACTTCCTCTTCTGTCTTCCATTCCCTTACTATCAAGATCCTCTTTATTTTCTTAAGTAGCTCATAGTTATCATTATTCTTAACCAACTTAGTAGGCATCCTCGAAGCTATACCACTACGTCAAAATTCACCTTTGGCCATGGAAAAAAACCGTGACCAAAGGTGTTTGGTCACATATTTTTTTTCATTTCAATCGACACCAAAGGTCCCGTCACCTTATTGTTGGATTTAGGTGTCCAGACCCGACTAAATCAAGTACCCGACCCGGTTAAGACCCGTAAGAGTTACACCGGAGGCAACGGGTATTTAAAGTCCGATTACTTTTATAACCGGAAAATTCACAGAAGTATTAATTATTTGTTTATTGAACAGTTTAATAAATTAATAATTAATTACTTATTTAAATTACCATTAATCATTAAGATTAATTAAGCGACAAAAGACGTTAAATATTATTTACGTCATGGAAAAAGATTGACAAATTATTAGTTTGAGTAATATTCGGCAAGCGACAAACATTTAAAGAGTTAAATGTTAATTTCGGAAATTAACAGGTTCGATTAAGGATTAGGTAAAATCAAAGGGGCTAAACAAAAACTAAATCAGTTATAAATATAATCGATTAAGGGAGGCGAAACCCAAATTCTCAAAATGAGATTTTCGGCCCCCTTTCTCCTCCCTCTCACGATTCCGACGCCGACAGCAACCCCGCCGCCGCCGCCTCCCTTGTTCTCTGACGATCCGATCACGAGAACCCTAATCCTAGATCACAGTCGCTGCCCCGTTGTCTCACCGCCGATCGCTGCTCACCGAGCCGCCGCCGCGCGCCCTCCTCCCTCGCCGCACCGCCGCAGCCGTCTGCCACCGAGCCGCCGCAGCAGGCCGCGACCAAGCCGCCGCTGTAGCAGCCCAGAGAAGCCGAGCCGCCGCTGTCCGCAGCCCAGCCGCAGCTGAACGCCGCACACCGCCGCCGTCACTGTCGCTCGCAGCCGCCGCCCGAGTCGACCGCCGCCACTCCTCGCCGTCACCGGTCTCACCGCCGACAAACCTTAACCGCGAACCGTGTCTCTCGCGTGTTCCGTCGTCGTCCGCAAACCCTAGTTCGCGCCCGATCCGACGTACGAGATTTTCTCGGTGCCCGATTCACCGCGTAGTAAATCCGTATCCGCGAGGAAAGTCAGATTCGTTAGACGAATCACATTCTGCGAAACCCTAGCGTCACCCGTTGACTTCCGGTGTCTCAAGCGTTTGTTTGAATCACCGCTCAGGTATATCTAAACTTGTTTTAGTTTAGATTTTAATTGGTTATTTATTTAAGAATATGTCGCGTTTGTTTTAGCGCGTTCCTGGTGTTTGCGCGTTATGGTGATCGTCGAATCCTGTTGATTTTGGTTTACGTTAATTAACTGGTTTTCGCGTTAGTAAATTAAAACGTTTCCGCTGCATATTAAATTAAATGTTAATTTAATAATTTAAATTTAATTTACTCGGTAATTGATTAAATGATTATTTATTATAAATAATTATTTCCAAAAAAAATGCTATTACCGAGACCCGAATGCCACTGTCGTAACCCAACAGTGGTATCAGAGCCTTGATCACCACACGCAAACCCAAAACGGTCGATTTTAAACCGGTGTACTTTCGCGAACTAGGGTTCTGAACCCGAAAGTCGCGAAATTGTATGAATCGCCTTTTAATGTGTTTAGTCGATTTGGATCCACTAAACATAATCCAATTCTACATAAATGATTGAATTATCTTTCGTGCATATTCGGCCCAACCCCATTCAATTTTGTCATGGATTCGTCATGGTTTGGCCCTTTTTGGCCCATGTTGTTTTGTTTTAGATTGGCCCAATTTTACTGGGTTCAAAGTTGTAATTATTTAAAATAGAATAGTTTTATTTTAATTTGTTATCGCTCACCTTCGCCTGGACGAACAAGAAGAGCTTGATACAAGGACCCATTTAAGATTATCCCTTGATGGGATTTTCGAAAATGTCTAGAAGTCAAAACGAAACCGACGCCTCCCGATGACGCGCAGGAGCTTGTTGAAGCCAGTGGGAGCAACTAAATCGATCAGGGAGTTTTTCTGTTCTCGTGGTTGATTTACTTTTATGTCTCTTGCCCTTGTTCGATATTGTCATAGGCTCTGACAATATCGAAGCCCTTGCATGGCCGGATATGTACAAGTGTGTTTGCTTGTTTTTTGGTTGCTTGTCTTAATTTGATTAACGCGCCAACTAAAATCCAAGCTTACTTTTATCGATATAAAACTAATTTTTCAATCGATTAAATAAAAGTCCTAATTTTATTACGACTTCATAAAACTTATTAACCAATTTAATTCGACATTAAATTTGAATTTTTCGATAAAGTAATCGAACATTAATAAAATTGGTACAGTCTCGCGACACTTAGATCAATAATACTTAGGTTATTTAAATGATCGTCCCGAGTGAGGTAGGATTCATAAAATCTGTCGTCACTTTAAATATTAAAATATGACCTAATAATCCTATCTGGTAAACCTAAAACCGGTAGTCTATGCCATCCTATGTCAAGTCTAACTTGGAACATATTGACCGATACAT
>JBCNJP010000007.1:33181608-33198127 GCA_039602395.1 Deinandra increscens subsp. villosa | reverse complement strand
ATACGAAATGCCACGTTAAACAAACACATGTGGCCGTTGGGACCCTTTGGCCACGCTTTCCAGAAGAATTGTTTGATTACAACAATAAATATTGGTACCATTTAGCCACACTTATAGGTGGCTTCAGCCACTAATATTGTAACATTTCCGTAGGGTACATAAGGTGATGGGACCTTTGGTGTCGATTGGAATGAAAAAAAAAAGTGACCAAACACCTTTGGTTACGGTTTTTTTCCGTGGCCAAAGGTGCATTTTGACGTAGTGCTATCTCAGTTTGGTACGCCAATGGTACGCTCGAAGAACAGTTTGGTACGTTTCTGGTACGGAAGGCAATATTCATAGCTTTCTGGTACGCCAAAGTTTGGTACGCAAGGCAATCTTTAAGTTGGTACGCGACGGTTATAAACTGGTCCGCTGACAGTTACTCCGTACCACATTGGTACGCTGCTCAAGTTGGTACGCTGATATTTCTGGTCTGGGTTTGGTACGCTGACTTGTTTGGTCCGCTGGTGATACGTTGAATCTCATTGGTACGAAAGTTGACGGCTTGGTACGCTGGCAGAAAAGTAGTATTCACTAAAATTGACGTAACTTGAGAACCGTTAAGAGTTACGGGAGCTAATACCAGTCAAAATGTTCGTCTCGACGAGATCTATACTTTTACTCGCCTAACGACCAGTACCCTCCGGGTTGACCCCCAAAATCCGCTTGAAGACCTCCATTTTTGAGTTCGAAGTTTTAACATTTGATTTTTAACTTCAAGATGAGTGATTTTCAAGCATTTTCAGCTGTGCAAACCTCGATGCAAGCCATGATGAACTATGATAATGAAATCGGAACAACTCAAAAAGTTCCTAAATTACTTCGTTTGGAAGATTATCATAACTAGAAGCAACGATTTAAAGCATATCTCAATGCACTTGATGTTGATCTTTGGATACCAATTGAACAAGAATACAAGTATCCTAAGAGAAATGGTGAACCGGTCACGCGAAGTGATCTGGGTGAAGATGAGCAGAAATCTTATGCACGAGAAAAGAAAACGTATGGAAATCTCACTATGGCATTACCAAAAGAACTTTTGTATTAGTTTAAAACTTGCACAACTTCTAAAACTTTGTGGGATGCATTAAAAGATAGATGTGCAAGAAACGATCAGTATAAGTGATGAGCGGTTTAAATGTACGTTTTATATTATATTAATCACTCCCCACACACCAAAGTGGGTCTAAAAGATATCATTTTAGTTGGTTTTAATAATTAATGTGTTAAGAGGAGAATAGCTTAAATTGTATAACTATGACGAGTTCGGATCGTAACATTTTGATGGGTCAATTTGTATAATTTCTTTTATAAATTTTGTTTTTAGTAGGAAAATACCATAACATAATACTAATAACTTGTGGTTGCTTTTTCGTGAACAGGAAAGTTAAATAAAGAAAAAAAGATGAAAGGATGCATACATGATAATTTAAAAGAAAAGTGCTTGGAGTGGAGCTAGTGACGTAAGGAAATAATTACGAGATTCAAGGTTTAATGCAAATCAAAAAGTCAACAGCTGGAATTAAAGTTCGGATTCTACAAAAGCACGGGCGGTACTTCCAACCCAAATAAATTTAGGGCGGTACGCCTACGGGCGTAATCGGCAGATTTTTTATTTCTTTTATTTTCTAAACCTATTTAAAGGGTGTTTAGGCTTTTGTTCGAACCCTAATCATCCCCAGCCGTTTTTGGGGTGAGAATTACGAATTTGAAGACTTTTTTACAGATTATTTGAAGGTTGTAATCATCCGGTAATCGTTTCTTATGCAATTTTTAATTTTAATCATGTTTTCATTGTTAGTCATGTCCGGCTAATCATCTCTAACTGCTTTTGGTGAATGGTTGTGTAAAATCGTTTTATTCTTAACCGTTAATTACTAGTTGTTCCAGAATCCTTGCAACCGATGAGCACCCGCATGCTGAATTTGTTTAACCTAACTAGTAAATTAGGGTTTTAATGGTCCACTGTCATGATCTAGCACTTTCTTGCGGCAGGAACTAAGCAGCCCATTAGAAACTTAAGGTATTAGGTCAATTAGGCAATTAGGGGGCATGTCTATGTGTCACTAGTAACTAATTAGGTTTTGCCTAGATCGGTAGCCAACCAGGATCCAAAAGTGGTTAGATTTCTCACATTTGATAGTTTAAGTAATTTCCTAGTTCAACTTAGTTAATTTGTAGTTAATTCACCCCAACAAATGAAAAACAGCGAAGAGGCAATCTAGTTTAAGTTTAAGTTAGTTGGTAATTTTAGTTAAGTTAGGTAATAGTTAATAAATCAATTAGTCAATTTCCACATATTCCCTAGGTTCGATAACCCTAACTTCCACTACTACAAAATCAATTTAGTTGGGGATTTGTGACGGTCTGACAAACCGTTATCAAATTGGCGATGTGCAGGAAACGATCAGTATAAGAAAAGTCGAAAGAAAGTTTTGTTAAAAAAATTCGACAACTTTCAGCATTGTTAGAAAGAAAGTATTCAGACCTGGTTTCTAGATTTTCACATCTTGTTAGTGAACTTGGAGAACTCAAAGTTACCAAAGATAATGAGGATTTGAAAGAAAAGTTTTTGCAGGCGTTGCCGAATAGCTGGGAGAATTATGTTTTGTTATTGACACATGATAATGATTATTCTAAATGGTCTTTTCACAAATTAACTGGAAAGTTGCAAGCTCGTGAGTTAGAAATGAGGGTGAAAAGATCTGCACCTGCTTTCAATCAGAATCCAGAATTGTATTATGGAGATAATTCAGTCACTGTGAATGCTAAATCAAAATTACATTCTGATTCAAGTGTTAATCCACCATTAACAGCTTTTCTAGCTAGAAAGTCTGAACGATCTGGTTATTCTTCAGGTTGCAGTTTTACGATTCCTGATAGATCATCTACTAAGTCTACTTCTGCTCAAGCAACCAAAGATCTAGCTACTTTGTTATCTTCTTTCATATCATCTTCGTCTGGATCAGTTTTTAGTCAAACTGGTCAATCTGGATTGTTTGGAGACGACTTAGATCATCTGGATGAAGATCAACTGAATAAACTCGATCTGGAATGGCAGTTTGCTATGGTAGTAGAGAGAGGAAGAAGATTCATGAAAAAACATGGCAAGACATCTATTCTTCAAGGAGAAAAGCTTGGATTGGATAAACGAACGACTAAATGTTTTAAATGTGACATATGTGGACATTTTGCTCGAGATTGTCCTAAATCGTCATCTGATAAGGGTACTTCTAATAAGAATGTTCAAGATAAAGAAGTTAAAGCTATGATATCTCAAACTGATGAAGGTTATGATTAGGCTAAATATTTTTCGGTTGAATCTGCATTTTTGGTACCCTCGCCAGAAAATTATGCATTGATGGCTACTGTGCAAGTAGACTCAAGTGATTCTGAGACAGAAGTGAGTGGTATGAATCAGTGTGTGAATTTTGTTCACAAAAGGATACTCAAATGCAAGATTTGATAAAGGAAAAGGAGTGTCAACTTGCTGAAATCAAAAGAAAAGAAGACAAGTTGGAAGGTTATGTCAAGAAATGTCAAGGATTTGATGAACTTTACAAAACAAATGAGATGTTACTCAAAGAAAAGAGTTTGTTGGTTGAAGAAATAGCAAATATTCAGGAAAAATTGTCGGACGATTGTATTCAGAATGATCACCACAATTCACAACTTCAACATGAGAATGATGAGTTCATGACAAAAATTGTCAAGTTAACTTCTGCTAATGATAAGTTGGTCAAGGAGGTTGAAAAATATAAGTCTCAAGCTAAAGATGTGTGTATAGATTTCGAGAATCTATTTCAAAACTCCACAGCAAGAGTAGAAGTACTTAAAGCATCTTACGATGAACTTCAAAAGGATTTAGATGTGGTTACTGCTGAAAGAAATCAATATCAAATTGTTCAGTCTGAATTGCAAGATAAGATCACTACTCTGAAGAAGGACAAGATTTTGTTAACCAAAAATGTTGAGATCTATAAAGAAAGAGTGGAGAAAATTAGAAGAAGTGCTTGATGCTCATAATGGTATGCGAAGAGAAAAGTCTTTAGTTAACAACACATCTGAGAAATTGATTCAGTCAGAGAAGATTGTTGCTGAAGCTCAGAAGACAATAGCAGATTTGAAAATTGAAATCTTGGATCTAAATCATCAATTGCATAATTTGAAGAATTCTCATTCTTTTGCAAGTTATTTGTGTCAGGATGATAAATTTCAAGAAGGTGTTTGGAGGTGATGACTTTAATCAAATACCACATCCAGTGATTCAAACGGAAGCTATTATAGATTTGAGTCCTTCAAATACAAAGCATGATTATTCTGAATTGGCCGCTGAAAATTCTGATTTAAAGCCATCAAAAAAATCAAAAAAGGTGATAGAAAAGGAGGAATGTTTGGTTGATAAAACACCACCATCGTTTGTTTCTCGTGGTTTTATGTCAGAAGAGGGTGCTATTTCTATTGGTGAAAAGATTGAGAAAGATGAAAAGAAATTGCATGAAGAAGCTGTTGCTACAAAGTTGGTTGAAGCTAACAAACTAAAAGATATGAAAGCTTCATTTAATCAAGTGGCTAAAGCTGGGTCTTCGGGTTCTCAAGTTGATTTGACAAAGTTACCAGGCTACAAAGGTTCAGGTTTGGGAAGCCAGGGTACGCAATTTGAGAAGGCAACGAAGAAGAACATGCCAAAGAAGGTTAAGAAGGAAAAGAAGGATACAAGTTTAGATCAAATTTATCATCTGGCTCATGTGTTTATTTCTACCATGGAGAAGGGATTAGGGGGAAAGCAAAAGAAGAAGTTTTCGTCTGAAAGTTTTCCAAAAGAATCATCTTCATCTGGTTCTAATGCTACACCTCAAAGTCCTACATCTAAATGGGTACATTCTAATCAATTTCAAGTTTTTGATGATATTTCTGATGATACTGAGTTCCCATCTACATGTCATGCAGTTCAGGACAAGCTACACTCTAAACGATCATATCGTTTGTGTTACCAATGTCGCCGAAAGGGACATATGGCCCATGATTGTCCTGAAACTGCCAAACGAATGTTTTCTGGAAAAACTGCCACAATAATTGATGAATCATGCAGAATTTTTACTGACTCACCATCTTCATTTTTTAAATCGAAAAGTAAACCAGTTTTTTAAAATGAATCTAGTGTTGGTGATTCATCACAAGATGATGTTTCAGTAAAAACTGCACCTGCAAATATGTAGTGGCGACCTAAAGTGGTCAGCACGGCTGCTTCTGATTTTATAAAAGACACTGGTCGACCAGAAGCTGTGTCCTTCGGGTCCTTTGAATACTAATCTCTAAATCCAGTGTGCAGGGTACTTCAAGAAGACCTATTAGTGATTGTGAAGTTCAACACTTCAAGCAGTTTCTGATAGTGGAGTTTCCTGCTTAACTTAAATTGAATGCTATATCTTACAAATCTGAAATTTTTTCTGAAAGCATAAAATGTAAGGTATCAGTATCGATTGGTCAATTTTCTTTCTTTTACATTTAGTATGTAGTTTAGGGGGAGAAAATTGAAGAAAAAAATAGTGTCTTTGTGTTTTGTTAAAATGAAAATCCAAAAAGAGAGTTTTCATTTTAAGGGGGAGAAAAAAATACAAACATTGAAAAACAGAAAATACAAAAACACTGAAAAATGAGAAATTGTATCCGACATATTTGGGAAATGATGGTACATTGGCTTACATGTCTGACTCATGGATAAAATAGATGAAAAAGCCATAAGATCTTTGTTCGATGTGTTTGGTAGGCTCGGCATTAAATCAGAAAGTATTCAGATGTGATAACACATTAAAAATCTAATGCTTGACCAAGTGGACAACATCTTGATGCATATCTCAGGATATATCAAGAAAAAGATATGTGAAAAAGAAAAATGAGAAGTCACTGTGTAAACATGTGTTCATTTTGCAAAAATTTAAAATTGTTTGGTTTTCTTTATTTTGTCAAACGACCAGAATTTCTCTGCGTGTCCACAAGACCGACCTGATCGTTGTTCGTTTGACGTTCTGCTTTATTATCTTTGGTGTTTCATATAACTCATCGGACTTTCTCTGCGTGTACAGGAGTACCTACCTGATTGTTGTTGGGTTATACAATTTCAAATTGTTTTTATTTTCTTATTTTGTTAAATCCGAGGCCTTATCTGCGTATCGAAAGATCGACCTTAAGGTAGACGATTTAACGTTCTTATTTCTTTTTGCATGGAACACAGTTGACTGTATCATAAATACAATCATTATGTGATTAAATCACAAATGAAATCACAAAGTGTGATAAGCGAATGCATATCTGAGTATGTCTGATAGTGTGGGGTACACTGGTCAAAGCAATCTAAATCAATACAATAACATATCCAGATGTTATGAGTATGATTGTGCCTGAGTTTAAAATGGACAAATTATACTAGTGATCGACATGACTTGTGTGCTGAAGTAATTGAAATTGAAGTGTAGTTCAGCATGTCATGATCAATATGATCCCAAGTTGTGATCTTTCTTGCAAAAGAAAAAAATAGTGTCTGATTCTGTATTGCATTTATGCTTCATATCTGAAAATTCCAAAAAGATTTTAGGTGTGTTTTAGCATAAATTTAGAAAAATCAAAAAGATTTTAGGTTTATTTTGATATATAGTTACAAAAAGCCAAAAAGATTTTGTTTCTTATTTGTTTTCGACCGATCGATACACGATACAAGATTATGATTTCTAAACTATATCTTGGATTCTCGAAGAGATTTTTTGCTCCAAGATTAAATTAAATTTCAAAAGAAAAAGAAAGCCGCGTTCCTGTCTTCTGAAAATGCAGGTTCTGTGTGTCAAGACTCAAGCATGGTGAAAGGGGGAGTATGTAATATATTTCACAAGTGGATCTTGAAGTTCAAAGATTGTTCAAGATTGATCTAGCCATGCAAGTTCTATTTCTAACAAGATTTCAAGGTGAACATCGGACGCTGCGATGCTGAAGATTGAAGACTAAAGTTTAGTTAGATAGATAGATACATAGATACACTACACGTTAAGGGGGAGTTTGTTAGAGCACATTCCTATGATACGTTATGTCTCGTGTATTGTATATAGTATAGAGCGTCTGTGTGAGTCATATAGTCAACATACCAAGATGGCCTTACAATATGGTCCGTCGTACCAGTTGGTACGGGCGTACCGACTTGTATGTAAGGTGGTATGCAAGCCTGTATGGAAGTGACTATAAATAGTTCATGTTAGAGAGAGCTTAGTAGTTCTGTTATTTCATATCTCTTAAGTGTGTGTAAACTGAGTGTGTTTCTCTCTCTAGCTTGTAACTCTTAGTGAATCAATAAGCAAATCTTTATTTACATCCGTGTTCATCGATTAACCAAATCATGCAGTAGTATTTACATTTGGAAAATCAGATGTTAAAACTGTGAAAATTTTGAAAAAGGGTAAGGGATCACGGGTTGCTGGTCCTAAACCCATCAAAGCTTGTGTGGCTGATAAATCTAATTATGAGCTAAATGTGAAAAAGGAAAGGGACAACAAACCTCACAACTTTGTCCCTTATCCTGAAGTCAATTCAGCCTATGACCAATACCTGCCGATACAACGGGAGTATGTTTTGTCCACTCGACCCGATGGAAAAATATATTGGATTCACAAAAATCATTCAAAACCCTCATGGAAATCCACTGGACGCAACTATACCCAGACTCCCGCGTATCCAAAGAAACAGTCTTGCCATGTGTATGGAAAGCTTGGACACCTGGAAAGAAATTGTCAGCATAGACCCTATGAGCCCTACTACCCAAAGTACTCTATGCAAAATCAAATCTCAAAAGCCCAATCTGGTATTGGTTCAAAATAAAAGCCTGCACCTTTGAACCCAAAGCTGCAGAAATCTCCAAAGGTGTAGAAATCAAATCACAAAGTTAAGAAACCTCAAAAACAAAAACAAAGTGTTTTTAAAATGTTAATGTTTTTAAATCTAAATATAAACCTGTCAGTTTTCCTAAAACAAAAGTGAGGTTTGAAGAGGATAGGTGGAATGTTTCAAAGGTGGTAAATCAAAATTACCAACCAAAAGGAGTGTATAAAAAACATTCCAAACAATTTAAAGATGGTCAAGGTAAAAATGTCAACAAAAAACCACCTAAGAATCCTCAGGTCAAAGAAAAATCAAACCATCAGACTTGGAAGGTCAAGACCAAAAATGTTCCCAAAGATAACCAGGTAAAACCGAAGACTAAGGCAGCCACACCCCCAATCCCTGATTTTACAAAGGGAATGTGCTTATAAGAATTAACGTTTATTGATTCATCAGGTCTACCCAAAACAACAATGGCCTGGGTTTTAATGGCTAACTAATCTCTCACACTGTGCATGAACAATCAAGGAGGACTTCCATTAACTTATTTGTTTTTTAAAGTGATTGTTCCAGGCACAGGATAGAAGGCATCTCTCAACTACATGACATGAAAATTCTCTAAAGCAGGGATGTTCTTCTGGTGGGAGGTAAATCTAACAAAATCAACAATGTACTGTTTGAATTGGTTGTTTCTTGGCTAATTTGATGTGAAGTATGGTACTGCATGAAAGAAAACCCATTTGTAAAAAAATTCAAAGGGAAAAAATTTGAAAGTTAACTTTGGCCAACTTTGTTTAGTTAATAGACGTTTAATTATGTGTCAAAAAAAATTGTTGCTATTAAAAAATCAAAAAGCAAGGGGAAGAATAGAAAAGATGGAAAAGTTGACCCCTCAAAAATTCTCAAAATTATGCTTTTTGTTTTTTTAATTGTTTGTGTGTTTGAGAAGGTGGGAAGTGAAATAAATTTCTATTTTGGAGATGGCTGACACGCGTAAGGCAGACGTGAAAGACATGATCCATGGTGATATGCTGGTAGGCTCAGCTCTTTAATATGAAAAAGGTATGCGTTACACACTTAAAGATAACGTATGGCAGTTTGTTGGGTAACAACACTTAGGTTAATTGCATTACTATTTGACTACATGTTCAAGTTCCCGATACACACGCTTGCCACCTAAAGTATGACATTGAGCTCAAAAAGTCGGTGTCCCCTCTGTTTTGCTAAGCAAAGACCTGGGGATGCTTCACATGTATGTAAGGCTCTCTTTTGCTTTGTGAGAGCAATGACATTGAGTTGTTCATACATACGTGTTTCTAGATCACCAATGAAATATATATATATATATACATATATATATATATATATATAATAAGTACACCCCAAAAGATGCCAAAGAGCACCAGAAAAGAAACCCTCAAGTGTCCAAAACCCTCAGCCTAGTCACTAATGCGTACTACGTGTCATAGTCAGGTTACAACCTGCTTGAAACACCTCTGGGAAATTATTTGACATTGTATATTATCCCAAAAATATATGTGATCTATTCTTTCAATCCAGTCTCGAGCTCAGTTCCAGACTTTTGGTTCAAGTTGTGAAAATATGTGGTAGGGAATTTATGTGCTTGATAGTGGGTAATTACATGTACCTAGGATTTGTTGAAACCCACTTGTTGTTCATAATTAATGCACCTTAAAAGATACTAAAGTGACAAACTTCCTAACTAAGAAAATGGTTTGAGTTTAAAGTGGTTCGGTATATTGGCAATCATCTGGACGTGTTCGAGTAACAGAAACTGAAAAGGATTCCTCGGTCAGATTCATACGGTTTGATCCCATAGAAACCTTCTCATGTGTGAATTGTTAGATATTTGTTTAATTTTATTTTTTCCTAGTGTGAGTGTTTAAGTTTCTTTGTTGAGTGTATAAATTGGTCAGGTTGATTCGAGAAGCTTAAATAAGTTTTTATGGGTTTTATACAAGAAAGTATGACCCTCCTCAGAATCTCAGGGGGAGATAATGTGAAGAGTCATCGGGTTCAGGGGAAGTATTTATAGGAAACCTATAACCTATGTTAGGGTTTTTGGTTAAATAATGCTAACCTGATAACCAGTCATCATTGTCTGGTTAGTGTATGTTCCATGTTGTGCTTGACAGATTAAGTCTAGAAAAAGACAACTCATTGACAAGAAAGTCAAGTACTCAGTTGACCAAAGCACTGATGCTGCTACTGATCAAGTTGAAGAACCAGACAGAAAAGGGCTTACCCTATGCTTTGGGGAAGTTTGTTGGTTTTTCAAGTGAAGATTCTGAAGACTCAAAAGATATCATTCACAAGTTTAGGGGAAGCTAAATGAAGAAAAGATGCAGAGCAGTCGAAACAAGACATTTTTCAAATCAAGAAATTCAAGAATGCCAAGACAGGGGTTTTTAAAATTTTAACCTCTGAAGACACCATCAAGGTCAAGACAATTACTGTTGATTCAGCAAGGACTCAACATTTTTCAAGAAGTAGCAAGTTTTTGAGAATCCTCCTCTCATTACTTGTTTATCATTTGCAGTTCAAGCTGATGCTGATAAAGGGAAAGAGCCATCAAACATCTTTTGTTGTTGCCCAATGAAGATTATTAAAGAAAAGAATCTTCACCAACCCACGGTCAAGCCAAGGAGAAGATTGCAAGTGTGAAGATTGAAAGTAGAAGACATTTAATATCACAAGCCAAGGGGAAGATTGTAAGGGAATAATTTGTGGCTTGTGTATTAAATTATATATTGGCGGACTATTTTGAAGGCCTATGCATTAGAATAGGTGAAAAGTAGTTGGGTTATTATTATATTGGGTCATTGGGCCATTTTAGATGTGTTTGGGCTCAATTAGAATGTGTTTAGAGGGAGTTTAGTGGGCCTAGGTGTTCAATACAGGAATTAGAGGGTAATTAGGGTTTTGAGGGTGGCTTGTTCTAAAAGTTGGAGAATCTCTATATAAAGGAAACCCTCCCCGCATTATTAGGCATTTAACTTTTAGTAGTTTGAAGAGGTCTTACATCCGAAACCCTAAGAGGTTCGGATTCATTGGGGTTGCAACCGGATCAAGGTTAATCATCAAGTATTTCTCTTTCAATCGGTTTGTGTTTCTTTTGTTTATTTGCTTTTAATCATTATTCTTTCATTACTATTGTTTGTTATTGAATCACCATTAACACCGGATTCCACACGATGTTCGTGGGTTGTGATATCGCCTGAGGGTTGAGTTGATCCTTACACGGTTGGAGTCTCGGGTAATGACGGTTCAAATGGTGGCGCTGGTTGTGATTCGTAAATGAGCACAAGACGGCGGCCATGTGGTGGTGTTCTGGAGTTCGTCAGATGTAAGGGCCGATGATGAATCGCCGATGATGGCCAGGCTTCGCGAAGAAGGAGCGGGCGAGATGGAGAGAGTGTCGAGAGAAAGGAATGCGCAACCGGGATTATGATTTTCTAATCCTTAGTCGGATATTTAAAGACTCGATTAATATCCCTACGAGTCCCTCGTCAATTCCCTTAACCAAAACGAATCATTAATATTTATGATCAACTAATAAAACAAGTTTATTAATATAAGAGTCGTAAACCCGAGAACCGATAAACTCAAATAACAATTTATTTGATTGATTAGATTCACCGTAAATGTTAGTCGATAAAAAACTAACGTTACATTCCGCACTTTCTCGCGAAGATAAATACGTAATTAAATATATGTTTATTAATCAAGAGTAAATAGTAATTAATTACCGATTTCCATGATTTACCGATTAACCAATTAAGCAGGTTTATTTCTCGTTACCCTTAGTATAACTCTTATGTGTCTTAACCGAGTCGGGTTCTTGGTGTTGTCGGGTCTGGACATACAATATCCAACAAACTCCCACTTGGACGGAATGCGACAACATTAGAAGAAATAGTCAGAGGTGCTCTAGCTACACATGGCTATCCCAACCAGTTATGACACTTCAAGTCAGTAACCAAGGTATATCTATAAGCTCGCGTTATAGTTTAGACTTAAGGTAATTCAAAGTCAAAAGTTACCTTTTAAGACATCAATTGAACAAGAGACATGGATTTGATTCATTCTCTTTAACATTCAATCATTGTATTTCTTTTTTCAACAGTTCGAAGTGATCCAAGCAAACACACAGTAAGTTTGGGGTAAGGCCTTACATTTAACACTTGGAACTAATGATAGGGCCCACAGCGTTTGACTGTTGCATGATTAGTGCAAGAGTATAGAATCCCATCTTGATTACATACAACTACCACTAAGATTTAGAACCATTCCCAAAAGTAGCCGTTATGACTGGAAGTTACGCAACAATGTTAAGCTACAATCAAAGAACAGACTTAGGCAAACGGGACGTAGCATATGTATCTCAAGTCGAAGGATACTATCGAGTATACCTTTTAATCAAATCTTTCCTATGATTAAATCCATGAGGACAATTTGATACGAGTTACGTCACAACGTCATTCCTTAATGAGGTATGTGAGTCTTGATTGTCAACCATTTGAGTCTAGAGTCTATCAACCATTTGAGTCCAGAGTCAGAATAGTCTTAGTTCAGAATAGTTCCCACAATTCTGATTGACTACGGACGGTTTAGAATATTTGTAAATATTCATGGATATATTAAAACGTATAAATTTCAAACACGTCATGTAGAATTCGGACTCTCCTTCTAACCATTTAGATTAGGTCGAATGATTTGTGCAAATGTTAATGTTCGAAATCCCAACACTAATGTAGAACATTATTATAGCATAGAATTCAGGTACTACGCAATAATATTAAATCATTGATCAAACTTGATCAAATAGAACTGCGAACTCAATGCTACGTTCTTAGTCTATGTTTTGGTATTGCCTGTTGAAAGTGTTTCATTAGTTTTAGTGTTTATCATGAACAGTAAAACTACTCAAGTGAATCTGAATTTGTGATAAAACGTTTGCCCTTGGTATGCACATGGATTACTGTGTTATCATATGAGCATGTTAATAGATTATTTATGGAATCCAATTAATTTTCTTGAATGTACCATTACATTCATGATTCAAAATATCACTCAAGGTGGCTTTGTCGTTCAGTAAGTACTAAATTGTACTTATCATAAACATTTTACATCATCAAAAATTATGACGATGTGGTCTCCAGCTTATGTCATTGTGTAACCTTTTACAGTGAGACCAATGCAATATTCATATACTCGATTATATTCGTTTCATATCTAGTATGATACGACTCGTTTCAAGAAATTGCTGTGGATGCTCTTCAATAGACGGCTCAATTACAAGTCTTCTTGAAACTTGGAGATGGGTTGAGGTTTCATTTGAGTTTAATCTAGTAAACCTCAATGAACATTGGACATAATCGTTATCTCGATAAGGATTAGTGGTGATGCTCTCACTTGCTTTATGTAGACCAGGCATTCCTTTAATCATATTTCTTTCAAACCACATGGATAATTATTTGCAAGAAAGATCTTTAAGCAAATAATTCTCGTTTCCTAAAACAAAATCATTTAGTTTCATTAACACTGTATGAATCTAATTAATTAATATCCAAATGTCACGTTATATACATGAGATGGTAAGATGAAATCAAACTGACTGAGTTTGATGGTATTCTTGATACGATCATCTTAATCGTTTGAAAGGAGTTCCATACTAGACGCAATGATGATTATTTTTTTTTATCACAATATAGATTCTGATTTATGATTGATAATTCAGTCTAATGACTGACCAATGATGGAAGATTTTAAGAAAGTAAAATCGTCATTAAGTTCCATTGGAAGTCGTTGGTCATTCAGAAAGCCAACATGTTTTCATTATAGCAACAATCGTTTGTTGTGAAAAGATGTTTGTCTAATAAGTCTTGAATCTTCTCAAGCGTTGATTTACACACTCCAATGGTTCCTATTGAATCCAATCCTCTTTTGTAGCGAACCAGATATTTATTGATCTGATGATGGATGTGTATTACTCAAATTAGTTTATCGCAAGATTTCATCTTGGAACTAACTTCAAGTATGCAAGTGATAAGTGAAGAAGCGTTTTCTGGGTATGAGGTGTGAATGGAGATTATCGGCGTGTCATTAGTCATGTGTTCATTCAGTTTCTAATATCGAAACCCGATCTTAAAGGTACAAGCAACAAGTGCTCAACAGGAATTTAACACATATGAGTACAAGCTAGTTGTAGTCTTCGACTTTCAAGGTTATGCTTATATATCTATTTGTGACCATATAATGGTCATATGCACAAGACTTAGTGCAATCATATTATAATCATTCAAGTTATTATACTGCATCTGCGTAGCTGGTAGTTTGAACTTTTTACAAACAAGCGTTTGAACTTAGCAAAGGTCCTATTGTTTGAGTCGACGAAACCGAAAAAGCTATTTCATGAAAAGTCCAATTTGATTTAATGAACTCCTGAGTTATGTGATTTCAAACCTTGAGGTTTCATGAGTCACAATAGGTCATCATTCTTGTCGTATCAAGTACGATGAGAATGTAACACGTCATAGCCTTAATGAGATTCGAGGGAACAAACGTCGTTTTATTTGCATCAGGCTAGTCTTACGTTCATTAGATCAATAGTACCAGGTATAGTATCATGTTATATAAGTTTGAATCCAATATACCAACCAAGTGAAACCATTTTCAAGTGTAGATAATGTCGTGCATATCAGATAAGTTTAAAACGGAAACCTAGTGCATGTCAAGATTAAAACCGAAGCAAAATTGTATCCATCCTGGACCCCGCCAGGGAAAAAAACAAACAAGTTGTTCGACGATACCACCAAGAATCGTTCAAAGTTTGACATGGTTCGCAATCATGCAAAGGGTCATGTCTTCTTGGATTTTTGCTTTCATCGACTTCATGTTCCTACAAAATGTAAAGTATGTCAAGCATATATTTTGAAGGATCAAATGAAGTGGTCCATAACATGAGGCTATAGATATATACCTCCGGAAGTGCCTTCATCCCTTTCACCTTGGCAAGATATTCTGGGCAGTTACGTCTCTAGTTCCCCATCTTATTGCATTCGTAGCATTGGCGCTGATCTGGCGGCGGTGCTCTCGATGGTTTTGACTTGCCCTTGTCGGTGCTACTAGAGCCTCTGGCAGCAGCCTTGTATTTCTTCCTCTGCCCAGGTCTCCTCTTGTTAACCTTACGTTTCTTGACACCAGCAGATCGGAGTGCGAGCACATCAGGGGCGTTGGCCTTGTTTTTGTTGCTAAGAGAATTAATCAGTTTTCAACATACTGTGAAGCTCGGTCGCGGTCTTAACCAGACTAATTATAACACCCCAACTCATAAAGGCTGAGATATCACTATTAGAGATATCAAATAAAAAACTCCGCAAGCAAGGTCCTCAACTAACAATCCTAATTAAAGTTTATTAGAAAATACAATAGTCTTGATCATTATTTTTCTTTCATCACCAAGTCCCCAGGTTCCCATGCATACCTGGAACATAAAAGCAACAAACACAGAAAAAGAAAATACGGCTGAGCCAAAAGATGCTCACTAACAGAAAGAAAATTAGTAAAATGGACAAGGAGAATAGCGAAAGCAATTCAGAACGAAGCAATGTTAACTATCGAACATAATAAACGTATTACTGAACTGAGTGAACTGAACATGTAACTGAACTGGACCGAACAAAACATATAACTAAGCTGAACATAACAGAATATATAACTGAACATGTAACATAACAAATCTACACGACGGTTAATCAAGAAAATAGTCGTGTAACATATAAGTAAGTACCCATAGAGCCAGAACAAAGGTGTACATAGCTAGCCAGGCTAATGTACGAGTGGAGATGGTGTGTGTGGCGTGCACACGTTATCCCATCCCCCATAACATATAACGTATAACGTATAACATATAACATATAACAGAACTAGGATCAATCCATACGCCTCTAGTGGCCTAAGTACTAGTAACATAGGCACCCAATGGAGACGTCGTGAATATTTCTAAGCACTTCACGGAAAGTGCCTCGTCATTTATGCCCATATGACGGATCAGAAATGCTCAGGTACAGAGTAGCAAACATATAAGGCAAATACTGAATGTAGCTAGTCTAAGGGAACATGCAATAATGAATACAAATCTAATATATGTATTGCATGCTATAGATGCTCATGTTACTAATAATCAGAACATATAACATATTAACTTTGATAGCACAAAACTGACACATTAATTATCAAGTAGACCAAAAATGGACCAAAAACGTATCAAGTGCCAAAGGCCAAATGGGGCGTACCCTAGAATAGAAACCAGGATACTAAAAGTGAAAAGGGTCTAAATCCCTACCTTAATCAAATAACAAAACAAAGTAAAAACGGGTTGGGTCGTCTTCAACAAGAACTTCAACCTATAGTTTTTATGACATAATATGAATTATTAGAGTATGCTGGTTAATGGGTATCCGGCGACCGAGCTCTTAACTACTTTTATTTTATTTTTGTTACTTGTTAAAAAATTATTGTTGATCTATTATTCTTCATAACTATACGTTTCTAAGCAATCATACCATAAAAATAAACGTGGCCTGTGATG
>JBCNJP010000007.1:33154665-33181108 GCA_039602395.1 Deinandra increscens subsp. villosa | reverse complement strand
GGTTAATGGGTATCCGGCGACCGAGCTCTTAACTACTTTTATTTTATTTTTGTTACTTGTTAAAAAATTATTGTTGATCTATTATTCTTCATAACTATACGTTTCTAAGCAATCATACCATAAAAATAAACGTGGCCTGTGATGATTTTGTGTAGTACAAAACCCATGCTTTAGGCAAACACACGACCAACATAACATGATTAACCCCTTGTGCTTTCCAACATAAACACACACTTTGTGTTTACATATTAGGTACATAGAGGTGATTAAGTCCCTGTGATTAACTACGTTAATTACCCAAATTTATATATTATATTTCCACACCACCATTTAGGTTCTTATTTGTAATTGGTTTAACTGACAACTACATCCTAGAGTTTGATTTCGATTCATAGAATCAAAAACCATACTCATGAATTCAACATTACTATAAGTGTATCAATTTGAAAGATTATATGGTTTACCAAATCAAACTGATGATCCTTACCTTTGATCAATGGCCAAAGAGTCTGAGTTCAGGTTTCATTTAATAGGCCCAAGATCAAAAGTAAGCGTAAAATCAGACAAATGTATTGACTTTTGGTCGATTAAGTTGCCGGAACCGAACAAGGATACATGAACCGATTTCTGAAGGAC
The DNA here is from genome assembly GCA_039602395.1 of Deinandra increscens subsp. villosa. Classification (NCBI taxonomy): domain Eukaryota; kingdom Viridiplantae; phylum Streptophyta; class Magnoliopsida; order Asterales; family Asteraceae; genus Deinandra; species Deinandra increscens. The sequence goes on along the minus strand of JBCNJP010000007.1, from coordinate 33,180,472 downwards.
ATATGTAAGGATCATGATCAAGATTATTACCTCAGGAACTAAGTAGAAACCAAGCGTTCAGGGAGGCGGCACAACGGTCTACGGTCTTGACAGGCTAGTCGTAAACAGAAACACAAACGCTCGGAATGATCTGTTAATTATTTTTTAACCATAACCCAGCAACAGTGTCGAGATTGGCACGTTGCTAATCAAACCTGAAACATGGGTGGCAACGGTGGACGATGATGCAACGACGACCAGAGGAGCAAATTTGTGATGGTGGTTCACATTGTCACAAAAGGTTAGTCGAGGGATTAGAGAAGCGAGGTCGAGAAGGAATTTGCGGAGTGTTTATATGTTTGTTCAATCGGATGCGAGATGATGGGGATTTAAGGTTGCTCGATCGCTACGAAGGTCCCTGATTTCTCTGCTAGGTTGTTCGAGAAGATGGCTCAGTGGAAATGTGGAATATGAGACTTAAATTTTGACTTCTGAAGTCAAAATATCCGAAGTTTAAATCCTTGTGGTGGACGAGCAACTATGAAGTCAAATATACAATTTGAGTTTATCATCTAAATTTATTCATGTGTCCTCCTATTATAATTTATAATTACAAATTATTATTATTATTATTATTATTATTATTATTATTATTATTATTATTATTATTATTATTATTATTATTATATATTATTATTACTATTATTATTATTGTTTTGTGTCATATTTAGGGTATTCCACTAATCATGTTAAAGTTAATCCTAAAAGGAGTAAAGAAACTGTAAAGAGAGTGTAGGGTCAAGTCTGTCGCTATTTCCTGAGGAATGACGTAGTCGAGCTTTGCAAGCCGATCGATGTACCCCTTCATCTTAAGGACATGGGCGCTAACAAGAGTGCCCTCGGCCATTCGATAGGTGATTAACTTGACAACGGTCTCATAGCGTTCCTGTCGGGCCTGGGTTTCAAACATGCCCATAAGTTTCCCGATCATCTGAAATGTTGTCATGTCTACCATGCTCTGCTGAATCTCAGTAGACATGGTGGCCAACATAAGACACGCCACTGAAATGGCATCCTTCTTCAGTGTCTCATATGTAGCGCGAGCAGCAGCGGTGTTATTCGCAGGTGCCTCGGGCACTCCTTATTCCAACACGTGGAGCTTGTTGGCCATTTGCAGGTGAATTTTCAGATTACGGTGCCAGTCGAGGATATTGGTGTCATCAAGTTTCTCTTTATCAAGGAGAGACTTGAGCTGGAAAACCTCATTGTTTGCAGGGGGTTTAGCCATCTGAAACAACAGGCAATTAGCTTTAGGATGGCATGATAGATGTACGGTGTTGAAATATTCCAATACACAAAGTACTCGCAAAGAATATGATAGATGTCCTCAGTGTTCAGTGTGTATGCACGGTGTTGAAATACTCCAATGCACACACCTTGGAAGATACTCTGAACACCAAGTATGGTGTTGTATACTCCAACACTGATACATCGGTAAATATGTTCTAAGTTAGACTAGACTAGGATGGCATAATCTACCAGTTTTATGGCTTACCAAATAGGATTATTAAGTCAAAATTTTAATTAATTGAACATTTTGACGAAGTGTATATGAACCCTATCTCACTCAGGACAGTCAATTAAATAACCTCATTATTAATGACTTATGTGTCACGAGGTAATAACCAATTAATTGATAGTTCGATTTTATTGTTTGAAAAGTTCGAGATCACAGACGTATAAAATTGGTTAGGTAATTTCGGGTCTTAAATAGTTTTAGGACTCAATTTCAATTGATTGTAAAACCATTTTAACCTTTTAAAACTTATTTTAGAGTTTTAGTTGGCGCGTTAATCAGGTTAAGACAAGCAACCAAAACACATCATGCAAACAAACACATATTCGGCTTTAGGAGGTTTCGATATTGGCAGAGCCTTATGATAATATCGAAGAATGTATGGGACAATAAATAAAATCAATCACAAGGATGGACAAAAGGCATCCGACCGACTCTAATACTCCCACTGGCTTCACGAGCTCCTTTATCTTGATTGAAATTCGTCGATCTATTGGTCGTGGATACTTGCCATACTGGGAAATGTTCTTAGACAAGAACACTTGGCACGATGGGGTAGTCGCATCAAATCTTGTCATGTTCGTCCAGGGTGAAGATCAGCAATTACAAGAAATAGAAAAATAATCTACATCTAATTTCGATATAAATTTTGAACCCAAAACTTGTGGGCTAATCCAAAACCAAACTATAACAAGTGGGCTAATGTGGGTCAAACCAAGATAACCAATCATAACCATAATTATGGGTCGAGCCGAATATGCGTGTTAAACAATCAATCAATGAACTGAATAATGTTTGGTGGAAATAAATCAACCAGATACGCATAAATGCAATCCGTTTAACTTTCGTGACTTTCGGGTTTTAACCCCGGTTACGAAATCCACCGGTTTAAAATCAACCAGTCAGGGTTTGCGTGTGATGATCAAGGGTTTGATACCACTATTGGGTTACGACAGTGGTATACGGGGGCCCGATGACGAAAACAAACTTTCAAAAAGAGTTATGAAATCAATGCTATATGAGCTAGAACACAAAGAGTAAATACAAACGAGCTTTGTATTAACCACAGAGAGTTTACACAGAGACACTTAGAAGATATGACCAAGAAGCTTAACAAATCTATACAAGACATCCTATTTATACAAACTGAACCATGCTGGTCCGAACCTCAGGTTCAGCCCAAGGTTCGACCATGTCTGATCTCTAGGTTCGGCCTGAGTTCGGACCTCAGCAATCTTGTGTGATTCATCTTGTATTTGATACTTCACATGACGATCAGGACCACGTATCAACAAACTCCCCCTCGGCATGTGCAGTATCATCTCCTCTAATAAAACTTGTATCTTGTATCTTCAATCAAACTCTTCCTCGATCTTGACGACGAGCTTAATCTTGAATACTTGATATTGCATCGTGTGTAAACTCTTTATCAACAATCTTCAGAAGACTTGAAGTTGTGATGTTCTCTTTCCATATAGAAACCTGCCAACGTAAATAATCTTGGCGCAAAAAGTCTCTTTGAAACTCCAAGATATTTTGTTTTTGAAATTGATTTTGTATTTCGTGTTGATCAATCGAAAACAAACAAGAAACAAAATCTTTTTGGCTTTTAGAAACTTTATATCAAAACACACTTAAAATCTTTTTGGTATTTTCTGATAAGAAAAGTAAAAGCATTACAGAATCAGACACTATTTTTGTCTTTTGTGAGAAAGATCACAACTTGGAATCATATTGAACATAACATGCTGAGCTAAATTTCAATTTCGATTATTGAAGCACACCAACCATGCCGATTGCAGATATAATTTTTCCAACTTTAAACTCGGGCACAATCATACTCATAACATCCGGATATGTTAAGATATTGATTAGTTTTGCATTAACCAGTGTACCCCCACACTATCAGACATACTCAGATATGCTTTTGTTTATCACATTTAGTGATTTCATTTGTGAGTTTAATCACATAATGATTGTAACCATGATATAGTCAACTGTGTTCCATACAAAAAGAAATAAGAACGTTAAATCGTCTACCTTAAGGTCGATCTTTCGATACGTAGATAAGGCCTCAGATTTAACAAAATAAGAAAATAAAACAAGTTGAAGTTGTATAACTCAATAATAATCAGGTCGGTACTCCCGTACACGCAGAGAAAGTCCGATGAGTTATACGAAACACCAAAGAAAATAAAGCAGAACGTCAAACGAACAACGATCAGGTCGATCTTTCGATACGCAGAGAAAGTCCGATCGTTTGACAAAATAAAGAAAATCAAACAAGTTTAAATCTTTGCAAAATGAACACATGTATACACAGTGACTTCTCATTTTATTTTTCACATATCTTTTTCTTGATATATCATGAGATATGCATCAAGATGTTGTCCACTAGATTAAGCATCAGATTTAGTGTATATCACATTTGTATACTTTCTGATTTACCGAGCCTATCTTACACATCGATCAAATAGTCTTATGGATTTTTCACTTACTTTATCCATGAGTCAGACAATGTCAGCCAATGTACCATCATTTCCCAATCATGTCGGATACAATTTCTCATTTTTCAATGTTTTTGGCTTTTTGCCTTTTTCAATGTTTTTGTCTTTTTCAAATTTCTCCCCCTAAAAATGACAACTCTATTTATAGATTTTCATTTTTACTATTTGAAAAACAACACACTATTTTTGAATTTTGCAAAAACAAACTCCCCCTCAGAATGAGACGGAGTGAAAAACCAAGAAAAAGTGATCAACCAACACAAATACTCGTAGTTTAGCATATTGAAAACAAAATTTGATATTGAAATTCAGGTTAAATTAGAACAGATATTCCACAATAAGCAATTTTCCAATCACCAAAAGATCTTCCCGACATACCTGCTTGACACCAAATAAAACATTAGTCGCTGTAGGATCGACCCGATTCAGCAGCGTGGGGTCGCCCGTTGTCTTCCACATAGTCACTGTTGGCCTTGGAAACAACTTTTGGTTTCCAAATTTGTAAAACTTTTAATTTTTGATCAGAACCCGAATCAGATTCAACCGACGTACTTGAGCTAGACCAAGACGATTTACGAGTTGATTTAATCTTTGGAGACCATGGTTCATAAAAAATTTGACCTTTGTTATCCACATATTTTGCAGTTTTGTGGATATATGCAGTTGTCGGACAATCAGCAGCTAGATGTCCCAGTTGACGACATACATAACCAAGTCTTTCTCTAAAATTATTTGAAAATTGTTTTGATTTTGAAAAACCAAAGGAATGTTCAGAACTAAAATTATCAAAGAAACCATCCGAAGATTCATACCTAGGAGATGGACTCCTTGAAGAGAACGATCTTCCAGAAGAATAAGAAAATTCTTTCTGAGATGGTTATGTCTTTGCAACCTTTACTTTAGAAACCTTCTCAGCCTTCACTGATTTCTTAGCTTGAACAGGTTCTTCCTTCACTTTGTAACCCAAACCTTTGTGTTTAGATCCTTAATTCTTTGAAGAATTTGAAGAAGAACTTGAAACTTCTCATGACTTAGCGTCACTAGTGAATTTAGCTTTGATATCTTTCAGCTTGTTCTTCTCAATTAACCCTTTTTCTTCTTCGGTTGCAGATGAAGAACTTGACACAACCTTATCAAAAACTTTTTCATTCTCCAACATGACAGATTTTGAAACAATTTTTGGAGCGACACCCAAAGGCTTCTCCTTCTTCTTAGAATTGGACTTGTGCTTCTTGGGTGGAGTAGCAAATTTTGAATAATCATTTAATTCAGCTTTTGGATCAATTTGAGCAGAAGTAACTTCAATCAAATCCACTGGTTGAGGAACCGAGTGAACATCCTCCTTCTGAGAACTTTCTGAACTCTGATGTTGTTTGTATAAGAAGTTTAGCAATGTCGGAGACAAATTGCAATTCTTCACTTGTCCTTTTAGCTCTAAAATTTCCAATTTCAAATCATTGATCTTTTTTTGAGCCTTAAACACCTCTTTTTGTGACTTGATAAACTTTTCATTGAGATCATCATATTCATAAGTTTGTAACTTTTGAATCTCACATTCTGCATATAATTCTTCAAGAACATTTGCTCTCTTTTGCATATAAATCTCAACATCCTTAGTTAAAACCTCATTTTTATCACGATAGAGAACATTCTCATCTTGAAGCATAGAAATCTTATTTTGAAGCTTCTCAACAGTAACAGCAGTATTAGCAATAAGAGCAGTAGCTTCCTCATACTTTTGCTGAACTGGATAACTTTTCTCAAACAAACTCTCAAAATCTTAAGCTGCGTCTAAAGCTTCAGCTTTAGCTTTTTCACATTCGTCAGCCAATTGAGCCTTTTCCTTCAAAATAGCTTCATGAACATGAACCAACTCATAATACTTCTTTTGAAAATATTCTAACTCTTTCTTGAGCACCACAATCTCGTCAGTTGACATTTGACATCTTTGTTCAAAACCCGCAACCTCCTGAAGTAATTTTTTACATTTAAGACATTCAAATGTATCAACTTTTGAACTATCAGAAACTTTAGGCAAATCATCTTGAACCAAAGATGCACACGGATACGAATCAGAATCAGTAAGAAAACTGTCATCATCAGCATGACGAGCAGTCAAAGCGATTGAAATAGGAACATGATTCTTTCTATTCGATGAATCTGCATTCCAGGTAAATTCATTTGATGCCAAAATGTTTCTGTCACATCATTAGCAAAAGAAACTGATTTCGTCGCAGCTTTATCTGCTTCGTTTGATGGATGAACTACTAAATGTGCATGTTGACCAATTTTCAATTTACTCTCAACAGAACTTGGACATTCTCGTGCAAAATGACCATAATTGGAGCACTTAAAACATTTCACCTTTGACTTATCCAAACCAATATTTCCATCCTGGTTCAATCTCTTCTTCCCTGTTCGATTGAAGTATTTCTTTGTTCTTCGAACCAACATAGCATATTGCCAGTTTAGATCCATTTCCTCCAAATGATCATAATTAATTTGATCATAATCTTCGTTTGCTAATTCAGCATTATTCACAACACCAATAATAACACCAAAATATGAAGATACTAATGCAGACATCAAAGCATTATAATCATCGATAGTTTAAACAGACAATGCATTTTGAGTTAAAGAACGAGGACTCGAAACAGTACAACCAGTAGAAGAATAACTTGGAATTTCAGATTTACCTGCAATAAATGCTGTAGGAGGTGCAGAACTAAGAATATTCGATTTCCCAGCATTCAAAGTTGAATCATTATTACCATAATATACTGCAGGATTTTGAACTTGCTCAGGAAGTGACTTATTCACCGTTAACTCCATATCCCTTAATTGGATTCATTGAATCAGATCATTAAAAGACATTTTTGAATAATCTTTATCATGAGAAACCATCATCACATAGTTCTCCCATTTCTCTGGTAGGGCTTCCATGATCTTGTCTTTCTTATCAGCTTCATCTTTTGTAAGATTCACCAATTTCATTTCACTCATTAAATGAGCAAACTGTGCAATCAGATTTTGAATTGATTCATTGTGATAATGTTTGAAACTATGAAATTCCTTCTTCAGCACCTTTTGTCGACTTTTCTTGTATTGGTCATTACCTTCACATCTCTTTTCTAAAGCATCGCACAAACTCTTTTCTGTGTAATTACTTGAAAATTGATGTAATATTTATGTTGGCAATGCCATCGTCAATGTACCATAAGCTTTCTTCTCAGCTTGATATGCTTTCTTTTGTTCACCAGAAAGCTTCCTTTGAAGAATTGGTTCCCCATCTTCACCCTTAGGATAGACATATTGATCAGAATATGATAACCACATATCAATATCATTCGCCGAGACATATGCTTCAAACCGTGTAACCCAACTATGATAATCTTCCAATTTGAGCAATTTAGGAACTTTCTGACTTCTTCCGATTTCGTTATCATAATTCATCATCGATTGCATCGTAGCTTGAACCGAATTTTGAATAGCCGCGATCGCTTGAAAATCGGACATTTTGAAAAATCTGGTTACTGTTCACTCCGAACTACCTCCGAACTCTTGCCGAACTTCCTCCGAACTTGAGCTTCGCCAAACTCTCGCCGAACTTGACCTTCGGACGAAAGAATAAAATCAACACCGAACTAGATCCGAATGAAGACCGAACTCTCACCGAACTTGCACCGAATTCTCACAGAACCAAGAAAGTGGCTAATCTCCGTCCGAACTTAGAGTTCGGAGCAGTTACACCGAACGTGTCTGAACCTCAGACGAGACAAACTTCACTCGACACCATTTTCTCGATTTTCAGTGTTTTGGACTGGAATTTTCTACAGGAATTCAGACAAACTATTAATGAAATAGGAATGAATTTTTGACTTGAAGCACACTGGAGAAGATCAAACGAACTAAAAAATGATTGATATTTTAGCAAAAACGAGAATTTTGAATCAAAACTCTGAAAATCAATGATTTCCGACTAGTAGAACAAACCAAAAGATTTGATACCACTTGAAATTGCTTGAGCGTGTGGATCGTCTACTTAATCGTTATGAAATCAATGTTATATGAGCTAGAACACAAAGGGTAAATACAAACGAGCTTTGTATTAACCACAGAGAGTTTACACAGAGACACTTAGAAGATATGACCAAGAAGCTTAACAAATCTATACAAGACATCCTATTTTTACAAGCTGAACCATGATGGTCCGAACCTCAGGTTCGGCCCAAGGTTTGGCCATGTCCGATCTCCAGGTTCGGCCTGAGTTCGGACCTCAGCAATCTTGTGTGATTTGTCTTGTATTCGATACTTCACATGACGATCAGGACTATGTATCAACATGTAGCATTGGGCGCGAGTCACCTTTTGGACCATGTATCTTCCCCCGACCGGGTGTCACATGTCCGGCTTTTGGGATTTCGACCCCGCAGATGATCTGTGATACGTGAAGCACGCTTGGTTCAGAAAATCAGTAATACGCTTTCAATAAAAAAGGATTTTTATAATGTCATTAGACACACATTGGACCATTGCAATAAAAACAACTTGAAGACTCATTAAAAGTTTGTTAATTCCAATCAAGTGTAAGAATTTGGCCAATCATGGCTTAAAGATTTGCCAGTCCGTAAAAGAAGATTTCATAGACAAAATACTTTCATTTACTAAACTACTTGAATTTCTTATAGACTCTTACATACCTGGAGATACAAAGCAACCAAGTGGCTCGGTAACTAATCTACAAGTGAGGGCGAGAGGAATGAATTGAGCAAGTTGAGGAGGGAGAGCAAGCTTTTATAGGCAAATCCTAGAGAACGGCACGGGCGTGCTCCATCAGGCACGGGCTATGCTGTGTCAGACGAGCATCATTTTGTCTCTTCTGATGTCAGTGGCACGGGACGTGTTAGCCGGAGCACGGGGTGTGTCGTGTCAGAGAGATCAGCGGCATGGGTGTGCTAAGTCAGAGGCACGGGCACGGGTCGTGCTTGATGAGGCACGGGCCGTTCTAGAGCGATGCTTTTCAAACTCTTGCATTTTCTTTGCCTTTTCTACTAGACAATGCTACTTTTTGTACTTCGGCTTTAGAAAGCCTAAAAACTAAAAAGAAAACAAAATTGCTTTGTTTTGTTGTTAGTAGCTAGGTTTTATCCCGATTTGCGAGGATATTTAGGTTAATAAATATATATGATTTAGCGTATATCAAATATCCCCACACTCAAACGTTTACTTGTCCTCAAACAAAACTTCATAATAAGGGGCTATGACACATCCCATATCCTCATATAGTGTTTTGCCAAGACCTATGCTTTAAAAAGCTTTACCTCATCCATTTTTCTTGTTTTGTTCCATTAGTTTATTTCTTACCTTGTTGGTTGAAATAATTTTATTATTGACAAGCCTACTAATAAATTTATTTAATTTCTTACTTACATGCCTCACAAGCGGTCACTCCTCACTCTTAATTGGAGATTTTTGGGGTGGACACTCATACCAAGGTAGCAATGAAACAGAGAAGCATATGCTTGACATGCAATCGAACCGCCATCGATCTCATCAGAAGTCACTGGATCATCATGAGGGCTCTCAAAGGGTAGGCTTGGGGTAATGGTAGGATGGTTTTATTAAATAGGGGTAAAAAGCGTAAATAAACGGTTCTTTTATTACTTCTCAAAAAGTTTGGGTTTATACTATTTTCTAAATGGATCTTCTAGAGGCAAGTAGCTTTTCTGCTTCTAAGGGGTTTTTTCCCTTTATTTTTTTTTTATTTTTTCTAATTTCATTTTAATTTTTTTGACAACGGGTATAAAGACTTAGGTCCGTCTAGACTTCATGCCTTGTTATCGGTTTTTGAGAATATAGTGAAAACTTTTTACTTTTAAAAGCTTTTTTTCGAAATGCTGTTTATTTACTAAAATAAAGGGGTGTAAAAGAAAAAGTTTAGGGCTTATGTGGTACATTGCATAGGGGGTTTATTCTGCAAGTATGATCGGGTTGAAGAAACGAAAAGGTTTAGGCTCAAAGGGGATTACTAGGGGGTATTTTTGGGTAGAAAATAAGATGAGAAGAGAAATCCTAGGTGCCTCAATCCTTTGATGTTGTGGCTTCTGATTTTATCCGTTTTGGAATGTATTATCGTGTCAAGTTCTACCTCTATCGCATTTACCTGGTTTCTCGCAAAGACAAGAAAAGAGCATGTTTTTATAGCTGATCATGCTATAAAGGCTCAAATTCTCACTGTCAAGGGAAAAAGGAAAATGTATGTTCGTAATTAAATAAATTTGATTTTCTCTTGTCAATAACAATTCTATTTCAAGTCTTTGGGGTATTTGTAAATTAATGGATAAAAGTTTTGATAAATGGGAGGAAGAGAACTATTTGGACATATTTCTTAGAAAAACAATAAATTTTTGAAAAATTTGGGCAGTACAGAAGCCGGTTTTCCAAGGAAGTTTTTGTGTAAGGCTTGAGTCTGGACATAGCGAAAGTTTAAGATTCCGAAGTCTTACCCGAAGCATTCCCATCCCCACACTCAAATTGCACATTGTCCTTAATGTGTGAAATTATATTCAGATTAAAGATAATGTAAAAGAAAAGTCAAGGGTTAGGAAAATTAGGCAGAGTTTCCTCTAAAAACAGGACTTTTACCTGTGGACTGATTACCACGCCATACTGTTTTGACCTCATGGTCCAGTTAGCTGTAGAGCTTTCCATGTACTTGTTTCTAAACTACTCTGTGACATCCGAGAATTCCGAGGTTAACTTCCGTTAGACAATCTCCGTTAGTTACATTATAAGTGTTAACTTAGTAACTATTGCTTAACTAGACCGAATACGTCCACGACCTTTGGTTGATCACCGAACCCGTCCATATGTGTTTATTTATTTAATTGCCACTATGTGGAATTATGTGCAACGTGTTTATTTAATTAATTGTGTGATTAATCGAGTAATTAGGGTGTATGCATTTGTTCTAATCATGGGCTAATGAAATTAAAGATCAATGTAGGAAGAAAATTCATGAATCGTGCTTAGAATGTAAATTGGCCCCTTTTGGTTGCCAGCGAAACTACCGAGCGAGACTGCAGATTCGCTCGGTAGCTAAACCTTTGATTCAGAGCCAGTTTCGCTTGGCCAGCGAAACTGCCAGCGAAACTAGCACCTGACCTATATGATATATAAAGCCAACCTAAACCCTAATCCTCATTACTTACATCATTTCTCAAAAACACACACACACTCTCCTGAATTCTGGCCAGCCGAGAACCACCACGAGCCGCCGTCATCTCAGTTGGTGAACTCATCCATGCGGATCCTAGATCGAACCGTGAGTCTCCAAAACCATTTTTCTTGCATTTCCATGTGTTTTCTTAAAAAGCATGCTTAAACCTCCATGTAATCGTTTGATCTTCTGATATGATGCTTAGGAATGCTAGATCTATCATAAAGTCTGCAACTTTACGTGTAAAAGCATGCCATAATGAAGATTTATGCTAGTTAGGTCATCTTATGCTTAAAAAGTGTTCTTGGTGATTTGATGGTGAAAACTCATGTTTAAGATGTTAGATTTGCTTGTATAATGTTGGTAAATGTTTATGCATGCTATATAATGAATTTCATGAAGTATGGAAGCTGTTAGATTGATTTTTGATCTTAAAAACGACTTTTCTGCGTTTAGCGAAACTGTGTGTTCGCTGGGCGAAACTATTTAGCGAAACTGTGTTAATATTCATCCAGCGATACTATACAGCGAAACTACAGTGTCGCCGTGAAAACTAAATGTATTGCTCGAACGAAACTACCGAGCGAAATAATACCTTTTCCCTGAACGAAAGTTCAAATCAGTTTCGAGCGAAACTAGATAGCGAAACTGTGTCATCAGTTTCGAGCGAAACTATCTAGCGAAACTGTGCCAGTTTCGAGCGAAGCTATGCTAGCGAAACTGTGTCATCAGTTTCGAGCGAATCTAGCTAGCGAAACTGTATCATCGGGTATTCCCTAGCGAAAGTGCTGCCCGTGCACATAGCGAAACTGTGTAGCGAAACTGTGCCAAGACCAAAACCCAAACTTGTGCAACTTATTTGAATGTTATGCCATGACTTACATGATTATGCAATAATGAGACATGCTTTGATTTCTGAGTTATGTAAACCCCCGTTTATGATCAACCATCGGTGTCGTGTGTCGGTATGTCGTGTCATAGTTCCAACGTGCTATGTTATGGGCCATAGTGACGTAAGTTAAAGATTAGACACAAAACTAATACTTAAGACCTAAACGTGTTCTTAGGTCTTCGTTAAGCAAACAATACTTGGATTATTTAGCAAGTGTAGCAGTGCAACCAAAGGTGAGTGTCACTAACCCGTTTACTGTGAGCCCGTTTGGGACACGCTGAGTAACTTAATGAAAAACAATGCCGACAACCTTACGAGTGCTATGCACCTCTTTGATGAACTTGAGACCTTATGAGTGCCACGCACCTCTTTGATGAACTTGAAGTGTTTTATGGGAAACACTTGTGGAACTTAACCAAACTATTTCTGAAACGAAACTGAAAACATTTTTGAGATTCATGAGAATCCGGTAAACCGTTTTAATATGGCTAGTGTAGGTTAAAGTCTAAACCACATGATATCACATGATTTCCAAGGATTGCCTTTTAACTGAAAAGTCCTCAACTTAATTGTGCCATAAATTGTAAAGCGAGGGGATGTTGGGTAGATCTACTAGAGTTTGACAAACTCCGCCTCGTGACACTGGAGGTGCACGGAGGTACAATATCAGCCTATCTGACCATGATCCCGAGAGGACACGGGGGAGGCAAAGCCGCGATGACATATGTCCGCAAAACAAAATAGAAGATGGCGATGCCACTACATTACTTATTAGTCAGCTTTGGTACAAACTTCCTTAGTGCATGGAACAACGGATTAGCTACCCGCGATATCGGTTGAGCACTTTAATTTTACAAAACTAGTACATACCCGATAACGCATGTTACGGACATTACTTTACTAAATCACTCTACTATGTTTATGAACTGAAGTATATCACTGAGCATTGCTTTTCACAAATAAATATTTACATAAGTATATGTTGACACGATTATGATTATAAGACCGGGCCGCTGCGTGACAAGCCCACTGTGAACTCACCAACCGTTAGGTTGACACTTGCGTGGTTTAAACTTTTGCAGATCGCTGAGGAGTATCCGGAGCGGGTTGGCATAGCGCATGAAGACATCTTACTTTTGTTTAAACCAAATTGGGAATTTAAAACAATGATTTTGTAAAGCACGTGGTTAGTGCTAAGACAATATTTTCCGCTGCGTATTTTGAGACTTTAATTTATGACTTATATTTGGACTCACTCTGATTCGTTTAGTATTTGTAACTAATGGTTGTGGTCCTGGTTTGCTCGCACCCCTTAGCGGTATAAACTCCGTTAGTGGTTAATTGGGGGTGTGACATACTCAAGCCACAACACAGATAAAGCAAAGTGAAATATAAACTACGAATTACGATGTGTCATCATCCACAGAAGTTTTATCAAACATAAAATGTTATCAACGTCAAGTGTCATATGCATTACATACCATATGTAAACCAAAAGTACGTCATACCTGTCACTCGTCACCTGAGTCAGACTCTGAGTCACCCTCCCTGAATTTAGCCGGCATAGGGTACCATATATGCTGCTCTCTGTCTATCATCCTGAAAGGACAACGAGTGGTGAGCGGGATGAATCTACGGATATATTCCATATCTGCGTAGATGATGGCTGGGGACCTGGGGAGCTCTTCTGGGATATCTACATTGTAGACCCTGTAGATGAAGTAGAGAAGACCTCCCATGTACAAAGAGTTATTACCATTTAGCATGGCATCCTCCAGGATATGGCTGCATAAGGCGTGGGGGAGATTTAGGGGTTCCCTTGCTATGAGGCTGTAGAATACCAACATATCCCTTGCGTTGAAAGTCACAACTAAGTTCCCTCTATCAGATATCAATCTGGTGAGGCAGTGGTGGACGTAATGGTGCAGCAGATCACGTAATCTCGAGCTCCTGGTGGTGTTTGGGTCATAAATGGCCGTCCCAACGCCAATCGATTCCTAGAAATGTTGTCGGATTGATCCATATTTTGGGTCAGACTGGTGCTCCTCGTACGGTAGGCACCATATTGAGTTTTCTAGAGTCCCCATCTCGTGTCGCTGGTAGATTCCTAGATCAATCATGAACTGGCCCAAAGATTTATCATGCCACGTTCGTCGTAGTCTGAACCTTATAACTCCTGGTTCATCTATGTCCGTGATGGCACGGTTGATCATAAAGGATGCCATGAACTCGATTGTGCAGTTTCTAACCCCCATGGGTGAGAATCGATCAAAAAGCCGCACAATCTAGTCTGTTATCATATTTTTGTACCTGTCAAGTTAGTTGAGATGCTCGAGAGTCGCATGGTGAGGTATCACGGCTAGGGAATCGCGTCGTGTCATGAGCCTTCGGAGTCTTTGTCGGCAGTATCTTTCTTCCGGTTCATGAAAAGTGATCCAAAATGCCTTGAAATGGAGGACAAGATGATATGAGAACAAATTTCACGAATGAAAAACAGTTTTGGGTGGTCTGACAGGTTAGCACAGGGCGTGCTTGACTAAGCACGGCCCGTGTTGGTCAGAACGGAGAAAATGATAACTTTCCAACGAACAGCACGGGGAGTGTCGGGTGGAACATGGGGTGTGTTGTTCCTCAACAATTGGTTTTGAACGTATGAACGACGCGCGGCATGCTAACCCTAACACAGCCCGAGTTGTTCATTAGTTTGAGGGTTCATGTATAAGGAGCAGCACGAGGCATGCCTACCTGGGCACAGCCCGTGTCGTTCATCCGAAGAGCAGCACGGGGTGTGCTTGACTAGACACAACCCGTGTTGTTCTTCGTGTTCTTCACAATTCAATTGGAAAAATCGAATTATTACGAAAAGGTTGAAAATTTTGCACCAACAGGTTCGCAAAGTCCCGATTTTAACATCCCTATTCACCATTTTTCCATAACATCATTTTTACTATATGAATCTAAGCTTTTTATAACTTAGGGTTCTTGAGAAAAAAAATTCAAAAATTGCTTCCAATCCGTGATTTTTGACTTAGATTGATAACTAGGATGATTAATCGACACTTATTTAATAATATCCTACACAGATTTTTATCCAATTCGGGCCGGGTTTGACAAATTCGAATCTAGCCCTATTTTGATAAAAACCTAACTAAACTAAAGATTTTTGAAGAAAATTAGATGAGTTGGAACAATTACATGATGATGATGATGAAGTGGAGAGGAAGATTCGTGGTTCAGTGGAGAAATTTCACACAGAGAGAATTTCAAGCACGGCCCGTGTCAAATGATGTCACAAATGGGGAGAAAAACCCCTTTTGTTCGGTTTCCGTCGCAAGCAGCACAGGGCGTGTCTGTTGGGGCACGGGGCGTGCTTGCCTTTTATTAAACCATTTTTTTCGTGACATTTGAGATGTGTCGGACGAGTTTTTTTTATGGTGAATGTGCAAGTAATTCTGAAGTTCAATTATTTCTTTCAAAATTTATTTATTTTTCTATACTAAAACAGCTTTGTTTATTTACAGGTCGTAAGTTAGACCTGGTTTATATTTGTTTTCATAAATTTCAAAAACTTATTTTGAAGAAAAATCGTATTAAATTTCATCAGGCGGGAATTCTGATAAATTTGAGAAAACGTTGTGGGCTCATAGAACTCACCTTATCTCTTTACTCGTTAAATTGGACAGAACCTCTGACATAATCCTTAGTTAACCTAATTCGCGTATCGTATGGCATTAACGCAAGGTTTAAAATTATAAACATATCCTATATTTATTTATCTCTTATATTATCTCAATAATATCTAGAGTAAATTACTATTTGCATCCCTGAGGTTTGGTCACCTTTGCCATCTGTATCCGATTTTCAAATTATTAACAAATATCGCCTGAGGTTTGCATTTTGTTTCCATCTGAGTCCCTGAGACTAACAGGGGTTAGTTTTTTTTGTTAAGTGGAAGGGTATATTAGTCATTTCATATATAAGGGACTTGTTTGGTTATTATTAAAAACAATTTGATTTTTTAGGGGGGTGTTTTGTAATTTTCCTAATTAATAAAAATAAAAAAATCAAATTATCATATGAGATACTAAACCTAATCCACCGTCATCTATCTCACATCCTAGTTCTTTTTAAATCCTCGCAGTTTTTTTTTTCCGGTGGTCGTAATTCGAAGGAACCAGGGTGAAGATGACCGAACTTAAGGTTGCTAGGGCTTGGTTCGCTCCCGGCGATGACTCTGTGGCCGTCGAATCTCACTAGAGCGGAGATATGTGGCTTGTCGAACCGCAGGACGACGGACCAGACGACGTCGACCGACCTACGCTCCTCCGATCGATCCTGCCGCCAACCAAATGGTCACCATCCGGCAATCTTGCAAACCTCGTGACTCCGGCGATCTTCCACCTCTGCTATCCTCAAAGCTTCCTCCTCCGGCAATCTCAAATCTGCCTTCGACTGCAGCGAGGAGTCGAAGAATTTCGTGCGATTCGAGTACCAGGACTTCAAATCCGACGTCACTGCTTTGTTCGTCGTTGTACATAATGGAAATAGTGGTGACGAGAGTGGTCGTCGGCGATGCCGCGATGGTGGTGACGAGAGTGGTCGCCGGCGATGCCCTTTTAGTCGAACTATATATGTATATGATAGTGGGGCTAGGGTTTTTATTTATATTGGTTTATTAATTTTAATAGTTTTAGTAATTACATATATAGTCCTTATACTTTCAAATAACATATAAATTTACATAACTAGCCCCTTAGGTGTAAAATGACTTAAATGCCTCTTGAGTTAACTGAAAATTTCAACTCCGTTAGTCTGAGGTACTCAGATGGCAACAAAATGCAAACCTCAGGTGAGATTTGTTAATAATTTGAAAATCGGATGCATGTGGCAAAAATGGACAAACCTCAGAGATGCAAATAACAATTTATTCTAATATCTATTTATTAAGGTTTACTTCTTTTAAGGTCGAAATGACCAAAATACCCCTATAGGTATATTATCCCTTTTTAATTGATAATACGAAGACGCGCATTCCTATGAGTAAACGCTCTCCCCGGGATCGCCCATTGAGGTATGCCAGGTCCTAGTTGGGATTTTTGCGACACCTTCGCTTTGCCAGAAACCCAAGTGTACAGGCGCTTACCCTTCCGGTCCGCACGAACTTCTAAAAATCCGATTAACTTGGTATTTTAAATACTTTACCATTTATCCATTTTCACTTCATATATACTTATTATATATATAAACATAGTTCTATACCAAAAATCAAGTCCCCATACACTCCAGATTATTTTATATGAAATAATCATTATTCAAAACCCTAATTTCACGTTTTTATCGTTTCTTTATCAAAACTCATTATATTTTATAATCAACTTAGGGTATTATCCATTATAATATTTTATAATATACGTTAAAATATCAAAGCTTAGTTCAACACCGTTTACTCAATTTGGGCATAACAACATTACGAAAACCCTAATTTTGACCCATTAACAAAACCTTAACCAAAACTTTCCCAATTGTGAAATAAACTTAGGGCTTTCTTAAAACATGTTATTTTAAAATTACCTACAAATATTCAGACCCTAATTCCCACCCGATTATCTAAGTTTAGCAAAACAAGCTCAAGAACCCTAATTTTTACATAATTTTAGAAAGCATACATAGAGATTGATTTAGCCAAAACCCAAAGAGGTTATTTTAGATCATACCTAGAGAAGCTTGACTGCTGAATTTCAGATCCTAACTCCTCCTGGATTGCTCGAGTTTCACCGACGAAGAAGCTAGTGAGTTTAGAGTGTTTTTGGGTTGTTTATCACGAAATTGGCGAGTTGTTATGGCCGATTACAACCTCTATTTATACCCATTAGGGGGTCGCCTAAGGTCCCTCCAGGTGGTATGATGACTAATTCGAAGAAAACAACACGTATCTGATCGAATTGTGGGCTGTAAGTAATGAACCGTGGGCAAAATCGCGACAAGTGACGGGTCGCGTATCGCGAGGAGACCCTCGCGTACCGCGAGGTACTTTGGTGTTTTGGCAGAATTGGTCCCTAGACCTTATATTTGCATATTAACCCCCCTGAACTTCTATCTTTCTATCATTTTATGCATACAAACATTATGGGGCATATTTCTAAAGGTTTCTAAGGCTCGGGATTCGTTGATGATAGACGTATACATACGTATATATATATTTATATATTTATATATATCTTTCACTAGTTTACGTTCTAGCCCCCTCAAACTTTTCAATACTTATCATTTCATGTTATGAATCATATTAGGATATATTTTTACTAATTTTGAAGCCTTGGGATACTTATAATAAATATAAATAAGTATATTATCCGTATATGTTTATATCTTTACATAAATTACACTTTTAGTCCTTTTACTTTTCCCTTAACTATTAACACAAGTATTTACACATATATATCCATCTAATGATTCATGTATCATCATGTTATTCATATAAACACATATCCATCTTATATTTTACTTTCTTTACCGTTTAACATATCCGTTTATGCATATTATGTTAGCCATTAAACACATATTCCTAACACATGCAATCTATCTAATGCATAGTTTACCATATTTACTAATTAAGCTCATGTATTAATAATATAAACATGTATTTACTATATATATATATATTTATATCTATGAACTTTGGGGTGTTACAACTCTACCCCTCCTTAAACAGGGTTTCGTCCTCGAAACCTGTTCCATTTCCATCTTAAACTTTCATTCTTAGTCTCTCAACTCATCTGCATATCTTGACCATTTTAAATCATTTCATAACTCGGTAATATTTAACTTGGCATCCTTGCATCTATTCTAAGGAAAACGTAACCCTAAGCTGTCTACGGTAGCTTTTTACGGAATCTTTGATAATGCTTTCACATTTTCGGCTAACTTCCTAGAACATAAGTTCTAATAGTTCTAATTTCTAAGCATATTGAACACAGTTGACTTGGGAAATGTTGACTCAGACTCAAATTTTTTTGAAGCAAAATTATCAGTTTTAAAAACTGGAAACTTTTTACTCTCATAACAAACACTTTCTCCCTTTGACCCTGCTTCTTTATTTACTTTATCTGCACAAGAAGTAGATTTGTCAGTAATGTTCGAAACAGGAGCAGTGATTTTAATAGGACATGAAGCAAGTTTCCTATCAATTTCAACTTTAACTTCTAAAGTGGTTTGAGAGGTTTTATGTTCAGAAATCAATTCATGCATCAAACGCATAGGGACCGTGTGTGTTGATTTTTCATCCTTTTCATCTGAGCCAAAACCTAAACCTGAATTGTCTTTAATATGCCTCATTCTGACATCAATGTTATAAAATAAGGAACTAGCCTCCATCATTTTAGAAACAATTTTTTCATTACGCTAGATTTTAGTTTGAGATGTTCCTAATTTGGTTCTGAGTTCCTCTACCTCTTTGGTTAAAGATTCAACTTTAGACGTTAGCAATCTTAAGGTAGGTGCTCTTATCACTCAGCCGACTTTCTAGACTCTTAACGTCTAACTTAATGGCCTTAAGTTTCTCCCTTAATATTCTAGCCTTATCTTTATATTCTCCAAGGTCTCTGACAGTGGATTCATGATTTAGGGTTTCATTGGTGAACTTACGTTCCCAATCTTTACATTCTTTTAGAATCGCCTGACATTTAGACTTTAAACATACCTCGTTGTTGCTAGATGCAGTGGTACCTAGTAGAGCGTGTGCCATCATCTTGTTTGGATGAACTTCTAGCGCAAATTCGGACCGGAAAGACTAGATCGGATCGAAAAGTTGACTTTTTGATCGAAAAGCTGAATTGATCGAAAACTGGACTTTTTGATCAAAAAGGTGAATGGGTCAAAAAGTGGGCTTTTTGATCGAAAAGTGGACTTTTTGATCGAAAGTTGACTTTTAGATCGAAAAGTGGACTTTTTGATTGAAAAGTGGACTTTTTGATCGAAAAGTGGACTTTCTGATCGAAAAGTATGGCTTGATCGAAAAGTTGGCCGAAAAGCTGGTTGGCTGATCCAAAAGTTGGTCTAAAAGCCGAAATTTCGATTGAAAAGCTATGAAGTTCGATCGAATGAGGGTCAAAGCCACAAATTTTGATCGAATAGCTTAGGAACACGGGCTCTAGCTTCTGCAACACTTGTAACTTGCATAAAAACTCACACGGACCTCCTGTTTTGCGCTAAAAGCTGAAAATCACACGGAAAAATCAAACCGTTAGTCCAAAAAGCTTGAATCTGATATCGCGAGAGCCACGAAACTTGCGTTTCTTAGCTCTGATACCAATTGTAAGGATCGAAACGTCCCTCACACGATATCAATGCCTAGTGACAACCGTGCGGAATCTGGTGTTACTAGATGATTCAAGAATAAACAATAAGTATATTGAAAAGATGATTAAACACACGAAAGAAACACAAACCGATTGAAAATAAACTTGATTGATCACCTTTGGTTGCAACACAAAAGTCAAAATTCTCTAAGGAGAATTTCATGAAACAGCTACTTGTAAACCACAAAACCAACAACTTACTCTAGTAACACAAGGGTTCCTTATATAGGAGAGGAGAAGCTTGGTCAACAAGCCATCCTTAAAACCCTAATTTATCTCTAATTCCCGTATTTGACTTTCAAGACCCACTAAACTCCCCTTAAACTCTTTCTAATTGGGCCCAAACATGTCTAAAATGGCCCAATGACCTATTACTATAAAAACCCAACTAATCTTCACCTATTCAAGTGCATAGGCCTACAAAATAGTCCACCAATAAGTTATTTAATACACAAACCACAAATTATTCCCTTACAGATATCAGAAGCCCCACTGGAAGAACCAGTTTGCTAGAGCAAAGAAACGAGCTCGACATACGCCTTAACCTTAACCTCCTAGAAGAAAGAAGAGAAATAGAAGCTATAAGAGAAGCTGCTCACAAGAAGGAGATGGAAAGGCATTACAACAAGAAAGTAAAAGGAGTAACTTTCAAAGCTGGCAAGAAGACTGTGGAAAATTGGGACCAAGGTTGGAAGGACCTTACAGGGTCACATGGGCAAACGGGAAGGGCGCCCATTGGCAAGCCACGATTGACAGGCTTGAAATCCCAAGGACTTGGAACTCCCAGCAGTTGAAGAAGTATTATTTATGAATGACTCTTTTGTAAAATCAGATAGTAAATGACAAAGATATAAGGAAGATTTTTTATGAAGCAACTACAATATCTAAATATATAGCACCAACGAAGGGCCAAATTTTCAGAAATTGTGTTCCTTATAAATTATACCAAGTCTAAGAATGCTAACAAAAGCTAAAGACTAATAATAAATGTAGGATCGAGATATTTAACACTTAGATTACAAGATTTACTTGTAAGATTAACCTTGTGGAATAAAGTTAATCTCCACTCTACTATAACCGATTAACACTTGTAAATAATAGTTGTTTGCATAAAATAGTAACACACGAAGTAAAATATACTCGGCACTATTTGCATTAAGTCAACAATATTACATAGTGTCTTGCATTCAAACATGCGTACAAATCTTGAGAACCGACTATGCTATATATAGTGCTAAGGGAAATCAATGATAGCCATTCATTTCCATACGATCATCTAGACCATTGATTACAAAAGTTAATCTAAACTACCAAAAGAATAATCTTCGACAAATAGGATTGATGGTGTGTAATCAGCAACATACTACTTTAGGAGAGAGGCTTTGATAGATTTAGAAGCAACCAGGAAGCTTTTGCAGAGATTTGACGACTGAAAAGACTTCACAGGAAAAGTCCGGTTGAACTCTTTATCTTGTGCATAAGAGAGTTCACCCGAAATATTCGCATCTGGTACAAAAGAGCTTCTTCCGGTTAATTGGTTTTCTCCGCTTGAACTCAGATTTTCGCTTAAACCTAGTTCAGCCGGAACTACTACAAAATTAGACTTCAATCGGAATATCAAATGTAATATTCCTTACAATCTCCCCCTAAGCTAATGCTATCAAATTATTTACCATCTTCGAAGCTATCTTCAAAATTGACTTGTACCAAAAAATATTCTTCTTCCTGGCCTACTTATTCATGGCCATGATGCTTGCATCGACATCTTGAAACAAATTTTTCATGCTGGTTTTGGTCACCTTGACATATATAAGGGCTTCCCAATCTCTTTCAGTCCATTTTTCTTGAACAGAGATGGAGTTATGAGTGGTGAATGAACTATCAGCCCTATGAACATAAAACAGTTTCTCTTCCTCTTCCCATATGACATATTTGATCTCACTTATAGGTTCTTCTTCTTCATTATCAGTGTCTCCTTGAGATATGTAAAGCATCCCGCAATCCAGCACTGTGCTTTCTATGTAAAATTCTTAGCAATTGCTCAGCTCTGGTTGGGCTCAGAATATCTCTCAGCTTTACATATATATTTGTCATTTGGTTAGCAAGAAGGAGTGTGGTGGCTTTGTGAACATTTACCACTTTTGTTGTCCCATCTTCGATTTGAAAGTGAAGTCAAAGGTGGCTTCATCAACTGTCCAGCCGGTAACCCTGTTCTTTGGTCGAAAGGGCTTTCTTCCTTTTGGCTTCCTTTCCTTATTCCTTTTTCACATGCATCAGATTCCTCTTTCTCTTCTTCTTCTCATCATCAGAATTATCAGCTGGAGCTTTCCCTTTTAATGATGGAGAAGAGGGACCAAGTGGCAGGTCAACAGGTTTGTTTGGTGGTGCATGGGCATTGGCTTCAGTAGATGAGGGTTCTCTTATGGTAAGAGGAGGTAGAGGTTTGGGTTTTTGTGGATGTGGTTTCATGGCTTCTGGTGCAGGGCTAGAGGGAGGTGAAGGTGGGAAAATATCAGACATATCTAAGTTTAGTGCAGGTTTAGGTTTTGGATAAACAGGAGTGTATGGGGTAAAGTTGTCAGTTCTGTATTTGGGATTCAAGAGCTTTTGTTCAACCTTTTTAGAAATGGTAGGAGGTTTGAACTTGACTAAGGCAAAGGGCTGGGATGATGATGAAAGGCTTGTGGGGTTAGGGTTTGGCTCATATATGAAGTAAGGTGGAGGTAGTATATTTGCAAAGTCATCAACTTCTGGTTTAATAAACACATCAGTTGCCATACCTAAGATTGTCTCTAAAGGCAGGGACAACACCAGATTTGGATCGACAGCATATTCACCACCTTTGAGTTTCTGGTAAATTGAATCAATCAAGCGACATAACTCTTTTACCTTCATATGATACACTTCTTCTTCTGATTTCCAAATTCTAACAATCAGAACCCTTTTTACCCTTTTCAGTAACTCATAGTTTTCATTATTTTTCATAAGTTTTGTGGGCATCCTTGAGGCTAAGTCAAGCAGTCTTTGCTTCTCTTTCTCACCAATTCCTTCCAAGTTATAATCTTTCAACCTCCAATTTACAGATCTTCTCTTAGCTTCCTCACACAAGCTTTCAACGACAAAATTTTCAGAAAACAACTCCAGATCTTCTTGATATTCCCTGGCTAACCTTTCATTATCAGCCGATTCAGAGAAGATTGTCTCAAATTGGGTCTTATTGATGTTACGCTCACACAGGTTCCAGTGGGGACACCTGGGCAGTAGCAACCCTTTCTCAATGAATCTTTTCAATTCTCCTGAGATTCACCTCCAAATTGGAGTGTGGGTTCCATGTAGCAAGGTCTAAATCCATTTGTATCTTCTCATGTAATAAGGCAGGTGAGTTAATAACACCATCATTTGGATTGGAATTGAATGAATTGTCACTCCTGGGTGATAAGGAAATTTGGGGTGAGAACCCATTGGATGGGGATTGTGCATCCTTGTCTAGTGAGTCCCCCTCAAATGAAGGTTCATCCCTGAGAGATAATCCCAATTTAGTTAGCTCCCACTTTGGCTTTTTGCCTTGAGCGGGGCTTGAAGCTTGGGTAGGTTCAGTGGGCATAGGTGGAGGAGACCTATCAACCACAGATTTATGCCTTTTGAAAATGGCAGGAGGGGATTCGGATGATGAATTGGCAGGGGTAGTGTTTTTGGTAGTGGACTCTCTCTTTTTGGAATGGTAAGTTTGAAGAGTAGAGGAAGTTGGAACTGATGTGGGTTCAGGACCTATTGGGTTAATAGCCCTGTCATCATGAGCAGGTTGCTCAGTTGCAGCAACAGTTTCTGCTTGATTCTCAACCTGTGAAGGTTCATTCGAAAATTACCTTAGAATTGGTAAGGGATGGTCAGCGTCCCTTTCGAGAAATGCTGACTTGTTGACTGCTAGGTTCGAAAATGTCTTCTCATTGAGAAGTTTTTGGTGTAAGATTTTACCACCCAAATTGATTTGAGGGTACTCTTCTTGTAAAATGCAGGTCAGAAACCTTGGATAGATGAAAAAGTGAGATGGGGTAACATTTAATTTTAGGGCCTGAATAATCAATTTAGAAAAATTAAAGCTTTCACCCTTTACACAACATAAAATGCAGATGCCTGTTCAGCCGCAAGTTCATCAAAGCATCCTTTCTTTAGAGTTAGACATACCAGTATGATGTGAGCAACGAATCTCCATTTGTAAGGGAGTTACCCTTTCTTGATTGTTTTACTAGTAGGTGAACCGCCGTAGCCTATGGCCTTGAATAGTGGCAGGTATTGCTTGTCCTCAATCATTAGGTAATCCATCTTCATCATTTAATTTCAGAACCTTTCGAACCTTTGCTTCGTCAATTTCCACCTTTGTGCCTTTTACTGTCGACACGATACTTTCAACATCGTCACTATGTTCGAGCACTTGAGCCTTTGACCAAAACTCTTCCATGAGTTCTTCATAAATCACCGCTTGAACAGTAAGCGTGTGATGAATATTTGAGTTTTTTCAGAAACACTATCACCCCCTGAGTATTCATCGGTTTTGCTTGGGTTCTCGAGATAGGCCACCAGATTATGCTCTACGGGAAGTTAGAACTACTGGCAGGCTTTTTGCCACTCGTGCTTGCTTTAGGAGCCATAAGATTTGTTGGATTTTGGAGAGAATTTGAGAATTTTGTGGGGAGTTATGGAGAAGTTGAGAGGAATTTGGGTGTGGGGGTTATATAAAATGTGAGGAATAACGGGAAATTAGGGCTTTTTACCTTTGACGTGGGTGACGTGGAGGAGAGAGACTCTGAAATAACCGTTCAGTGACTGATTTGAGGGGGGGGGGGTTATATAAAATGTGAGGAATAACGGGAAATTAGGGCTTTTTACCTTTGACGTGGGTGACGTGGAGGAGAGAGACTCTGAAATAACCGTTCAGTGACTGATTTGACTTGTGCTTTAGGGTTTATACAGTACAACCCCCTGAAGCGTGTCTTTATCTAAAAGATTTTTAGCTGAACCTCAGATATTTAATGGTTAAAAATTTAATGGGTAATTCAATGCCAATCCGCTTAGAAAGAAGTGCCTTCCGGGTAATTAAATATTAAGTGACTTTGACTATTTGACCCGGAAGTTCAAGCGGAACCTATTTTCTCCTTTATTTTAAAAACCAAATTTCTTCCGTTTGAACTTCAACAAAATCATCTCCAAAAATTTTTCCACGTATACAACAAAGAATTTTTCCAGTTGATGTTCCGTCGTTTTTCAAAATTTGTTTTC
>JBCNJP010000007.1:33133688-33154165 GCA_039602395.1 Deinandra increscens subsp. villosa | reverse complement strand
TTATTCTGCATTCACATTTCATGAGCTTACTGGAAACTTGCATGCTCGGGAAATGGAAATGTTGAATTCTAAGAAGTCAACTGCTACTTTGCAGAATCCTGAATTGTATCATGGTGAGAATAGTGCAAGCATGAGTGCTAAATCTAAGCCAAATCTGAGTTCAGTACCAAGTGTTGCTTTTATAACTGGAACTTCAGGAAATTCTGATAATAATTCTTCACGGGGTTGTAGTTTTGACAATTCCAAATTCATCAAGTCAGAATGCGTTTTCTGCTGAATCAACGGATGATTGTGCCAAAATGATTGCTGCATTGATTTCATCATCTTTTGGTTTGATTATCAAGAATGTTGCTGATGCAAAATTAACAAGGGATGATCTGGATGCTCTTGATGATGATCAACTGACTGAATTGGATCTATCTTGGCAATATGCTATGCCGAGTCACCGATCAAAGAGATTTTTCAAGAAGTATGGAAAATCTACTTCTGATTTTAGTGAGAAATTAGGTTTTGATAAGTCAAAATTGAAGTGTTACAAGTGTTCAAAGCTTGGATATTTTGCCAAAGAATGTCCACAGGCACATGTTAGTAAATCTGGTTTTCCTTTATCACCCAAGCCTGGTTTTTCTCAACCATCTTCTAGTAACACAGACAAGGCAACAACTTTAACAGTTCAACAGGATGCTGTTTATGATTGGGGTCAACGGTTTGGATATGATTCATCAGCCTTGATTGTTACTCATGATCAGTCAGATGATTCTTGTTCAGATACAAGTTCTCATACAAGTTCAACACCAAGTTCTTATGAATCTGCTGAGAATTTGGAGAGTCTGTTGAACGAAAATGCATCGTTGCTGAATAAAGTTCAAAAATTGTCTGAGGAATTCAATTTGATTAATTCAGATTTGAAATTTTCTAAGGAGCATGAGAAGGAGTTGGTTTTGAAGAATGAATGTCTGATTACCGAGATCAAGTTGTTGAATGAAGCTTTAGAGAAGGTTGAAGCTGCAAAAGGTAAGATTTCTGAAGAAAAGGAAAATTTAGTTCAAGAAGTTAAGAAATGGAAATTTGATGCAGAAGATGTTGTTTCTGATTTCAATAATTTGTTTGACAAATCCAAAATCAAGCTTGATTTGCTTACAAAGAATGTTGAAGAATCTGCTGCTAAAGTTGAAGCATATCAAGTTGACATGGAAAAGTTGTTAGATGAGAAGCGGGAATTGGTGAGTGTAAATAAAGTTCAGAAATAAAATCTGGATATTCAGAAGCGAAATGAAGATAAATTGAAGAAAGAATATCTTGAGGGCATGGAAAATCTTCGTATGCAAAAGTTTGAAATGCACAAAGTTGCCAAAAGATTGATTGCTACTGAGAAGGAGTTAGCTGAAGCTCAAAAGCAAATTTCTGATCTCAAGATTCAAGTCATTGATGCTAATAGATTGCTCAACAATGTTTCAAATTCTCAAGTGTTCACAAGCTTCTTAGCTAATGATGCAAATTTTGAGAAAATGTTTGATAAAACTGCATCACCCCCTGCTCAAATCAAAGAAGCTTTCAAAGAAGTAAAGGAACAGATTGAAGAATTTGATTATTCAAAGGTTTCATCATCTACTTCTGAAGAAGAAAAGGTTGTTGAGAGGAAGAAAAACAAGAAGAATTAGAAGAAGAAAGGCAAGAAATCTGAGATTCTTTCTGCTCCAAATTTTGTATCTGGTTCATCTTCTACTGATACTAAGAAATCAGCTACTTCAAGTGACAAGATTAGGTCTCAACCTGAATTTGATGAGAAGATCTTTTATGATCAGAAATATGTGACTGAAGTGACTGCTGAATTTTCTCGCTTAGCAAAGAATGGACATTCTACATCAGAGGAGAAGGTTTCTGGAAAGAAATTTGGTTTAGGTTTTTCTGGTATGAAAGGTAAAGCTGAGGAGGTTCCAGCATCTGCATCACAAAACTTGCAGAAGCTTAAAATGAAGCAAGTGAAAAAGGAGGTTTTCAAAGCAGATAAGGTTCAACCTGAGAGATTTTATAAGCTCAAAGGTTCTTATTAGCTTTTCTCTGATAAAGAATTTCTTCTTCATTGTGTTGATGCTCGGAGGATTTCTAAAGTATTTGTGAAAGATAAAGTTTTTTCTGATGGTTCTTTATCTCGAAGACCAACTTCAAAATGGGTTCATGATCATCGGCATCAGGTATTTGATTCTAATTCTGATCATGTTTGAGATATTCTTGTGTGTAACTCTTCGCAGGTACATCAAAAGTGGGACAAAACAAAACGCATATGTTATATTTGCCGCCGAACAGGGCATATGGCAAAGGAGTGTCCGCTACCTGCTGATTCACTCCAAAGGTTTCATAAGAAACCAGTTTTGGGTAAACCTGCCTCCACAAAGTTCTTTGATGAACGAAGCAGAGTTTTTGATGAAGTTGAACCTACATTTTTCTTAAAACAAAAACATTTTGTTTAATTTTTCAAAAGGTTCAAAATATAGGTTTATCATCACAGTCATCTGTGATAAGTTCATCAAAAACAGAATTACCAAATCAACAACAATGGAAACCTAAAGTGGTTTCTAAGCAAAACCAGAACACTGGTCGACCAGAAGCGATCCGCTTTGGGTCATTTATGAACTAATTAGTTTGACCAGTGTGTAGGTACTTCTAGAAGACCTATCGACGATTGCAAAGTTGTTGATGGAGGAGTATTCTACATAATTTAAATTTCATGATAAATTTTTCTAATGTCTGCAAAATTTTCTAAAATTCTAAATCTGCAAAATATCCGTGTTGTATGATCAATTTTTCTTTGCTTACAATTTTTTTCTCAAAAGCCAAAAATAGAGTCTTATTTTGAGTAAAATGAAAATCCAAAAATAGAGTTTTCATTTTAACGGGGAGAATTGTAAGTAAGGGGGAGTATTGAGAAAAAGCATGTTAAGGGGAGAAGGTGAATCATGCACAATATATAATTGTGAGAAATTGATCATTGGGAAATGATGGTACATTGGCTTACATATCTGACTCATGGATAGAGTAGATGAAAGGGCCATAAGATCATTGCTTGATGTGCTTGGTAGGCTTGACAAATAAGAAAGTATTCAGATGTGATATACACTAAAGACTAATGCTTGACCAAGTGGACAACATCTTGAAGTGTATTTCATGACACAAAAAGAAAAATAAGTGTGAAAATAGTAATGAGAAGTCACTGTGTATACATGTGTTCTTTTTGCAAAGATTTAAACTTGTTTGATTTTCTTTATTTTGTCAAACGATCGGACTTACTCTGCGTATCAAAAGATCGACCTGATCGTTGTTCATTTGACTTTCTGCTTTATTTTCTTTGGTGTTTCGTATAACTCATCGGACTTTCTCTGCGTGTATGGGAGTACCGACCTGATTGTTGTTGAGTTATACAACTTCAACTTGTTTTATTTCTTTAATTTTGTTAAATCCGAGGCCTTATCTGCGTATCGAAAGATCGACCTTAAGGTAGACGATTTAACATTCTTATTTCTTTTTACATGGAACACAGTTGATGATATCATGAAAATATTATGTATTGTGAAAAATCACAAGTGCTATCACACAAAAGGGAAAAGAAAGAAAAACAGAAAAATGTCTGAATATGTCTGATAGTGTGGGGTACACTGGTCAAAGCATATCTAATCAATATCTTAACATATCCAGATGTTATGAGTATGATTCTGTCTGAGTTTAAGATGAACAAATTATACCAGCAATCAGCATGTGAGTTTCAATTAATTGAAATTAAAGTGTAGTTCAGTGCGTCAAGACCAATATGATCCCATATAGTGATCTTTTTCATACCAAAAATAGCGTTTGTTTCAGTATTGCAATTTTATTTCTCATCAAGAAAAATACAAAAAGATTTTAGGTGTGTTTTAGCATAAACTTTGAAAAATCAAAAGGATTTTAGATTTGTTTTGATATAAACTTTCTAAAAGTCAAAAAGATTTTATTTCTGCTTTATTTTCGATCAGATCAAAACGTGATACAAATTCAAATTTCAAAATCATTTCTTGGAGTCTCAAAGAGACGTTTTGCGCCAAGATTATTTAAATGTTTGAGCAGGTTGCTAAAGTGCAAGATTTCACACTTCAAGTCTTCTGAAGTAGTTGATAAAGGACCAAAGATACACTAGATGTCATCAAGTATTCAAGATCAAGCTACGATTGAGTTGAGCAGGAGTTTGTTCGAAGAGTCATTTCATTGGACGAACAGATTCTACACTTGAGGGGGAGTTTGATTGAAGATACAGAGTTGATGATGTTGAAGAGATACTGCACACGACGAGGGGGAGTTTGTTGATACCTGATATGTGCGTCGTGTGAAGTATCAAGCAAAGTACGAGTTCAAGCCAAAGTCTCACTGGCCGAACCTAGTCCGAACCAGGAGTTCGGACTGGCCGAACCTGAGCCAGTTGCTATAAATACCAAGTTTGTTCTTGTATTTGAGAGTTCTGAGCGTGCGAGATTTCTTAAAGTGTGTGTTTCTGAGAGTGTTTTCTCTGTGTCATTTCTAAGTGTTCTCTGATTGTAATTGTTCATTTGTGATCAATAAAATAATCAGTTAATTACGTTTCGATGTCCAAATAGCTATATTGAGTAGACGATCTGATGCTCACGCATTTTCAAGAATTCAAGTGCTTCAAAGTTGATACTTACTTGTTTAGTCTACTGTTTTTAAGCTTTTCTTTCTCAAAACTTTCAAAATGAACGATCTCAATTTAATGTCCTCAAACGGTAGCACAAACAAACCACCTATGTTCACTCCTGATGATTTTGACACATGGAAGATCCGAATGGAGGGGTTTGTTCGAAGTTTAGACCATCGTATTTGGAAATCACTGACTGTCGGTCCAAAAATTCTAACTATACCATATGCTGATGATGAAAATGTTCAAATTCCAAAACCACTTGAGAAATACACAGACATTAATCACAAGTCACTTGAGCCAGACTTCAAGGCCTACCGGACCTCGCAAGCAGCGCCACCCAACTCCATACTCATTTGTTTTAAGGGGTACAAAACTGCATTTGACTTGTGGAATGCACTGGATGAGATGTATGAAGGAATAAGTGAGGTTAAAGAGAACAAAAAGGACCTTTTAAAACAGTAATATGAAAACTTCAGTTACAAAACTGTTCAAACCATTATCAACCAGTATCTTCGCTTTGTCTCTCTACTTGATGAGCTTCAAAGAGCTGATGTAACTCTTGAGCAAGTTGACGTCAACAGGAAATTTCTAAAGTCACTACCTGCAATGTGGACTGTTTATACAGTAAGCATAAGGGAGTGTAAAAACCTCAAGAAAATAAAACTGAGTGAGCTTCATGGCATCTTGTGTGCTTATGAAATGGAGACAAATCTACAAAAAAGCTCAGTTCCTGAATCAACTCAGCCTCTATCAACTGCTCTTGTTACTGCTGACTTTCAAAGTCAAAGAAATGTGAATTAAAACTTTTCAAATCAATAATCTTTGATCAACTTTTCTGAAAATGTGTCTCACAACTTTGAGAACAATCATCATGCCTTTGTAGTCACTGACTCACATTCTAACTTCATACGTGAAGATCTAGAATGTATTGGTGCAAATGATTTAGAGGAGATGGACATTCTTACACAACTTGCTATGGTCTCAGTAAGAGCCAAACGTTTCTATAAACATATTGGGAGAACTTACAAAGGAACCAAAAATGCACCTACTGGTCTTGACAAAAGCAAGGTCAAGTGTTACAACTGTCACCAATTCGGTCATTTTGCAAGAGATTGTTCAAACCCAAGAAAAGAAGGTCAGTTTCAGAATCAAACTCAAGCTAAGAGTCAAGGAAGCCATCATCATAACAACAACAACAACAAGAACAACAACACTCATGGTTCTTCAAGTTCACAGCCAACACCGCCTAAGCCAAGTGGAAGTAATAGCAACTCAACAGTAGCTGTGGCTAACCAAACGGAGTTTGTTGACTGGGAGGAAGTTATTGCAGAATTTAAGCCAATCAATCATGCACTTATGCCCAAAGAAAAGTAATCATCTCAAGTAAATTCTATCCCTGAGAAAGTGTTAACACACCTGTGATCTCCTGCTTGTATTGAACAAGTGGAGAGATACAGAAATCACAACTCTGAGTTAATTAAAGAATTTTCAAACCTAAGGGAGTTAAAAGAGTGTTTTAGAAAAACTGAAAGCTCATACATATCAAAAGTCGCTGCTTAAATGAAGAAATTGAGCAACAGAAACAAACAAACTCAAATTTAGAAACTTAGATTGATGACTTAATTTCCAAGTTGAACACTTCAAGAAAAGAAACTCAACATGCTAAGGCAGATGTGAGTGCTCTTGAGGTGAAGCTAACTGAAGCTCAACTTACTTGTGATAAATTTCAAAAAGCAAACGAAAATGCTAAAAAACTTTGGAAAGGTGCTATGTATGGCAAAACTGGCATTGGTTACAATTATGTCAAACCACCAAGTGATTATTTACAAGTAATTGAACCAATTTCTGCCGTACAAACTGAAAGCACAATCAGCTTAGTTGTTGATGACATCGCTCCAGTAACAGTTGTTGAAAAGAAATGTGAAGCTGTTGAAACTGAAATCACTGAAGCTGTTGGAGGTAAACATGTTGAAAATGTTAAAACTAGACAAGGTCAAATTTTTGGTAGAACTATTTTTATTCAAGAAACAAATGAAAATCCCCTAGATACACTCATAATTATTATGACTCTTCTAGAGTTCCAGAGTGTATAGTTTGTGGTGAAGTTGGTCATTTGGGAGTTGATTGTTATTACAACCCTCTGAACAGAAACCAATCTTCTAACCTAAAACTATGAAAATTCAAAATTTGACAAAGAAACTAACAGGAAAAGTCTCACCTATTAAGAGTCATACAATTAAGAATTTGAATCTAATTTAAACAAGGTTTTAATTGGTAATGAAAAGAATGGAAGTTTCTCTGTTTTTAAGCAAAACAACTTTTTGGCTGAAATTCAAGGGGAACAATTTTTCGCTCGAACTCAGGTTTAACCGGAACCTAAGAAAAACTTCAGGTCTGTCACTGCTTTGAAACAAAGACCATCAGTGAAATTTAGTGAAAATTTTGAAAAAGAAATCCTTCAAGAGGAAAAGTCAATCCTCGCAACTATTTTCAAACGGAAAGGAATTTTGGTCAAAATGAGTTTTTAGCTAGTTCAAGAGGAAGTTCCACTTTTCCGCTTCAAGGTGAAAAATTTGTTAAAAATAGCTTTGCATCACGAAATTATGCTGCTTCACCAGAAAGAACTAGAGTTTCAAGTCAAAACCAATTTTCAACCAGTGATTTTGCAAAAACTAAGTCAAATTAACAAAGAAAGTTCAGGGAGTTCAGAGAAAGAAAGGCATTGGAAAGAAAATCAAAAACAGGAAGTGAAAATTTTCATAAACAGAGTTCTCATCAAAACATAGACTTTTGAAAATGATGACTTGCTCAATGAGCTACCTGTTTTGAATACTTTAGTACTAAAAGAGTACAAGTATAACGATGCATTGGGAAGACCCAAGACCACAAAGGCTTGGGTCCCTTACAAAAACTAATAAATTTGTGACATGTACAAGTGCAAAATAAAAGTCAAGATTGACTGTGGATTGTTGATAGTGGATGCACCAGCCACATGACAGGGAAAAAAATATTTTAGAAAATACAAAAATACACAATGGAGGATCTATTGCATTTGGAAGCAACAAGGGGTACAACTCAGCTCAAGGAGATGTTACAAATGGTTCGGTAATCTTTGATAGAGTTAATCTTGTTGGTACATTGAGCTTTAACCTGCTTAGTGTATCCCAAATGTGTGATAAGAGGTTAAATGTTTTGTTTAATGAGAGAGAGGCAATCATACTAAAATCTGAAATCAAAGTTCCCGAGGAAATGATTTTGCTTAGAGCACACATGAAAGAAGGTCTGTATGTATTGGATATGTCAGTTCCTGCATCTACCAGTGGCACTGCTTGTTTATATCCAAATCCTCAATTGATGAGTCTGATCTTTGGCATAGAAGGCTGGGGCATATAAATTACAAGAATATGAACAGAATTGCCAATCTTGGTTTAGTCAGTGGTCTTCCTGCTAAATAATTTACTTGTTCTGAGCACTGTGTACCTTGCCTCAAGGGTAAGCAACACAAGTCTTCCTTCAAGCCAAAAGCTGAAAGTTCTATCTCACAACCCCTAGAATTGCTACACATGGATCTTTTTGGCCAACTAGGATAATGAGTATGGGTAAAAGGTCATATTGTATTGTAATAATTGATGATTTTACTATATATACTTGGGTTTTCTTTCTAAAGACAAAGATAAAACTGCTGAATTGTTGAAAACTCTAGTTGTCAAGTTGGAAAATCAGTCAAAGTTTAAAGTCAAAACAATCAGATGTGACAATGGCACAGAGTTTAAAAATCATGTTTTAAATTCTTTTTGTGAAGAAAGAGGAATAACAAGGCAGTTCAGTGCTCCCAGAACTCCTCAACAGAATGGAGTTGCTGAAAGGAGAAATAGAACACTGATTGAAGTTGCCAGGGCAATGTTAGCTGATTGCAAACTTCCTGTAATCTTTTAGGCTAAAGCAGTGAACACTGCCTGCTATGTTCAAAACAGGATTTTAATTGTTAAATGAAATAACAAAACACCATATGAGCTTTGGAGAAATAGAAAACCTAATATTTATTTCTTTTAATCTTTTGGGTGCCCTGTTACGATTTTGATAACTAATGAGCTATTGGCAAAGTTTGCGGAAAAGGCTGATGATGGATATTTATTGGTTACTCTGGTGTGTCAAAAGCATATAGAGTATACAACAAGAGAACTAAAGTTGTTAAAGAAACTCTAAATGTTTTCTTTAATGAGAAATCAAAGAACAACGTTACTTCTCAGCCCACTTGGTTATATGACGCTGATGCACTAACCACTGCTTTCAACATAACTGTTGAGAAGCCTGTTAGTAATTCTGTGCAGGAACAAGAAATTAAAACTTCTGCTGATGAACATTGGAGGAATAGTACAAAGAACTTCTCAATCGAACCTCCATTCTTTTCTTTTATCAGCATGAAGCCATTAAAGCCAACTGTTGTGAACAACACATCTGATGTCATTCATTGAAGCGGATGTTGTTCCGGTTCAAAATTAAGCAGAAGAATTTTCGGGTTCAAGTTCAAACGGAACCTGCTTCTACTGAATCTCTGGTTCAAGTTTAACCGGAAAATGACATTTCAAAGTCTTTGAAGAACTTTGACTCTAGGATCACTAAGCCTTCAAACTCAAATGATTATGCATCAAATTAGCTCAGCTTTGGAAAATGGGTACCGGAGAGGACCAATTGACAAAACACTTTTCATTAAGAAAGTTGGTAAAGATATGTTGATGGTTCAGATTTATGTGGATGACATCATCTTTGGTTTCTCCAATTCTGCTCTCTATAAAGAATTTGAAGCTCTCATGCAAGCAAATTTTGAGATGAGCTCAATAGGAGAACTCAGTTTCTTCTTGGGGCTTCAAGTGAAGCAAACTGCCTTTGGAATTTTCTTGAACCAATCTAAATATATTCAAGATATGCTTAAATGTTTTGATATTCAGTCAGTTTCAAGCACCAAGACTCCCATCTCCACATCCCACAAGCACACAAGTGACTGTAGTGGTGAACCTGTGGATGAACACATGTATAGAGCAATGATTGGATCTCTGATGTATCTCACTGCAAGTAGGACGGACATAATGTTCAGTGTTTGCCTATATGTAAGATACCAAGCATCACCAAAGGAATCCCACATGTTAGCAATTAAAAGGTTATTCAGATATTTGAAGGGTCAACCTAAGTTAGGCTTTTGGTATCCTAAGAATTCTTATTTCACCTTCAAAGCATTCACTGATAGTGATTATGGAGGCTGCAATTTAGATAAGAAATCAACTTTAGGTGGATGACAGTTTCTGGGGGAGAGGCTTGTTTCATGGCAATGCAAGAAACAAACCTATGTTTCTACTTCTACTGTTGAAGCTAAGTATATTGCTGCTTCAAGCTATGAAAATTAACACAAGTCATTTTCAAAAATTCATGTGTTTTGGTTTTTTCGTTTCAAGTTCCAGTTCAACCTGTGAGAAAACAAATTTTGAAAAACGATGGAACATCAACTGGAAAAATTATTTGTTGTATACGTGGAAAAATTTTTGGAGATAATTTTGTTGAAGTTCAAACGGAAGAAATTTGGTTTTTAAAATAAAGGAGAAAATAGGTTCCGCTTGAACTTCCGGGTCAAATAGTCAAAGTCACTTAATATTTAATTACCCGAAAGGCACTTCTTTCTAAGCGGATTGGCATTGAGTTACCCATTAAATTTTTAACCATTAAATATCTGAGGTTCAGCTAAAAATCTTTTAGATAAAGGAAAAACCCTAAAAGACTCAAAATTTCCTAATCACGACCAAAGTTAATCTTGCTATTGCCAAGTGTCCCCGGCAACGGCGCCAAAAACTTGATGTGCTCGGAACGTACCTAAAAAATGGAATAAAAACCTAGACCTAAACCTAGACCTAGACACACCTAATTTTACCGAAATAACCTAAACTAAACCGAACCCTAAGGCAAGTGTACCTATCGGATAGTAGAATAGCTAAGGTAAGACCGGAATATCGAACCTAGGACACTCTATAGACAAGACTTAACCTAGACCTATGAAAATGGAAATACTGAGTAAATTGATTTGGGGTTTTTTTGGATTTTACGGATTAAATGAATTAACTAACTAACTGACTATCAACTAATAACCGAAAATAAAGAAAACTAGGAGGAAAATAGATTAGAGAAACAGTACCACCTAGACCTAGACTCCTATTTCATGCTAATGACTACTCTCGGATATGGCAACTAATGATGGAACCAGGATCTTCTGACACAACCTCTAGAAACCTTACGAGCCCCCAGACCACTTACCGGATGTTACTGATAAGATACCTATTCGGTTGGAATAACCATACTGATTAGTTAGTTCACCTTTTAAGTCCTTCCTAACTTTGACTACTCTAACGCTCGAACAAGGGTTCACCTTTTAAGTCCTTCCCACTTCAATTACCCTAGCCACCCTCGGATATACCTAAGGCACACCTAGACTAACCGGAGCTACCACTGATTTTCTATAACCAACACGAAATAGCAGATTAACTAATAACCTAGGGCACTTCCTTTTGAGATAATGTTATCCTAAGTGATTAACCAACCCGACTACCCGACAACTGTCATCCTTTTGAGCTTATTCAGAGAGCAGAACACAAAATCCAAGGAACCAATTAATAATCAATCCTATGGCTAATCAAAATCAACTAACCATATCAATTTGCAAACATAAAGTTACACAAACCAATTACCCAACCCAAACCGGAAGACATCCGCAGATCACGCAAGTATTGATTATCAATCGAAACCCTAAACTAAGTACACTTATGCATCAATTACAGAAAACCAATGGAATTTAAAGAGAGTCACAACCCACACATATGATTGTCATAAACCGAAAATAGTCAAAAACACAAAATAGTCATCAATAGGCCTAGGCGGCACTAAGTGCTTAGCCTAGGACCATAATCCAGTCAAGATCAGCAACACATACAGACAATTGAAAGGAAAACATGGTCTAAAGTCAAGTACAAAAGAAATCAAAGAGAAGGTAGAAACCGAACACGTGATGAGAAACCGAATGCTTGATCTCTAGCCTTCAAATCAATCTCCTTACTGTTCCTCGTCCTCAAAATCGCCTCTAAGAACCTCTCTGGACGGCAACCAGTCGAAAAGTCCCGAACTTAACCCTTAAGATCGTATTTATAATCAAGAATTAGGGTTTTCCGGAAATACCACCTCCAAGCGTATCGCTTGGAGGCTCTAACAGGCCAGGCGATACGCCTACGGCCTTATAAGACGACAAAATAGTCGGGCGACCGCCTTTGACTTCCGTTGACTCCTTGGTTCCAAGCGTATCGCGCCTAAATGGCAAGGTCCCAGGCGATACGCCTGGGACTGTTTGTTCAGCTCCTCTTCCTTGCTTTCTTCTTTGAATCCTAACTTTCTGGCGTGGCCTCGGGAATTCATCCAACTCCTGCAAAACTTGTAAAAACATAAATAAAAGACTCAAGGACCAAACTTAACTAAAAAACATATAAAATGACTCAAAATGGACTTAAAACCGACTCAAATAATGTACAAAAGACCCAGGAAAATCAGATGTGTTTGCAACACATCATCATAACACAAATACCCCACCCCATCAAAAGAATATTACATATGTACCTTATTAGATAAATGAAAAGGCAGAAACTTCCATTCCTCATCAGCATTCAAGACCTGAGTTGAAAACTTCATCATAGTAACCTTCAACTTAAGCCTAACAGCCTCAATAATCAGACCCTCCACCACATCCAAGGGTCTGTTTTTGTTCTGGAAAAGCCTCATATTCCTTTCCTGCCAAATGAAATACACCACAGCAGCAATAGTCAGTTTCTTAACAACATTCCAAATAGACTTATTCCTAGGCAAACAGCTAATATAATCTTTGACAAGGTTCCAATTATCAGGAGCATCCATCATCTTAGCTTTCCTCTTCAATCTCAACCAAACCTGAGCAGAAAAATAACATTCAAAAAACAGATGGTTATGACTATCAGAAACATTCTCACAAAAAACACATTTCAAATTATCCCCCCCACTCCACCTATCCAGTCTATCTTGAGTAAGAAGCTTGAATTGTAAAGCCATCCATAAAACAAAAGCATGTTTGGGAATTCTATGGGAAAACCAAACATTGGGAGCCCATTTAACATCAGGCTTAATGTTACTCAAATCATTGTAACACCCTGAAACACTAAACTCCACCAAGCTCCCATCCCTGCTTATCCAATTAACCCTATCATCACTTTCCTCCATGATCCTAGGACATTGTATCCAATTTAAAACAGGATACTTACTAAACCACTCAGCGGGCCATTTCCACCCATTTTCATTCACAATCTCATGCACAGAGGTATTATCCAAGAACCCAGCCCTTAAAATTTCTCTTCTTGGTATCTTTGTATAATAGGCCTAATCTTCACAAGGTTTCTCCAACACCAACTACTAGAGGCATCATTCTTACAATTCCAGAAGGTGCGGTTTTTCAATCTATACGTGTAAATCCATTCAACCCAAAGCGAATTCCTTCTAGTGAGGATACTCCACACATGCTTAGCGAGGAGAGCACAATTCATATATGTAATACACCGGATTCCAAGACCTCCCTCACTTTTAGGTCGGCAGATCACACTCCAGGAAACTTTAGCAGCCCCCTTTACACGTTTTCC
This sequence comes from Deinandra increscens subsp. villosa, assembly GCA_039602395.1. Classification (NCBI taxonomy): domain Eukaryota; kingdom Viridiplantae; phylum Streptophyta; class Magnoliopsida; order Asterales; family Asteraceae; genus Deinandra; species Deinandra increscens. The sequence goes on along the minus strand of JBCNJP010000007.1, from coordinate 33,140,788 downwards.
TTGAGACCACAAAAAATCCCTCATCTTAGCCTCCAGCTCCTTTACAACTCTAGCAGGAAGAAGAAAAACTGAGGCCCAGTATATATGCATAGAGGAAAGGACCGAGAGGATGAGTTGGAGACGACCAGCGAAGGAGAGATTTTTGTTTCTCCAGCTAGAAATGCGATTGTCAGCCGCTTCTAATAACGGAAGACAATCCCGATAACGTAAACCAGACGATAGTAAAGGCACCCCAAGGTACTTAACTGGAAGTTTTCCTTCAGTAAAAGGTAAACGACTTAGAATAGCATTTTTAGTATCATTCCCCACATTACAGAAAAATATAGTGCTTTTCGGGAGACTGGGGACTAAACCAGACATCTTTGAGAAGTCATCTATAGACCGCATCAAGCAGGTAGTAGACCTAGTATCGCCATGAGCATAAAGGAACAGATCATCTGGAAAACAGAGGTTAACAATCTTTTGGTCCTTGCATTTCTTATGATACTTGAAGAAAGGATCACTTTCCACATCACGTTTTAGCATGAGAGTTAGAACCTCCATAACCAGGGTAAAAAGATAAGGTGACATTGGGTTACCCTGCCTTAACCCCCGCCTGCCTCTGAAGTAGCCATGGAGCTCACCATTTAAGCATATCGAGTAAGACACAGAAGAAACACATTTCATAATCCAATTCACCATCACATCCGGAGACCCAAAGCAGCCAAGAATGTGATTCAAAAAAATCCCAGTCCACAGTATCATAGGCTTTTTGAATATCAACCTTTAAAGCACACTTTGGCTCACCCACATTCCGGTGGTAGTTATGCATAAGTTCTTAAGACAACAGAATATTATCCATAATGAGCCGTCCAGGAACAAAAGCATATTGATTAGCACTCACAATGTCATCCAAATAACCCTTGATCCGATCCGCAATAATTTTGCTTATGCACTTATACAATACATTGCAACAAGCAATAGGACGATAATCTGTAATATTAACAGGGGTAATCACCTTAGGCACCAAGGCAATGATAGTATGATTGAGTTCTTGCAGAAGCTTACCATATTGGAAAAAATCGCGAATGGCCTGCATAATATCCTTCCCCACAATCGGCCAAGCACTCTTAAAGAAAGCCGAAGTAAAGCCATCCGGGCCCGGAGCTTTATCATTATCAATCCCAAATATCGCATCCCGGATCTCCCCGTCCTCAACTGGACGAATCATGTATGTAATATACTCAATAATAAGAATAAAATAAAGTTTATATTTTATTTATTATTTCCGTCACTCTTGTAGTATATTTAATATACGTATCAACTTGTAAACCCGGACATTTAATATCTACGTAAAAACCAATACGTAGAAAATATTAACCATTTTATCTAAAAACTTAACCATTTTCGTTAAATAATTATTGAACGTGTCGTACGACGTTTTTAATGAAAATAAAATATTTTTATCTAGACTTTACTATAGATCATCACCCGTGTCAAAATCTCAAGACCAAAGCTCACCGAAAATATTCACTCGTTAATCGCATTCGTTCGCGATTAAAAACCAACCCAAAACGTTTCGTTTATTTAAATACCAAACTGCCACCTTTACATGTTTTTGCATGAGACTCGATCACCCGACACCCGAGCCTCGAGCTCCGACCACCACCGCCGGCCACCACCTCCGGCCACCCTCACCACCGTCGCCACCATGCAACCGGCCCCACACCCCCATGCACACCTTACCCCTTTCTTACACCACCATCCCTCATCATCCTTTTAACAATCACCCACCTCTACACTCAACCACCAACCATACCCTCACCCTCACCTCAAGACCATCCCACCCTCTCCCGTCCCTTTGACCGAGAACTGGCCCCCTCCCCCCTCCTCTTCTTTCTCGGTCACGCAAGCAACAACAACAACACACACACACACACTCACTTGGTCACTTGTTCACTAAACAACACAACACCTTCACTCTTTCTCTTGTCAAACCCAAACCGTAAACCCCCCTCCCCTTGAGCCGGTCCACGAGCACAACCCAAACACCCCCCCCCCTAGTCTTTTATTTCTTCCATATATAAACACATGTACACACATACACCTCATTTTACACAAACCCTAAACAAAGAAAGCTCCCACCACCTCTCCTCTCCCTCCCTCTACCTCACGGCCCTCTCTCTCTCTCTCTAGATTTTCGGCCAAGGAACAAGAAGGAGAGAAGATCAAAGGCATTTCCAAGCATCATCTTCACCATTTCATCCCTTTTTTCTTGAAAATCTTTCAAGATCAAGTAAGCTTTATGAGTTTTCTTTCAAGTTCATCTTGTTTGATCATGTTTCTATGTTCATTTCCATGATCCATTCACTCCTTTGACAAGTCTTGATGATTATGATGATCCTTAGTTGAAAAAAGTCTAGAAATCACTTAAACTTTGTTATTTATGTTAATGTTGTTTAGTTTACTAGTCATCTTTGTCACATGAACTTGCCTCCACGATTTTGATGGTGATTGGGGCCTTAGATTATGTTAGATAGTGTTAGAATGCTTAAACACTTGAACCCATGGCTTAGAAACGCTAAACACACCTTAAACTATGTTTAAATATCATAACTTTACTAGGTTTTTTAACCAAAACTCAAGATCCATTTTGGACAGATCTGAACCCTTAGGGGCTCATTTTGACACTTTTGAAACAACTTTTGTGAAGACACTTTTCTTGGAAATGACCCTAAGTACCCCTAAATTGCAAAACATAAGCCGAAAAACCCTAAAAACGACCCCTCGGGCCATCTCCGAATTTTTCAGAATTTTTAGACTTTTCAACAGTAAACTTAGACACTTAGATGAGTGATAAAAAGTTGCTAAAAAGATCCCTTTTGATTTGAGCTAAAACTAGATCAAAACCGGCTTTAAAACGGACTTTTAACGGACCCGGAAACCTCGTTTTTGTAAAGTTATGCCAAATATTGTTTGAACTAATTTGGAACACTTATTAGGACCTATCATGACTTAGGTTACCTTTACAAAGTGTTTGGATAATTTATCGGGCCTTAAAACTAGTCGCAAGGACAAAACTGTCAAAACCGGGCGCGTACGAGCAAAACCGACACTTTAGGATTCCAAACCCTAAAATTATATTCTCTGGAAATTCATTAATAAAAATAAGAATATTTTTATTACTATAATTCTATTTCTAGTAATATTGGAAAATAACGCGAGTTGATGGTGGAAACCCGGGTATTTCGGGCTTTTTACTACAAACAGTTTTTGTAAACAAAATTGAACTCATGTTTCAAACTAATATTTATTAAAATAAATATAGGCCTAAATCATTTTTTTTTTGGGAAAACCCGGCAAAATAAATAGAAGGAACAAAAAGTACAAGAGGAACACTCACAAAACCATTAGGTTGGACAATTCCCAACCTTAACAGCTAAGTGAGCAAAGAAAAACCAAACAACAATCCTATCAACAGAAACACAACCAAAATACAAAATAACCATAAAATAAATCCACCAACTCAAACAACCAAAACAAATGGCAGTTCTCCATAACAACCAAATAATCTTCACGGGGTGGCTCCTGCAATGATAAGCAATCTTCCAATTCCAAACCAAGCAACCCAAAACTGTTATAGTTGATTTCCAAAACCCAACACGTATAAACCAATAAACCAGCATTGCCAAGAAATCCGCCAAGTCAACCAGCAAATCAGTCCACAACAGCACCCTAATGCCAACATTGGGATAAAAAACAACACCCCTTCTGATCACAACAGTCAAAATGCAGCCAACCCAAATCACTAACCCCAAATACACAAACCAAAGAGTGAGTCAAGTATAAGCTTTTAACAACTATTGTCATACATCCTTTCCAGCCCAATCTCACACCTGTTCGACCCATTTCTCCAATTATAACGCTTGAAAATTAAATCCCAAAATTCATACCACCTCCTATTTTGGCTGTAACAAACTCTATACTCATATATTCCAAAAAACTCCCTTGAAACACTCCACTTAACTCCTTCCAGAATTCCAAAAGAATAAGCTAAGCCACTCCTCCCCTTTGAACCAGTTAGGAACAAAAGCTCAATCCCAGTCCTCATTTCATGAACCTGCTGCCACCATGACTTGCACATATTGAACTTACCCCAACCTTTTAATTCAACATACCAAAACAGCTTCCACCTTACATTCTTCCAAACAGCGCCCTTAAAGTGCCTGAACCAAACATAAACTAACAAGATCACCTTAAGACTTGCCTCCCCATCAGATGGATTTTCAAGTCTAAAAGCCAAATTCTCCATCCTATACCAGCTTTTATAATCAATAAGCTTGAAGACAACATCAGTGGCACAGTAGCAGACATAGAAACAGTTGTGATGCCAGCTCCTATACTCAGCAAGCTTGAAAACAAGAACAGTGACACAGCAGCAGACAGAAACACAGATCCTGATATCACACTCAGTATTAAGAGTATTCCATAAAACAAAACCCTCATAGCAGCTCTTAAACTGTCAACTAACTCATAACAAGCAACAGCAGGTTCACACAGCCCATTTCTATTCATCACATTACCACAGGAATGGCTGTCATTCTCCCTCATCCCATATAGCTCCCCACCCCAAATCCTAAAACATCTATCCCCAAAGGGCCTCTCAGCTCCTTCCTCAATAAAATATCCCATACACTCCCCTCCTTCCCCTCTAGATGCCATGAAAGTGTTAGGTAGTGTGCATAGTGTACCATAATCCCCCCATAAACCCACCCCAAACCTTCCCTCAATGAATAGAGCCCTTCCTCTCCACCACCTTCCTTCCCACCAAATCCCACCACCCAAAGCCCAAATGGGCAGACTCAATATTGTAAACCAAGAAAAGGCCCGAAAAAAATCATTCCAATTAAAGGGGATAGCAGACCAAGGGTTTGTGCTACAAAAGAGAAAATTAAGACCAAAATAGAAGAACCTATTGCCCCTGATCTGCTCAAGCCACTCATCACCAAGGGAAAAGCATACACCATGCTTACCAAACCTACACCACCAAACCAACAAAGCAGATATGCACAGCAGTCTTAACAGACCCAACTGTGCATGAGAATGAATGACACATAACTGCCTTTGCCATAAAACAAGAGGCACAAAGAACAACAAAAATAGGAAACCAGATGAAGACACAAAAATGTGCGTGATGACTACCCATAAAAGCTTTTTAGTCCCTGCTTCAACAGAATTTCCCCAAGTACCCCCCCCCCCCCAATCCCAAATCCTAAAATATCTATCCCCACAGGGCCTCTCAGCACCTTCCTCAAAAAAATATCCCATACACTCCCCTCCTTCCCATCTAGATGTCATGAATGTGCACTGTAGTGTGCACAGTGTACCAGAAACCCCCCACAATCCCACCCCAAACCTTCCCACAATATAAAGAGCCCTTTCTCTCCACCACCTTCCTACCCACCAAGTCCCACCACCCAAAGCCCAATAGGCAATTCTTAATATGAAAAACCAAGAACAGGCAAGAATAAAAGTATACCATATACCCCCCCCCCCCCATTCCCTAAACCACAAAAGCCATTTATTTAACAAACTGGCCCAGAATAAAATCATAACCTCCCAGAAATGCCATAATCTTACACAACTAAACCTCATTGGAAAGGTGATAAGGAAGAAAATGCCATATACCATCAGCCAATAGAACCTGATTAGAGAATTTCATCATTGTCCCTTTCAGTTTGAGCCTAACAGCTTCAGTGATTAACAACTCCACCACCTCAGCAGTTCTACTTTTATTCTGAAACATCCTCATATTCCTTTCCTGCCATAAGAAGTAGACAACAGCAGCTATAGTTAGTTTCTTTATAACAACCCAAATATACCTTCCTTTAGGCAAATTACTTAAATAGCAACTCATGAAATTCCAACAGTTAGGAGCATCATTCATCCTAGCCTTTTGCTTCATTCTGGCCCAGATCTGGGCAGGGAACCTGCACTCAAAAAAAAGATGGTTATGACTGTCAGATTTTTCATTACAAAAAACACACTTACGATCATTTCCCCTAGACCACTTATCCAGCCTATCTTGAGTTAATAATTTGAATTGCATAGCCATCCAAAGGACAAAAGCATGCCTAGGAATCTTATGGGAGAACCAAACACTACCAGTCCAACCCAGAACAGGCTGAACACCCATCAAATCATTATAGCAGCATGCAGTACTAAATTCCACCAACTCCCCATCACTTCTGATCCATCTGACTCTATCAATCTTATCATTGACAAGAACATGACATTGGATCCAATTCAACACAGGATACATATTGAACCATTCCTCCGGAAAATTCCACCTACCATTACTAACAATATCATAAACAGAAGAACTGTCATTAAATCCAGCTCTCTTTATTTCCCTATTAGTAATATACATATCAAGTGGACCTAACTCATGCCACCTTGTTTGGCCATGATCTGAACTCTTGTCCAAAACGATGTGCGACTACTCCGTTGAACGAACCTGTTGTAGATAATGATGGGTTTGTCAAAGTCATAAAGAGGAAAACCGGGAAAAAGCTGGGTGGTAATCCTAACAACCAAAAGCCTAAGTTTGTTTACAGACCGGTTAACGAGAATGGTAAAAAAGGGGCTGATGGCTCTCAGCGCAATGATGGTGGTGGTCCTGATCCATCCAAATCGCAGATTCCGGTTGGCAATAAATATGGGGCTCTGGATGGCCATATTGATGATCTAGATGATATGGATGGGGATCTGAACAAAATGGTGAATGAGGTTGTGAATGAGGGTAATGCTACAGGTAAACTCATGGGATCTTCATCTAAAGGAGCGAGCACTCTTTTGATCCAACGTGGATTTTTATGATGAACTTCCTGTTTTGGTGTTTCGTGCTACTGGTTGGGTGGTGCTTCTGTGGCTGGATTGTGTTCGATGATGGAGGCTGAGATGGTTTCCTTCTTGTTCTTTTATTCACTAGTTGTTTTTAGACTAGTAGTCTGTTGGTTTCGCTTGTTTTGTCTGGTTGTTTGATTCTTTTTGTCACATACTGGGGCCTGTCCCATGTATGAACTAGTGTGGGAATACCTCACTACTTGTTCTTCATTGTT